>CM032330.1:37571444-37928944 GCA_019022515.1 Quercus aquifolioides
AAAAAAGTTTATAATTTTAATATTTGGTATAGACATATAATACTCATCACACCCCTAAATTTTTTTATGATTAAAAAACATAGTAATTCCAAATTATTAACATTTTCCAAAATAATAATAAAAGAGCTACCCATACCAAAGTCCACGTATGACTCTTCCCTCCATGAAGCAAGCTACCCACAAAGTCCAAATATTGTAATTATAAATTATGTGAGCCTAATAATCTGTAAGCACAGGCTCCCTGGATAACTTCTCAAACAATGTTGAAAATTGTGAGGTTGGTCTGGTGCCGTAACTTTTAAAATACCACCTCGCTCCTCTTTATAAAAGCTTGGCTTTACGCACACATAACATAAGAAGAAAAAAACACAACATGCAACAACTGGAGAGAGAAAGAGAGAGAGAAGTCATGGCAACCAACGTTAACGACGAAGAATACGACAGAATGAAAGAAGTAAAGCAGTTCGACGAATCAAAGATCGGAGTTAAAGGCCTTGTCGACTCCGGCATAACCACCATCCCTCGTTTCTTCGTTCACCCACCCGATGTTCTGTCCCAATTCACACCCGGATCCAAAACCCGACCCGACCTCCTCATCCCCACAATCGACCTCTCTGGCGTTGACTCTCACCACAACCGCTCCCTCATCGTTGACCAAATCAGACAAGCCTGTTCAAGTTTCGGATTCTTCCAGATTATCAATCATGGTGTGCCCCTGGGAGTTCTGGACCGTATGATTGAATCAATCAAAGGGTTCCACGAGGAACCAACCGAGATTAAGGCGCGGTTCTATACTAGAGTGGTAGGTTTAGGGCCTACAGGCGTATCTTACATTTCTAACTTTGATTTGTACAACTCCAAAGCTGCAAGTTGGAGGTACGTATACTGTTCTCTCCTATGAAGCACAGGTGAAGTGTGTTTCTAGATTCGGGTGCCGTGGTGGACTCGGTAATTTTTGAAAAAGTAAAGTGTTGGTGTGGTGGGGCGGAGTGCAGTGATTAAAAAATTATTAAAATTATTTTTATTTTTATTTTCTATATATTTTTACTATTAAAATATTCTTTAAAAAAAAACACATTACTATGCCTTGATTCATAAAACAAAGAAAGAAGAAGGCAAGAAACACAACAAAACACAAAAGAAGCAACAAATATTCAGAATAAAATTGCAGAATGACAGATTTAGGATGTTTGGGCCTTATTCAAAGCTGATTTCAGCTGTTCCGGCATGATTCATGCCTATTTCGACCGTTTCGGTTGTCGGCCGATACGGCCCAATTCTGCTTGGTTTGGCGCGAATCAAGCCGAGTTGATGTGTGAATCTGTGAGAGAGAGAGAGAGAGAGAGAGAGAGAGAGAGAGAAACCTCAGACGCGACACCGACGTGTGGGCAGCTGCATCAAACACCGCAACCCACGTCGAGCCGCGTCGGACTCCGGTGCGGCACCCTCCCAGCCGCATCCGTGCTTCATAGGTTCTCTTTTTTTTTTTTTTTTTTTTTTTTTTTTATAACATGTCTTTAGTTTTTATACATTCGAAATTATACACTTCATATACACTCCCCCAAAATCGAGTTTTTATTGAAATCGTGTTTTGAATTAGGTATAAAAATAATAATTGTTAACATAATAAGCGGTACCATTAAAAAAAAAAAAAAAAAAATCTGTTATAGGTTCCGTTGGAATCCATTTATTTTACTGAAACTGAATTTTTTTTGCTGAAATTACAGTAGATAAAGGTAAAAGTTAACTGAAATAATACACTGAGACCCAGGACTATTTTTGCTACTATTCATGAGTCTCACTGTACTTTTTGGTATTATTCATGAGTCTTACTATACTATTTCAGTTAACTTTTATCTTTAGTTATGATACTTTTAGTAAAAAGTTTTTAGTTTTAGCAAAATAAATTAATCCTAAATAAGTAATTGTCAAATTATTTCTCAATCCCATATACTAATAGGAACATTTCAAAATATTTAATTACTCTCTCTATGTCAATTATTTTGAAATAACACAATATTCTTGTATTTTATATGTTTCACCAATAAGGTTAACTAATTTTTTGGAATATGTTACAACGTACAACTATATTGAAATTTTAGGAATGTTCTTTCCTTTTTTGTGGGGCGGGGCGCAACAAATTTTGTATTTCCAACACTTGAGAATAGTTTTGAATAATAAGAATAAATTGTCATTTGATTTTGTCCAAGTTATATTCGATACATGCCCAAGTTAATTTTAAGTTCTACTTGTTTTGACTTAAAAAAATTTTCCTATGTAAAATATTTTAGAAAAATATAGTTTTCTTCTACACGCCAAAGAAAATTTTTAAATTACATATTAAACCCTATATACTATAGTTTATGCTTTTATGGAGTGTGACAAATTAAATCTTATCATCTCTATATATTAAGAGGATTCAGAGAGTTAGTTATGACTTTAGAAAATGTCAAAAATACCCCTAATATAATTAGATAATTCTTATTCTTAAAAAAAATTTGGGTTAAAATTGTAATTCAACTAAATTCAAGAACAACTAAAAAAAAAACTACTTGAGAAACTTTTTTTCTAAAAATTAGCAAACTTTTTATTTAAATATATTTTACACACGTTTAAATGTTTAATACATTTTTTCCTAAAACCTAGCACATACTAAACCCAATAGTTTACTTCATTTAAAATCCTAAATTTTAGTTTCTTAAAAATCTCATCCATAATAACCTCACTAATAATAGATAAATTCAAATTGAAAAATTATATTAAACTCAAAATAAATAAAAAAGCCTCATCGCACGTGTGGAGTGCGTGTGATGAGGCTAGTTTTAATTAAAGTATAATAATTTAAACGTCATCAATTTAGAGGAGGTTGTAGTGACGGCATAGAAGAGTTGAAAGGAGTAAGGTTGATAGACATGTAGCCGTAATTTATCTTGAAAATGTTTTATATTTCAAAAAAGCATAAAACATTTTCCATCATTTTGCGTTCAACATGGAAAACATTTTTCATTGACTAATGTTATCAGTTGTAAAAAAACATGAATAGTATGAAATATATTTTTTGAAAAATATATGATGCCTTTGAGAAACATTATCTCGTAGTTAGAATTTTTGTAATTGTAATAAAATCCCAAAATCGTTATATTTGTACTGCTAGGGACACCCTTCGGATTAAATTGGGTCCCAAGATGGCGGATCATGATCAAATCCCTGAGATATGTAGAAACGAGGTGATTTAGTGGGACCGAGAGATCAAACGGCTAGGAGAGGTTTTATCAGGGTTGATGTGTGAAGGGCTTGGAGTAGAGACATGGAGGCCGAAGGAAATGACATGTTTGGAAGATAGAACAATGTTGGGTCACTACTACCCCAAGTGCCCACAACCTGATCTGACGGTTAGGAATGCATATCATACGGACTCAGATGTTTTGACTGTGCTGCAGCAGGACAATGTTGGTGGGTTGCAGGTTAAGTATGGTGAGGATTGGGTGGATGTTAAACCTGTTCCTGGAGCTCTTATTATAAACGTTGGAGATTTGCTTCAGGTAAACCAGTTTTATTCTTGTAAACAACATCAAACACTTCTTATTAGTGTGAATTTAAATTGATTGGTTTATTTGTCTGCAGCTGGATGAAAGTAAAAAATAATAATAATAACAACATAGTTTTACAAAAGTTGACTTAAAAAATAAGCTAGCCTATAAGCAAAAACACATATTGAACATTCTCTTTTGAGGTAAACCTAAGAAAACGACTATTATTAAATAACTGCTCCAGTTTTTTAATTACTTTAATTCCATTTGTTTCAGATCATATCCAATGAAGTATACAAAAGTGCAGAGCATAGAGTCTTGGCCAACTCTTCCCATGAACCACGAGTCTCAATTGCAGTTTTCTTTAATGCAGGCAATAGGGATGACCTGTATGGGCCGCTTCCAGAGCTAATATCATCAGAGAAACCAGCTCTCTATAGGCAGTTCACCGTGACAGACTTCATGACAAGGTTCTACAAAAGAGAGGTGGATGGCAAATCTTTATCAAATTACTATAAGCTTAAACATAGACAGCGAACAATATGAACGTCAATACCGTGTAAAGATGTGTATGAGCTCTTTATGGTAAATTTAATGTTAATTAAAAACTCATTGTTTACAAGCCAATAAATAAAGTCACTCTGCCGAGGAACTTGTCTGGACTTCAATCATTCCTGATTGGATTGAAGACATGGCTAGATTTGAAGGAACAAGTTAAACGAAGTCTAGGTTTGTGGTCTAGGTTGTTGCTGTGTACCTCCTTTTGCTATGCTCTGTTTGTTTTGTAGCTTGTGCTCTGTTTCTGTGTAACTTCATTTGGCTGGTTTGAATGAAAGTTTCAGTTTGGTTTCAAAAAAAAAAAAGTCACACTTCAAAGTTTCACAAATTGCAATGTATAGATAGGAGAGCTCAATAATGTTTCATATTTTCTTCATGTCTTGTCATATTTTCTTTCCTTCTTGTTTCTATCAAGGCAAAACTTTACAGAAACAAAATTTCTGAAGCAAACAGAGCGTAAGGAGCACTTGAGGGGGAAGGAAAAAAAATTTCTGTACCCCTTTGGATTTCTAGTAACCCCCTTTAACTGATTTCTCTAGGTGAATACTTTAATAATTCAAAAAACAATGAACAAATATTCCAAGATTTCGAATCAATTTGGCCTACCTGTGATTCTGATGCGGTGGCAATTCTTTCATCTTCAACCAATCTTGCAATTAATCAGGTACAGGAATATTCCCCTTCGTTTCAGTCTTTACTTGTCCAAACCATTCGGCCATCTCTTCATCATCTGTAGATTCAGTAAAATCCAACATTCTCGGAAATCCTGTAGACCTAAATTCATCACGTTCTGGCCTTGTCCTTACGGTGCTTTTGCTCCTCTCTAGCATCTCCGACTTCCATTTTTCTCTCCTCTGTGCATTTTGAGACAAATCACTCTTTCCCCCTGCAATGGGGAAATCTACAAATCCAGAATCCTCATTCCATGAGCTCGAACCATCATAAACTTCACTATTATCCTCCACAAATCTCCACATATTTGAACCTCTATCTCGATGTCTATTTTGTCCAACAGATGGTTGATCATTAATCTCAGTCTTAACTTTGATAAACCTCATGCCACTCTTGTTATGGTAACCCCCTGTATCATGTGGAGGTTGAGCAGAAGCGTCTGAAGTATTCAATGCTTTTGGTCGTCTGTAGTCACATTTCAAGCACACCATGTTTTTTCTGAAGTTGATATAGTTACACCTATACAATAACAGAAGCCTTGCCAAATTTAGAACAACTTTTAAGGGTATCATTGAGTTCAAAGAATGAAGAAGAGATTGAATTAGGAAGAGATCTTACGAGTCACATTCCCACTCCCCTGGATTAAGTTGCCGCTTTGGTGGTTTCTCTCTGCATTGCAAACATCTTGTATTCTTTGCAAAATTTAAGAAATTGCACCTGTCAAGATTCCAAGTCTCAGTTAGATGCAGAACCATAACTAGTATAAAGTTAAAAGATCTGAAAAGCCATTACTTGTCACAAATCCAATCCCCCTTCTTTAATGGAAGATGATCTTGATCCTCATGTAGTTGCCTTAGTCTTTCTTGGAATAAACCATCACAGCGCAAGCACTTAATATTTTTGGCAAAATTAAGGAAGTCACATCTACAAATGAAAAATAAGAGGAAAGGGTAACATATTGTGACAAAAATACAGCAAGATTCAGTATTTTAAATACGTAAAGACTGGCAGTAGAATTACTTGGGACAAAGCCAGTCCCCTCGCTTCATTGGCACGTTTATGTGGCCTTTTTCTGGCAGACTGGAGCAGCCTTGTGCTGATGCAACCCTTTTTAATGGTGTGGCCTTTGGGAGATTGGAGTCAAGTTCCTTTGTGCTATACTCTACCATTTCTTTCAGCAGCCTTCTCACTGATGCTTTAACCAATTTGCTTAAACATGGCTTGTTATCCACCATACCAGTGATCGGATCAAGCCCATATGTTAACAAGAAACGCATAACATCCACGGTGCGTCCACCTTCATCTTGACGTGCCTTCACATACGCCCTCTCACAGTCTCCCCTTAAATTGCAGAAGCTGCAAACCTACCAAAATTTCTCATTAATATTAATGCAAAAAGTGCCTACTGAGCTCTCTTATAGAAAGTTAAGTTGGATACAAATATTTTAATTAAGAAAATATTATGAGTTTTGTCAAGTAACACTATATTGATTTTATCCAGGTAATCTTCTTCTTCTTCTTTTTTTATTTTTTATTTTTTATTTTTATTTGTAAGCAGTTAGTTACATATGCACCTTTGAGTCTTGAACTTATGACCTCATCTTCCTTCTTAGAGGTAATTTGAGGTAGAGTTCATAGGCTTATCAAGTTAATCAACTTAGAGGTAAATATTGGGAAAATTCAGGACATACATTTCCTTCATCAATGCCAACATGTGCTCTCAGACGCTTCCCTGAGTTAACAACTTTCCTGTCTACGCTTGGACATCCAGACTCTGCAATGACCTTGATATCTTTCCTTGACAAGAACCTGACAGCAAAAGGCATTTAGTATATATTAAAATCTCATTAGGGTACAAATCACTAAATGAACATCCCACCTACAAACAGCAGAGATATTTATAGTTCATTGTTACATTCTAGTTTTTTGGGGTAACTGACTAGTTATAAATCAATACAGTACTGACTACTGGGTTAACAAGAAACAACATGTTCATAAATGAGTGTAACTAAAATGAAAATGTTAAGATGAATAAGTGGAAATCCTAGTAAAGATAGGAGAAAAAATGAAGAAAATTGTTTAAAGACAGAAGTGGCTATTATTAATGAAATGATATGGGAGATCACTCAATATGGACTGGTCATGTGCAAGGAAAGCAATTAAAGCACTAGAGAGGAAGAGTGGTTTGATTCAAGTCAAGAGAACAAAAAGTAAAGGAAGCCTAAAATAACATAATTAGAAGTAGTAAAAAATGGACATGATATTAAGGAAGTAACATAGACTATGAGTTTGGATATGATAGAATGACGGAGAAGAATACATGTGGTTGACTATGATTAGTCTATTAAGGGTCCATAGTCCACTCCAAAGTTTTGCTTAAGGCTTTTCTTGTTGTTGTTGTTGTAACTAGTTATAAATCAATGTTTCAGATATGGCTAATAGAAGGTCATTAGCCATGTGAGAGTCTAAAATGGGATTCAAAGCATCATAACTTTCCCTAAGGAGGTAAAATCTCCTAAATACATGGCTAAGCAAAATAGAGTTGATTTTCCGGACAAGACACCCCTACCTAACTTAAAATTAGTAGGTATAGGGCTTCAATAATACTAGTTTCTCTTTGAACAAAGTTTTACTCCAAACATGTTTCAAGCTATCTTTTCAAACTCATTACATGGCAAATTATAAAATTATCCACATGTATTATTTAAGCTAGTCACATTACTCTTTAATAAAGTAATGCAACTAAAACTACACATGAATGGCTTCTTCAATTGCCATATAGTAGGTTGGAGCAAAAAAGCTTCAAACATGTTTGGAGCCAAACTTTTTTTTTTTCTCTTTATATAATGGAAAGTAAATGAGTCTTTTGCTTTTAGTTGTTTTCTTTTTTTTCTTTTTTTGGACAAAAAGTCTCTTCCTTTTTATAACATAGGAACCATATAAAAGCTCTGAGATACCATGTCCTTCTGTACATAACATTAAAGACTATTAACCATAGCAGCTCAGACACTAGGGTGAAAACAGGAAACATGCCCTTGGTCCAGCAACTGCAATTACCTGTTTCTCCTGACAAATTCTTTCTTGCTCTTTCATCGGGATAAATAATTAAAGCAAATGGATTTGAAATAAAAAAGGGCAACGATGACCTCTCTAAAACTCAAAACTCTCAAAATCAACCTGCAAAGTCGTGATATTTGTTCTCTCAATAGTAAAGATACATTGCCATAAGTTATTACAGTATTATCCACATCACAAGTGCTAGCAAGCATAACATAATATACCATGTGTTTCGTATGGCTCCAAAATCAAACAGGTTGCGTGCACACTTAAACCCAGATAAAAAACCAATCATACATTTTTCTCATTCCAAAACTTTAAACCGAACATACTTCAAAACCAAACCTTCAAAACCCCAACAAATCCAAACGAAACAAATTAACAAATCACAATTTAATCAAATTCTTCCACTTAATTAAATCCCTTATTACCTTATAAGATCAAACCGATCTCGCGCGAAATTAAGGCTCGCAGTCCGGATATAGTTGGATCCCTTGGGACCCATTTCGCCGTTTCGAAATGGGTTTCCATTGCTTTCAAAGTAACCTCTCTTCAACAAGCATTCCATCAAGTCCACCCACTCGGGCCACGGGTGCGATATCTGAACCGTCGATTTCTCAGCCTTGGTGGATCCTCTCAGATCGAAGATAACTTCAGGTTCAGTAGTTGATTGGGTTATTTGGTTTGTGGGTTTGGAAGATTGGAGCTCTTCAACTTCGTTCATAATGAAATCGAGCTTGGATTTTGGACCAGTGTGAAGAAGGATTGAGCTGGGTGTGAAAATTTGAGCGTTTTTGAAGCGGTTTCTGAATGTGGGGAAGAGATTTCCATGGCTGGTTCGGAAGAGCTTATGCATTTGGATAATGTTCTGTTCTGAGACTTGTAAAATATTTGGCGGGAAAATGAGGATCCAACCGTTAGTTTCGTTTGGACTCTGTTTCGAACTTAGAACTTAGAAGGTTTGGTTTGCGACAGCTAAAAATAGTAAAAAGAAGAATAAAGAACAGGTTGTGTCGGGTGTCGCTGTGTGTGTGTTTGTATGGGAGAGACTGTAAAGTGCAAACTTTGATGGGAGTGTGTTTGGAAACGAGAGTGATTCCGGATTCGGATTACATATCCTTTATTTGTACTTTTATTCTTAAATATAAAAAATTAAAAATAAATTAAAAATAAAAACAAAATATTCAAAAATAAAAATGAAGTAATACATAGATTTTTAAATTTATACAATTTAAAGTTTACTAACGTTATATCATCACCATAAAATTTAAGAGATTTGCACAAAAATGAAGTTTTATTTTATTTTATTTTATTTTTAAATATATACATTTAGAATTCATTTTTTATGAAAAAATAGAACAGTAGGTACCCATAACTATGGTGGCATTCATGGGTGATAATGCGCACATTCCTTCAACTCTCACCCTCTCAAATATTGACTTTGTTTGGCTTAGAGACAATGAAAGAGACGTCAGTTCACTTATGGCATATAAGAGTAACAATGGCAATGATCTTGTGAGTTTCATTAAAGAAATTTGGGATTTAGATCAATGTTTTGAACCTTTTATCACCAAATAATATAGAGACGTTGTCTCAATATAAGCTACTTGATGATTTCAAAATTTATGTTCTAAGCTCACTTTCTCTAAATTTAATCACCCCATGGTCAACCTATAAAGAAAAATTTCTAGTGGCTGCTATTTGATTCAATGTCGTTGCCTTTGGATGGTTAATCTATCATGTTATGTTACCTTTACATGTTTTATAATTAATTTTTAGTGATTTGCTAACTTATTTGGTTTTTTTTTTTTTTTTTAGTTAAAAAAAATTAAAAACATGTTGAGTCGTGGGTCAAACCCAAGGAAAAATGGGTTAGGTATAAGTCCACTTGTTTTTACTCTGAGTAAAAAATTTGGGTTTAGGTTAAGTTAACAAGTCCGAGCCCAATTTTTCCAAATCTACACAGATGGTTGACTATTATATTTGTGTTGGTCTCTCTCTCTCTCTCTCTCTCTCTCTCTCTCTCATATATATATATATATATATATCTTGTGTTAATGACAAGTTATACCAAAAATATACAATTTGTTCCATATGCACAAATGTCACTTTATGCCATTTGAAAAGTTCTATGCTCCTCATTCTTCTTCTTCTTCTTCTTATTTTTTTCCCCCATCTTTGGCTGCTATTTATCTAGCATTTGTTAGGATTAGTGTCCTTAAATCCTATTGTATGATGCTATATACGTTATTATGTATGACATTTAATGTTGTGATTAATAAAGTTGCTTTATTATTATCTAAAATGATGGTAACATGAATATTTGGACATTATCATATAGTCCATGAGATACATAGTATGTGATTTATGTAAAAAGTCATAGAAGATATAAATCACAAGTTCTTTGTAAACTCAGAATTTTAGTTCGTAGTCGATGATGAAATTGGGCATTTCATCTGTGAAGACTATAACATATCAACTAAGATGATTTGTCTTGATCATGGAAGTGAAGACTTCTAGTTCATATGTTGATATGTTTTAAGAGTTAATTGAACTGGATCTCTGTGAGATTTATTATTCTCCTAATAACTGTCAAATGAATAATAAATCTCATGACTTTTATTTACATGAACTCTTAATCTTGAAAAAATAATAGACCTGATCATGAAGTGTAAGTTGCTTTGATATATCAAGAGTGAGATCTAAAGTAACAGTCAAAACCTCAGTATGTTGGGCAACTGCATTTAGTGTTAATGGAACATATATTCTCAAAATAGAATTCATAGTCTCTAAACGGAGATACAAAATATTCTCTTGAGATAAATTTAATGAGTTTGTTATTCAAAATGTTAAACCTAACTACTTTAGTAAATATTTACTAAAGTATATATTTATGAAATTGGATTTCATAAATATATGATGAATAACTTAAAGGATTAAATCCGGTACTCAAGGATTAAGATGTAGTAATTTACAAAGTAGCAGTCTATATTCATGACTTTGTATTACTACAAATATTTTATGAAGGGGTTGCATGTACAATAAAGTCTTGGAATATAATTTAGGCAAAAACCCTATTTTCGTCCTACATTTTCACGCGATTTCCACTTTAGTCCCTATCTTTTATTTTCACCGATTTTAGTCCTTGTTTTGAAAAACACGTTCCATTTTAATCCTTACCGTTACTCATTTAACAGAAATGTCCTACGTGGCAAACGTTCCAATATTAAATGCTGACTTTTCTATTAAAATAATATTAAAAAAATTATTTGCATTTTAAAAAATGCCACCTCAGCAATTTAATTTTAAAAAAAAAGCCACGTTAGATAAAAATAATATAAATATTTCTAACATAATTATTTTTTTTTAAAAGAAAAGAAATTAGTTAAATTATTTTTTTTTTCTTTTTTTTGGAAGAACATGAAGAACTTAGATCTCTGTGTTCTTCATTTTCTTGGTTCATATTGTTAAAATTTTCCTTCAATCAAAATAAACCCAAACCACCAACCACCAGGTTCTCTCTTCCCACAAACCACCAAAGCCACCGAGCAACTCATCACTCTCAGGTTCATCGGCGTGATTTGTCTCCAGTGCTGCCGCTACTCCTCGACCTCCATCGTTGTCGACTCATCCACCGATTCTCAGTCAGGATTTTTTTAACAGCTACATTGGTTTTTTGGCTGGGTTTGTGGGTTGTGGTGGGTAGCTGGGTTTGTGGGTTGTGGTAGCTAGGGTTTTGGGTTGCAATGGGTGGCTAGTGGCTGGGTTTGTGGGTTGTGGTAGCTAGGTTTTTGGGTGGCTGTGGTTGGGTTTGTGGGTTGTGATGGGTGGCTGAGATTTGGGGTGGGTTATTCATGGCTTTTCACTGTGGGTTCTTCATGAATTTTTTGGTAAATTGTTGTGGGTGATTCACGTTTTTCATTGTGGGTTCTCTTCTTCTAAAAAAAATATATGATAAGATAATTCTCGGTTTGAGTTTTGGGAATGATAATTTATGGTTTGATTCAGGGGTTGGGTTTTGTTTGTCATTTGAGTTTGTTCGTTGAGAATTTTTGAGTTTGGGTTTATTTTGATTGAAGAAAAATTTTATACATTTTTTTTTTTTGGGTTTTGGAAGAACACATAGATCTGAGTTCTTCATGTTCTTCCAAAAAAAAGAAAAAAAAATTAATTTAACTAATTTCCTTTTTTTTAAAATAATTAGTTTAGAAATTTTTATATTATTTTTATCTGATGTGGCTTTTTTTAAAATTAAATTGTTGAGGTGGCATTTTTAAAAATGTAAATAATTTTTTTAATATTATTTTAATAGACACGTCAACATTTACTGTTGGACTGTTTGCCACATAGGACAATTTTGTTAAATGAGTAACGGTAAAGACTAAAACATAACACGTTTTTCAAAACAAAGACTAAAAGCGGTGAAAATAAAAAATAGGGACCAAAATGGAAATCGCATGAAAATGTAGGGCCGAAAATAGGTATTTCACCTATAATTTATTGTGGGTCCTGAGAACTTGGCAACCTCGGCCCACTTTACATCCGGCCCAAGGACCATGCCGAGGAGGAAGGAACGTCCGAGGATGAAGGGTGAAAGTCTGAGTTGCTAGGAACCCTGCCGAGGATGGCCCTGCCCTC
The DNA here is from genome assembly GCA_019022515.1 of Quercus aquifolioides. NCBI lineage: Eukaryota > Viridiplantae > Streptophyta > Magnoliopsida > Fagales > Fagaceae > Quercus > Quercus aquifolioides. The sequence continues at coordinate 37,583,900 of CM032330.1, forward strand.
GGCCAACCGAGACCAACACTAAGCGGAGGAGCAAGTCCAGGATAAGCTGTCACCTCCACACTAAATGCGCTCACCTAACCCCCTGGCCGCGCTAATGGAGATGTGACCTCTAGACAGGGCAGCCTTGGTTGCTGCAACTCACATGAGTGCTGGTAAAGCAGCTGATGGGACGGGCGGTCAGAAGGGAGGGGCATGGATAATCAACAAGTGGAAGAGAGAGATTGTGAAAAAAGGGCTATATAAGGGGAAGAAACAGATCAGCTAGGGGGGTTCTTTTCCCTGGATGATCCCCTGGGAAAGAGGGAGACCACTGTCAAGCTCCTCGGACCGGTTCCGAGGGCACACCTTGGAGGGTAATCTTGGTCTGCCAGCCTTCGATGGAGGTGAATGCCACATTGGGCGTTGTCTGCTTGCCTGGGCCTAATTCTTGAACCCACTCTCTACAAATTCATTGTACTGGGCTAACTGGGCTTGAGTCCACTCTCTCAATAGTAGAAGTGCTCAAACTCGGACCCTACAATTGGCGCCGTTTGTGGGAAGAACTAGTGCGTTAGCAAGCGCAATGGTCAATGATTCTCCCGTTGGGGGCTTGCGCGAGTTTGGGCAGTTTTTCGTCACTACCGGCGACACCGATCCCGAATCCCATCAAAAAAAAAAAGGGAAAGAAGGAACAACAAACAATGACACGTTTGCACAAGAAATAATCATTGCAGAAAGGCAGAAGATTCAGAGAAAAAGAAAAGGGAATAAACATTGCAACATTTTATTAAACAGAAAATAAATACATGATACAAACAGAGGCTCAGACAGGCTTGTTTTGAAGCTAACTTTACAAACAGAGGCTCAGACGGGCTTGTTCTAAAGCTAACCCTAGAAGGAAGGGCTGAGGCAGGCTTGTTTTAAGGCTACCAACAACCCCCAGGCCGGTGCGGATGGTGTCGGCGCGAAGAGAGGAGCAGATGCAAGAGCCCCTGATGGCCCCTCCCCATGATGTTCCTTTGATGCTTTCCCAGCCCCATGGTGATTAACCATTGGAGGCGGCAACACCCGGGCACCAGACGTGACGTAATCTTACGAGCCTCCACCGGCGGGTAGGCCAGGCGCGAGTCATTGCCAGCTTGAAGGGCAGGCATAGACACGCACCGGAGAAAGGCGTTATGTACTTCATGGACCTCCCTCCTGACTGTCATGCACGACACCATCAGGATGACGCCCAAACCTTGCCGTGCCGGAAGTCTGACGCGAACTACAACCGCAACGGCTCTCAATCGAAGGAGGAGGACCTTTGGCATGCGTGCCCTCACCCTCATCCAAAGCCATCCCATTCCTCTAAACTCTGATCACAATCCTGGCAAAGTTATTGAAGGGGCTCGGAGGGTTGAAGGGCCATGTTTCCTGTTTAACTGGAGGGTTCGTGGAGTGTGGAAGGACGATTCTCCCGGAAAGCCTTATATAGAGGGTGAAGGTTGGTGGGAATTGGTCCACACAAAATTTGAAAAAAGAATTATCAGCGACATTAATCCTGACCGAATTCCAAAGAAGCCATCAACCGCTGGATCTGCATTGATCCACGAGGATATTAATGAGAGCGCGCCTCGCACATCGAAGCGTCAAGCGCGGAACGCGAGCAGTCATGAGACGCCTCGTGATTGAGGAGGGCAGAAACTTGGAGCGAAGGAGGGGCTACTGCCACGTGTGAGGATAGAAATCCGAGCCACCCCTGTCTAGGGTAGCACGGGGTCAAGGGTCCGGTCTGAGGAACAGCCCACTTCCGGCGAAGCAAGGCCGAGGCTGTCATCACGCAAAAAACAAACTTCCCAGTGTGGGGGACAAATTCCTTCACTCCAAGTAGAAGAACACCTGGGTACTAGGCTGAACCAAGGTCTTCCACGGTCCTCGGACCCAAACCTTCGGTGAAACTAGTTACTTACAGAAGAACACCTAGGTACTAGTCTGAACCAAGGTCTTCCACTGTCCTCAGACCCAAACCTTCGGTGAAACTAGTTACTTACAGAAGAACACCTGCGTACTAGGCTGAACCAAGGTCTTCCACGGTCTTCGGACCCAAACCTTCGGTGAAACTAGTTACTTACAGAAGAACATCTGGGTACTAGGCTGAACCAAGGTCTTCCACGGTCCTTGGACCTAAACCTTCGGTGAAACTAGTTACTTACAGAAGAACACCTGAGTACTAGACTGAACCAAGGTCTTGCATGATCCAAGGACTCAAGCCTATGGGGAAACTAGTTACTTACAGAAGAACATAAGCGTTAGACAGAACCAAGGCCTTGCATGGTCCTCGGACTCAAGCCTATGGGAAAACTAACCACCCAAATATACCTGGGTACTAGACTGAACCAAGGTCTTGCATGGTCCAAGGACTCAAGCCTATGGGGAAACTAGTTACTTACAGAAGAACATAAGTGTTAGACAGAACCAAGGCCTTGCATGGTCCTCGGACTCAGGCCTGTGGGAAAACTAACCACCCAAATATACTTGGGTACTAGACTGAACCAAGGTATTGCATGGTCCTCGGACTCAAGCCTGTGGGGAAACTAGTTACTTACAGAAGAACATAAGCGTTAGATAGAACTAAGGCCTTGCATGGTCCTCGGACTCAAGCCTATGGGAAAACTAACCACCCAAATATACCTGGGTACTAGACTGAACCAAGGTCTTGCGTGGTCCAAGGACTCAAGCCTATGGGGAAACTAGTTACTTATAGAAGAACACCTGGGTACTAGATTGAACCAAGGTCTTGCATGGTCTAAGGGCTCAAGCCTATGGAGAAACTAGTTACTTACAGAAGAACACCTGGGTACTAGACTGAACCAAGATCTTGCATGGTCCAAGGACTCAACCTTATGGGGAAACTAGTTACTTACAGAAGAACATAAGCGTTAGGCAGAACCAAGGTCTTGCATGGTCCTCGGACTCAAGCCTATAGGGAAACTAACCACTGCAAGGAAAACCTGGGGGCTAGGCCGAACCAAGGTATTGTGTGGTCCTCGGACTCAGACCTAAGGGAAAACTAGCTACTTACAGGAGAACAAAAGCGTTGGATAGAACCAAGATATTGAGCAAAACATTAAAATACGACAAGCGAAAGGAAGCATCATTCGAAGAACTAAAAACAAACGATTGGATATATTACACAAAAAATAGTTTCGTTACAATTTCACCAATGCAAAAAGCAAAAATGAAAAGAAAGCGGGATCAGGATGGCCCCAGCCGTCAACACAGGACAGCCCGACGAGAGGGCCTAATTCCCCAACTCGGTAGACAGCTTGTCCTGAGGAGTCTTCCGGAGGGCTTCGACTGGTGCCTCGGGACCCTGGCTCGGAGGGGCTACTTCGGAGGACCCTCCCCCAGAAAGAGGGATCTGGAGGACAGCAAGCGTAGCTTGGGAGTTAGCAGAAGGCTTCACCGCATCCTGGGGCGCTTCTTGGCTATCAGTCCTTGCCCCCTCCAATGTTCCGTGGCACTCGGTCTCCTCAACAGGCTTATCAGCTAAAGTTGAGTCCTCGGCAGCATTGGCCCAGCCTTCATCTGTTGCTTGTAAGGCGGAGCCCGCCTCAGGAGCGACAGGGACAAGCTCGCGAATTACGGGGGGGTAATACACCCTGTCGGCCCTCCTGAACTCGGACAAGGCCTCGACCCCCGCTTGGTTGAGAGCCTCACTCCAGGTCTGGGAGCAGTAGCGCCTGCATACTTTAGGCACTTGAGCCTTAAGGGCAGCCTCGGTCTTAGCCACCCCCTCAGCAAAGGCCTCTTCCTCCGTTTGCTCTAGGGAGCGCTCAACATCTATTCTCGCAAACACGACCTCTTCCTTAGCCCTCACGGCCTCGTCCTTGGCGTACTCGGCAACACCTCTTGCCCCCACTGCCTCGGCCAACTTCTGCTTTAGGTCTACAATATGCTCTTTGGCAACCTACAGCTGACCCTCAACATCCCGCAAGTGCCCTGTCTGGTCCTCGGCTTGTTTCATAACGCCGGCTAGGTCAGATGCCGCGCTATCTCGGGCCCTTGTCATCTCCTCCAAATCCTCCATTGCCTTCTTGAGATCAGCCTCAGATCTCTTAAGGGTATTCACGGCATTCAAGTACTTGTCGCGCTCTTGGCCCAGAGCTTTACCCTGGCTGTCGGCCTCCTCGTCCAGCCTAAAAGTGGCCTGGATAGCCTGCCAGCCAAAGCAAGTACACCGTAAGTTGGGGACTAAGCAATAAAATTCAAACAAGGGAACAGGTCTCAGAAGTCTTACCATGCCCAGGTACCTCTTAAGGTTACGGGAAACTTCTTGCCTCCTCATGCCCCCCAGCTCGACCATGTCGATGGGGAGAATGAGGGACCTCTCCAGGGCATCGGCTACGCGAGCCCCCTCGCCCCCTCGGAAGTCCCTGAGAGTGGCATCGTCCATCAAAGGCTTCCCGTGAAGCATGGCAACAGGCAGCCAGGCCTGGGGCTCGGACCGCTGGACGACATCTTTCCCCTTACTCTAACCACCAATCCTCAGCTGCTTGGAAGGTCGGCGGGCTTCATCTTCCTCTTGGGAGGAATGAGATCTCCCCCCGTCCACAAGGTCTTTGCCCTTGGAAGGCCTCTTTCTCTTCGGGTCGGTGGACTCGAGCCGCGGGTCCGAGATTGTCGAAGTGGAGGACGACTTGGCCTGCGCAGGCAAAGGCTTAAGAGGGGGATGAGGAAGCTTGGGTGCGGGTGGAGGAGGCTTGGGCTGTGACTCCCTCGGCGCGTCCTTCCCTGGCTTGCCCTCAAGCAAGTCAAACAGACTAGCTCGGGGTTGCCTCTTGGAACCCATTTCGGCCCGAATGCTAGCCCTTGGAGGCAAGAGATCGGCTTCAGACAAATGGGGATCCCCAAAGTCACCAGAAGGATCCTCGGACAGATAGGCTTGGTCGAATGCACCAAATTCGTCCTCGGACGAACCTAGATCAACTACTTCTCCCTCCATTTCCAAACTCTCTCCCTCGACCTCCGCAGCTTGATAGGACGAGGAAGAACTTGCCAACGGGACGCCCTCTGGAATGGAAGATCCTTCAGAAAATGAGAACCCGTGCTCCACCATAGTGATTTGTCGAAGCCGAGGATCACGAGCCCTGATCACGTACTTCAGGGCCGGGAACGACTTCTGGGTCGGATCATACCTAAGGATCTTGTGAGCAGCCCTAACTTGATTGTCGCCCTCGTTCACGAAGACCTCCGCCCTGAGAACGGCTTCCAAGTCCTCCTTGTTGACCAAGTTAAAATGACGCTCAAAGGCCTGTAGATCTGCAGAAAGAAAAGCAAACTCCTGCCATCAATCAAATAAGGCAGATTCAAAAAAAAAAAAAAAAAAAAAAGAAAAAAGCTAGACCCTCTCCTACTCTGAATACCCCACCTGGTGTCCCCTCCTCCATCGGGCAGTGAAGGCCATCGTGCCACCCCCCGGACACGATGAGAAAGTCTTTGTTCAGACCCTTGCTGGACTCGGGAAGACATTGGATAAGCCGGACCCTATCGTCCCTCGTCTTCATGTAGTAAGACTTACCCCTTAACCGCTGGAGGTTGTAGCACCAATTTACATCATGATGGGCCAACCTCAACCCCATCCTCTCATTTAAGGCGTCCACACAGCCCAGGATCCTAAACACGTTGGTGGCGCACTAAGTGAGGGCCAATCTAAAGTACCTAAGGTAGCCCCTCATTACCGACCCCATGGGGATCCTCATACCGCCTTCAAGGAAGGCGATCATGGGAATGACGACCTCCCCCTCCTTCCTCCAGGTGCGCCATTCCCCTTCCGCACAGTACCTCAAGCCCACGTTACTGGGTATCCTATAATCGGCGATAAACTTCTCCATCGCCTCTTCAGACTCAATTAATTTCTTAAATCTGCCCATCCCTAGCAATGACTAAAAGACTCGAGAAAGAACGAAGGAAGGAAAGGAGTCAGAAAAGAAGTTTGAGCTAGAGAGAAGAGGACTTACAGAAATGAGGAAAAGCTCCTCGAACAGGCCTTTTATGTTGGAAAGGGACGCTGATTGGGTTGGAGGTTTGATCGGATTCAGGGTATGTGCGCTAGAGTTCTTGAATGTAAAAATAAGGAGGCAAAGCGGTTCAAACAAGTATTTATATCCTCAATTAAAGATAACCAGGCGGAGTTTCCCGCCCATAAAGGCAGGAAATCCCCACCGACTGATTACCATCACACCATTGGACGTGGGGAGCATGGAGCCGCCAGAATTTAATGCGGGTGCGCACCGTATATCGAGACGCCAGAAACGCGCATTGGGCAGGCGAAAACACTCCAACACTGACGTAGGCTGAGGCTGAGAGAGTCATGACGAAGGCCCGAGGATATCAAAACCCTCCTCCCCGTTCGAGGATACGGACAGCAGGATTTTGAGGGGCTATTGTGGGGCCTGAGAACTTGGCAACCTTGGCCCACTTTACATTTGGCCCAAGGGCCATGCCGAGGAGGAAGGAATGTTCGAGGATGAAGGGTGAAAGTCTGAGTTGCTAGGAACCCTGCCGAGAATGACCCTGCCCTCGGCCAACCGAGACCAACACTAAGCGGAGGAGCAAGTCCAGGATAAGCTGTCACCTCCACACTAAATGCGTTCACCTAACCCCCTGGCCGCACTAATGGAGATGTGACCTCTGGACAGGGCAGCCTTGGTTGCTGCAACTCACATGAGTGCTGGTAAAGCGGCTGATGGGACGGGCGGTCAGAAGGGAGGGGCATGGATGATCAACAAGTGGAAGAGAGAGATTGTGAAAAAAGGGCTATATAAGGGGAAGAAACAGATCAGCTAGGGGGGTTCTTTTCCCTAGACAATCCCCTGGGAGAGAGGGAGACCACTGTCAAGCTCCTCGGACCGGTTCCGAGGGCACACCTTGGAGGGTAATCTTGGTCTGCCAGCCTTCAATGGAGGTGAATGCCACATTGGGCGTTGTCCGCTTGCCTGGGCCTAGTTCTTGAACCCGCTCTCTACAAATTCATTGTATTAGGCTAACTGGGCTTGAGTCCACTCTCTTAACAGTAGAAGTGCTCAAACCCGGACCCTACATTTATTAATAAGACCTAGAGTGCAATTATATTTATATAGTGGTATTAGATATAATTAATGGTAACTTTGGACTTGTCAAAAGTTGACAGAAAAGCCCAAGGCCCATTGAAGCTAGTGTCTTATTTGTTTCCTTTTGGTCCCACTCCAAACCACATACTAGAGCCCAATTGGAAAGACCCAAAAGGCTAGTCCAATTAGATAATTAATTATAAGGAGAGAAACATACAGAATTTTTGTAAGGTACATGAAATGGTATGTACGTGAGTGTTGGACACTTTCTAATTCTCTCTTGAACAAATTCATATAACTAATTGAGAGACCACACTTCTTAGGCATTAGTGGAATTGGAGTGAAGATTAAAAGTGTTCCCAAGTACTTCTAATTTTTGTTTTGAAATTCACCACACCAAGGTACACTCTCTTGTTCTTAAACTCTGAAATTTACATAGTACATGTTATCAATTGCAAATGAAATAGAACCGTTAATTTTTCCGCTACGTATGTTTTGTATGCGATACAAACATGTATTTTTCCATCAGCATTGACTACCCAGACACTCTTTTGTGCATATAATTTTTATAATGCAATCATTGTGAGACAAATGCAACCAAAACAAACTGTTGAAAGGAAGTAGAGAAATTAGAGAAGCTGGGAACATTCAAACAATGCTAACTATTGTTTACGCTTAAGGAGCAAATTGGATTTTTTTGAAAAGTCTTGGTAGGATAAGATATTAGCCAATGGTGGTTTTTATATTTTACCCAATTATTTATCGAATAAAATTTCACAAAGTACTCCAAATCATAAAACAAACACTTTATATAGCTTTGCCTACAAACTTGAAAACAAACCTTCTACATTACTCATGGCTTTGCAAATCAAATACCCTTTTGTATTTTTGATAGTATTTTTGATAAATATTCTATTAACTACATGGGATAATCTTTTAAAAATAACAAATAAAAATAGAAACTACATGGAAATATGGGATAAGGATATGTTAAAAAAAAGGTGGTTTTTTTTTATTTATTTATTATTATTTTATTTTAAGGATAGATATAGATTAAGAAAACACAAGTTTACATCTTTCTTTAAAAAAAATCTTAAAAATCTTTTTAATGTTTTATTTTATTGATTATATATCTATCCTACTTCCTACTCACTTACAATATACATCTAAAGTTGTGCTCCATTTTAAAATCCAAAACTTTTTAAAATCCCACTCACTTACGTCTCTAACTCACATTCTTTTTCAATGTTAATAATATGGAAAATTACATTTTACCACCATAAACTATGTACTTAATTACACTTTGCATCATAAACTATTCAAATATACACATTGCACCCTAAATATCATACTTATTACATTTTGCACTCCGGTGTTACTTTTGCTGTTATATTTGACGGAATCTTATTACACATGACAAACACATGCTTTTTGCTTAGGTTGAACAAACTTAAAAGACTGAAACACTCATCTTTAAAATCAATTGAACAAACTTAAAAGACTGAAATACCCATCTTTAAAATCAATCAAAACAAAAGTCAAATTTTTCCATATCTCTCTGTCTCGCGTGCATGCCTCTCCCCAAATTCAAATTCTTCTCAAAACCTCAGGTCCCACCCAATAATTACAAGTATCTGACTTAATAAGTTGCTTTTTTCCCTTTCTCTTGAGGTCAATGGATAAAATTGGCTACTGGCATACTAATTTGTAATGATTTTAATCTTACTTATTGCCTATTCTGTTTTAAAAATACATTCTAGTTGTTAGAAATCATTTCTTTAACAATGGTGTTTTTGAGTTTTTTCTACATTAAATTTCTTCTGTTTCGGTACAAGTACAAGGGAAAAAATATGACTAATGCTGGTGCCACAAATTGTAGCACAAGTTATGCCACAAGTTGTGGCACCAACATTGCTCAAAAAATATAATGGATTTTAATTGATAATTTTACTGGTTGTTATTGTAAAAATGTTGTAGACATATCATTTCTCTTTTTTTATTGGGTTTGTTTCTTTCTATTTTACAATATTAATGTAATAGAAATTCATCTTCAAAGTCTTTTAAGGCTTTCTTTCCTTACGAAATTTTCAGTATTTTTTTAGTACATTTTTGCAATTTACTTATTTGTATATTTTCTTTTTGATAGGTTATTTAGACCCCTTAAACAACCAGATTGCGTAGCCTAGATTAATTAGCCAAGTTGTTACTTAGTCAAATTAAGCAATTCTAGGTTAAAACAATCAAATAATCATATCATGTATATAAAACAAATAAAGCAGCGGAAATAATAAAGAACACAAGATATGATCACCCAGGAAACCACACGGTAAAAACCTGGGGAGGATTTGACCCACCGATCCTCAAGGCAAACAAGAATTCACTATGAAAGAATTGAAGTTCTTACAGAAGGACTACAAGCTCCCCGCTCGACTTCCTAATGCTACCCACCAGTACGAACTTCCTGACACGACCACGCGCAGGCTCCGAATCCACGGACTACTTCTTTCTTGAATTCTTCAATCAGCTACAAGCTCCCCGCTTGCTTTTCTTTTTAAGATCCAATGGTTGCAACTAAGTTGATCTTCAAGATGTTGAAATCATCTCTACCTTGAAAACCCTAAGCTTTGTGTAAAGGAAAGCTCCTCTAAGATCTCACAAGAGATTTACACAAAACAGAAAATATGAGCAACAATAACAATATGGACAACCTCAAAAACGTGGCTAGGGTTTTGTTTATATACCTAGGGTAAAAACATAAAACCCTAAACGTTTAATGAAGTAGGGCTGAGTTGGAAATTCTGCAGAAAATTCAACCTGTGCGATTTTCGATCGATCGAGTCTAATCTTCGATCGATCGAGCCAGGCCAAAAGTCCCAAGTACTTCTGCAGCCACTCGATTCCAACTGTACAATAATAAACCAACTTTGAGCAAGCCTAAACAAGACTAAATACAATGTTTTGATCATGGTTTGCCAACATTACAAATTAGAGTTCTAAATACATAAAATCCTAAGACCTTAGAACCTAACACTTTTTATGTATGTGATTTGTTTACCGCTTGAATTATTATTTGTTGTTATCTTTTTACTATATATCTTTTTGGGTGGTTTTAATTTAGGTATGGGAGGCCCACACAAATTTTGAGAAAGAAATTTCATCATAATTTCTTATAAGATAATTTTACTCTCTTCACAAATCCCATAATTTATAAGCTTAGAAAAAATCCAATTAGATTTTAATTGGATTTGCAATTTTGCGCCATGTTTCCTATTTAATTTTAAAGTTCGTGTCAAATAAATTATTGAGTATAAAAATTAAAGAGTCCAATTCCAATTAAATTTTAAATTTAAGTCAAATTTTCTGCCACGTGATTATCTAAGTTTTTAATTTTTGTTGCAAGTGAATCATTGGGTGCATAAACTGAAGAGTCTAAAACCAATTAAATATTAAATCATATATATATAAATGAGAAATCATTACATATATTAGAAATCGTTACCAAATATTGTGACTATATCTGAATTTGTGTTACTGGTGTGGCTGCCTCACTCACGATGACAAGGACTGTGAAATTTGGCTACAGAGTGAGGGTACCTTACGTCCTGAAGAATGCCAATTTGGTTCAGGACTACGAGCACCTGCCTTCGTTGCGTCAAGGAAGCATGTAATCACCGTGCCAGGATTCTATGCAGCAAGGAAAAAGCCTGATAACAATGGCCCCACCCTCCCTGACGGCGATATCTCAAGCCATCCCTCGGTGACTGTTGGACTTACACGGGTTGCAGGTGATGGTAACGACAGTACTAAAGAAGTTAATGCAAATATGGCCACTCACAGGTCTAACTGCAACGCTAGGTCAAGTATTAACTCCAATAAGTCGGGTCCTGGCAGCACGCAAGGAAGGAATAGTGGGCTCAATTTGGAAGTTAATACCGTGATGAATAAGGGAAGCAATAGCGTGTCCAATTTGGGAAGTAATTCTATGATTACTCAACCAAGTAAATGCGTGATTAATCAAGATTTACTGCCCAAATTAGTTTCAGTTCAACAAACGGTGGAGAGTGATAAGCATTTAAAAGGAATTGAAGTCAAGTTGTCCAAATTTGATATTCAAAATTCTCCAGCAATTAATAAACTCGGACCTGAGTCACGTGCTGTCAAGATGTCTCCTACCCAAACTCAGGTTAATGAAGCACGTGCTTCTCAAGTAACGGCTAGGGTTTCTTCCCCATCTAGCCAATTACGTGTTTTGCCATCATGGACCCGTAGAGTTAGAAACGAAACACACACGACCAACCTTGGTTCAGAGACTATCTCAGGCCAAAAGAAGTGGTTCAGCATTAGTGGATCAAGCTAAGTTACCTTCTAAGTGACTACAGGTTTCTCAGTGTGATGAAGAGGTATTTTTTGAAATGGTAGAGGCTAATCATCAGCCCCGCCAGTCACAATGAGTTTTCTAGCATGAAATTGTCGTGGGCTTGGGAACCTGCGAACAGGAAGAGAGCTCGTAGAAATTATACGGGCAAAAGATCCCTTTGTCATTTTTTTAGCCGAAACTCTAATAGATGAAGCAAGGCTAGAGACTGTACAACGAAACATTGAATTTGATCATAGATGGTGGGGCCAAGAGAAGGTAGAGGAGGTGGATTGGTTTTCTTATGGAAATCTTCAGTCAACTAGAGGATTGAAAGTTCACACAAGTATTATATTAATGCTTCAATAGACAAGAATAAGAGCAATAAGTGGCGCTTGCCAGGTTTTTACGAGGAACTAGAGATAGCTAGAAGGTTTGAGGCCTGGAACAAACTGAGGTCTCTCAATAGACACTTTGAAAATGGCAATTCGATATGGAAAAGGCTTGATAGAGGTCTTACTACTAATGGGTGGTTCCTGAAATTCCCAGGGTCACGTGTTCATCACTTACATTATGATTCTTTAGATCATAGCCCACTCTTATAGTAGTCCTGGCACCGTTAGACATCCCAACACGCAAAAAAAATTCCGGTTTGAGGAGACGTGGTTGTCAAATCCGACTTGTGAAGAAACAATACAAGCAGCATAGAACTCATTGGTAGGTTTGGACTTGGAATCTACAATATTATCTAAGGTGGAAAAATGTGGTAAAGACTTACTTTGGTGGAATCGAAATGTGTATGGCAGTGTGAGGCAAGAGTTGATAAAAAAGAAAGAATTGTTGTGTAGGGCCGAATTTGAAGCACAAATTAGTGGTGTTAACCATCACGTTGGGGAGTTAAAATTTGAAGTTGGTGTGCTGATGGATAGGGAGGCTTGCATGTGGGCTCAAAGGACACGACTTTTGTGGGCAAGCCAAGATGATAAAAATACAAAATATTTTCATAGTCGAGCAACGAAGAGGTACAAGAAAAATCAGATTAGGGGGATTAGCGATGAGGTGGATGCTTGAAGGACCCAACCCTATGAGATTTCTACTATATTGACAAGGTACTATCAGAATCTTTTTACCACTTCAAGACTGGAGAACTCAAGCAATGTGTTGGCACATGTCCCTCAAATCATAACAGAAGAGATGAATCAATCTCTTACTTGTGACTTCATGGAGAAAGAAGTTTCAGAAGCCTTGCAACAGATGGCTTCGCTTAAAACTCTAGGGCCTAATGGAATGCCACCATTATTTTATCAGCATTTTTGGAGTACTGTTGATAAGGATGTCACTTCTTCAATTTTATCTTGGCTAAACTCAGGTACTTTACCCCATCCCATAAATCACACCTTCGTTACACTCATACCCAAGATTGATAATCCTGAATATGTTCACCAGTTTCGCCCTATTAGTCTTTGTAATGTACTGTATAAAATATTCTCTAAGGTGTTAGCCAATCGGTTGAAAAAAGTCTTGCCACATATTATTACCAAGCATCAATCTGCTTTTACAAAAGATAGGTTGATTTCTGATAATATCTTAGTTGCATTTGAAACACTACATTGTATGCAAAGACATAATTCAGGTACCTCCGGATTTATGGCACTCAAATTGGATATGAGTAAGGCATATGACCGAGTTGAGTGGAGTTTTCTTGAAGAGCTGATGAGGAAAATGGGTTTTCATAAGAGATGGATTAATTTAACTATGGTTTGTGTGAAGACAGTAACATATTCCATTTTATGAACGGTGAGCCAAGGGGTCTCATCCACCCATCTAGAGGCATTAGATAAGGTGACCCTCTTTCACCCTTTCTTTTTCTATTATGTACTAAAGGGTTGAATGGGTTGATTAAACAAGCGGAGGTGAATGGAGATATTCATGGTTTCTCTCTTTGTAGGAGGGGGCCAAAACTAACACATCTGTTATTCGTAGATGATAGTCTTCTCTTTTGCAGGACAACAGTGGAGGAGTATGGCCATGTGTTGGATATTCTGAAAAAATATAAGGAAGCTTCGAGTCAAAAGGTGAATAGGGACAAAACATCTCTCTTATTTAGCAAATCAGTCCCTAATGAAACCAAGTCAAGTATCAAACAAGCCCTTGGAGTGCAGGAGATTTTGCTATATGAGAAGTACTTGGGCCTTCCTTCACTAGTAGGGAAGGGAAAAAAGGCAAGCTTCAATTACATCAAAGAGAAGGTATGGAAAAACTTCAAGGTTGGGAAGGAAAGCTACTTTCACAAGCAGGAAGGGAAGTATTGATCAAGGCAGTGATCCAAGCTATACCTACATATACTATGGGGTGTTTTAAAATTCCTTTAGGGTTATGCCATGACATTAAAGCACTAATAAAGAAATTTTTTTGGGGACAAAGAGGTGACCGGAGAAAAATCCATTAGGTGAGATGGGGTGAGTTGACAAAATCAAAAATGGTTGGTGGGATGGGATTCAAAGATTTGGCTCTTCACAATGATGCACTTTTGGCTAAGCAAGCTTGGCGCATTTTACACAATAAGACCTGATAGACCAAGAATATATTGACCCTTTGTGATTAATTAACAAATTAATTAGCCAAGTTAATTAATTAATTCAATTAGCATACAATACGCATGGTAGCACAAAAAAATCACCAATTAAACTAAATGCAGCGGAAATTAAATTAACACGGTGATTTGTTTATGAATGGGGAAAACCTACACAACAAAAATCCCACTGGGTGATTTTAAAGTCACCACTCTCGAGAATTCACTATTATCACAACAAGCAATTACAAGTAAAGGAATCTCAGTACCTTATACCAACCTACAGTTGAACCTTTACCCCAATACCCAATTGGACTTGTTCTGTAGTGACAATCTCTCCTTTTCAATGCACGGCTTTTCAGTACGTAACTAACCAATAGATGCGCAAATCCCAGTACGCAATTTAATCACCAACTTGAGAAGGATATTGGTTGCAAAGTTCTTCAGTTCATCACATGATGAAGATCAAGAAGCACCTTGGTCACAAAACCCTATGGTGTACAAACACAGCAACTTCTTCAAGAGAAAGATGAACTAGGGCAAATTTTGTCTCTAGTCACAATTTGCATGAACACAACTTTGCTTCACACTTGCGCAACTATGCAACCTTTGACGACCCTTAAAATAATCCTTATATATGTTTAGGGTAGTGAGAAAAGAAAGCCTAAACACATACTCACAAATTGGATGAAAATCAGCTCTGAAAAACTGAATTTCAAGTAGACATCTTATCATCACTAGGCAAGTTAGCACTATCGTCCTCATCACCATCATCAGCAGAGTCACCATCGTCATCCTCGTCCTCAGAAGCCTCTGGAGAAGGAGAGGGAGACTTGATGAAGCCACCAAGGCGAGCCTTTAGTCGAGTAATATGGCCGACATGGGTGTTCACCTGACACAACTCCTCATTGAGAGTGTCAAGGCGAGCATCCATGCACTAAAGCTATGCCATGATTGCATCAAGAGTCACACCACTTGCAGAAGAAGAGGAAGCGAAGGTGGATGAAGCTGAAGAATTCGAAGGAGCTGCCGTCTCAATCTGCGTCCGCCTCGGGTGAAGCTGAGCATCACTCCGTCTAATGGTAGCAGTGTCACTGGCACCCATGACGAAGAAGGGATCAGACGCCGGAAAGGAGACAGAAAGTGGCGAAGGATCCTTGTGATAGCCGAAGAAAAAATAAGCTTATCACGGGTCGCTGTATTCCTATAGACATCTATAAGGGACAAAATAAAGTGAGAAGGGAAGTCAATAGAGATATCCTCTAAGAGGGATAGCAAAAATTGAGCACGAGGCTCTGTGATAGTGTTATAGTGAGACAATGGATGAAGAATGAATGTCATCACCATGTTCAGGAACCTCGGACCTTTAGCAAAGGTCGAGCATCAGGTGTTTTGACGATCACCCTATGAAGATAGTGTCTCACAGAATAGAGGCATGCGTTCGTCTTTGGACACAGTCCTCAGACGATCGCAGCCAGGGTAGTCAGGATGCGCTACCTTAGGAACATGTAGTACCTCAGATACAATTTTCGGAGTAACTACAATGCGCGTACCTCGAACACGAGAGAAGAAATGAGGTACAGAAGTATCAAATTCGGGCATGTTGGAGTAAAACTCCTATATGATCACGGAAGGGCATGTGACCGGGGCGCCACACAATGACTCCCAACCCCGACTATAAATGACAGTGAGAAGGTCAATATCAAAAAAATCCGATAGGATGACTTGGCATTCCGAATGAATTCCTTGTCTAGAAAAGTTCTCCGAAAAGTCCTTTCGGGCTTTATCATTACAGAATCGTACATGAGAAGGTGTAGGGTCAGAGGAAGAGGATGCCCCAGAACGAAGAGTGTTCTAGGACAGAGTGGATTTTCATTTAGGTGCCATGATGCAACTAACCGAAATGAAGAGAGAGAGAAAGAAACAATCAGAAAAGCACCAATAACACAATATCAAAAGAAAATAAAGAGTTGAAGATACGTATGCATGAAAATGCATGAACATGTGACATGCAAACTTAAATACATCATGGGCTCAGCCTAATCCAAACCTAACAGCACACAAGTTTGCAACAAAGTAAACACACATCTAACATACATGAAACATTGTTATAATGCAAATGTGATGCAATGTATGATCATTTAGGATCAAAAATACAAAACCCATCCAAAAATTTTGCAAAAAACTCTTTAATTTCAAAAAACCCCAAAAGTTAGGTCACAAAAGATGAAATGCATGAAGAAATGAATGAGAAAGAATCTTACCAAAGAAAAGAATGATCTTGAGACCGAAGAACACTTGGGGAAGAGGTTTGGAGTAAGAAAGAGGTGTTTGGGAAGGTGAGAGTTCAGAGAGTATCGAGAGAGATCGAGAAAAGTGAAGCTGAAATCGTGCTGACCCTTTAAATAGAAGTTCATAATTCTCGATGGATCGAGAGCTATCGAGAGCTGTCGAGAACTAAGAAGCGAGAAATAGCTATCGAGCTAGCTATTGAGGAGCTATCCAGAGGTGTCCATAACAAAAGGGTCTTGATGGATCGAGGTAGCTATCAAGCATCCAGAAAGTTTCTCAATGGATCGAAGTAGCTATCAAGAAACTGTCGAGAATGCGATAAAAAGCAGCTGAAGGGTCTCAATAGATAGCCTAGCTATCGAGAGGTATCGAGAAGCTATTGAGATTGCTTGAAAACAGTTTTTCAAGAAAAGAAAAACACAGATATGAATGCAATCAAGCATGCTACTCAACCAAAGATCCAAACAACATTTTAAGCTCTTAAAATCATCTCTTAACAAGAAAAATGTCAAGCACATAGATCCAAAACACACACACACACACTAAACAAGTCTAATCAATTTTATATTTCAAAAACAAGTTAAGACAATTTAGTGAGTATACATTAACATATGTATTCCTTGTGATGACCAAATCACATTGTACCCGCACATGTATCAAAAGTAGTAAAGAATATTGTGTGTTGTGTGTGAAAAACATCGCAAGATTGCGTATGTGTCTACTTGTTATGACAATTTAAGATATGAGAAAATCACTTTAACTCACATACAATCATGACCGTTTGATGGAGACTATTACCTTCGAGGTACATCCTATAACTCCCACATCTCCTAGAATACACGCTTGCAATCATATATAAAGCATTTGATTCTTTTTGCTTTTTATTTTTCTTTGCATATATTTCTTTTAAGCAAACCATGCATGGGCATATAAGAGATAGAAAAGAAATACCCAATGATGTTAAGCATTTGACATTCCATTTTTGTTATGTCGAAGCATACAAATGTCATTTCATGATTGGCGAGCAACAGTGGTGAGATGGTTATTTATGCCTTTCTCTTAGGATTTTCTAGTCCTTCCCGTCAAAAAGAGTGATATGAATGTTAAGCACAAGAGATTACTTAATCTTACTCATCACAAACATAAGCCACATAGCTCACTTGCTTAGTTGTGCATAGAGATGCTTATCTAAGCTATAAAAGATACAAAATTTAGAAAACTTAGTTTCAATAGCCATCCAAGGTACACAAGTACCAATGTACACAAACACACACTGTTTTTGTATTTTTTTTTCAAATTTTCAAATTAATTTTTTTTTCTTTTATGAAAACAAATTAAAACAAAATTGAAAATAAGCAAACAAAAACATGTTAAACAAAGCAATACAATGCATAAAATAGATGCAAATGCATGAGGAAAAAGGAGAAGAAGGAGAGATCAATCCATGGAAATGACACTAGTGTTTTGGCGAAGGAATTCAAACCGTTTGCTATCAAGAGGTTTGGTAAACAAATCAGCCTTCTGATCATCAGTGTGAATGAACTCAAGAGTAAGAGTACCATCTTCAACAAGCTCCTGAATGAAGTGATGTCGAATCTCTATGTGTTTAGTTCGAGAATGTTGAACCGGATTCTTAGAGATGTTGATGGCACTGGTATTGTCGTAGTAGATGTTAAGATGCTCTTGACAAAGCTGTAATCATGGAGGAGTTTTTGCATCCATAGAAGTTGGGTGCAACAGCTACTGGCAACGATGTACTCAGCTTCTATAATGGATAATGAGATGGAATTTTGCTTTTTGTTCATCCAGGAGACACGATTATTACCCACATAGAAACAACCCTCCGATGTACTCTTTCTATCATCAGCATTCTCAGCCCAATCAGTATCAGAATACCCAGCTAAGACATCATTTGTGTCCTTACTATATCACACACAAAAGTCAGCAGTGGTTTTACCATACGTTATGATTCTTTTCAAAGCAATCATATGAGACTCTTTAGGATTAGTCTAATATCTAGCACACACTCCCACATTGTAACTAAGGTCAAGTCTACTAGTAGTAAGGTAAAGAAGACTACCTATCATGCTTCTATAAAAAGATGAATCTACACTTTTACCTAACAAGTCAATAATGACATTTGGGCTCATAGGGGTTCTAACAGAACTAGCAGATTCCAAACTAAACTTTTTCACAAGATTTATTGCATATTTAGATTGAGATAGAAATATACTTGAATCTTGTTAACGAATCTGCAAGCCAAGGAAGTGAGTTAGCTCTCCAATCATGCTCATCTCGAACTCGGCCTGCATAAGTTTTGAGAAACTCTGAGCAAGTTCATCTTTAGTTGACCCAAAGATGATATCATCAACATAGACTTGAGCAAATATCAATTCGTAGTCTTCCCTTTTTATGAAGAGAGTTTGATCAACTTTTCCTCTTGTGAACCCATGTGACACAAAGTATTGTGTGAGTCGATCATACCAAGCTCTAGAGGCTTGCTTTAAACCATAAAGTGTCTTCTTAAGGTAGAATACATGATCTGGAAAGTGTGGATCAATGAATCCTTTTGGTTAAGCCACATAGACATCTTTTTTAAGGAACTCATTCAAGAAAGCAATCTTTACGTCCATTTGATATAGCTTGAACTTCAAGTGACATGCTAGGTCTAGGAGAATTCTGATGGATTCCATACGAGCTACTGGATCAAATGTATCATCATAGTCTACTCCTTCCATTTAAGAATATCCTTGAGTTACAAGACGAGCCTTGTTGCAGATCATATTGCCCTCCTTATCAGTCTTATTGCGGAATATCCACTTTGTGCTGATGATGTTCTCACCCTCTGCTAGAGTCCAAATATCATTCCTCTGAAACTGAAGCAGTTCATCATGCATAGCTTCAACCTAGCTTTCATCCTGAAGAGCTTCCTCAACTTTATTAGGTTCAACCTGCGACAAGTAATAAGAATAAGACACAAAGTTAGCAACACATTTATCAACTGTACGCTTCCTTAGTGTAAGTTCATTCATGTTTCCCACAATATTTTTAGGAGGATGATTCAATTTGATCTTGGAAGAAGGGCCTTTCTCTTTATGGGATTCAGAATTAGGTGAAGTAGATATGTCAGCTGAATCGTCTTCAACATTTAGAGTACCGGGAGTAGTTGGAGATGCGAGTTCTTGTTCAACAATTTCTTGAACTTCCTTAGGTTCGAGAGGAAGAATTTCTTTGGAGATTTCCTTACTAAATTTTTCAGAACCAGACTCTAAAGATTCATCAATAACAACATTCATCGTTTCCATTACCTTCATGGTTCTTTTGTTGTATACCCGATAAGCCTTGCTTGTAGAGGAGTATTCCAGAAATATTCCTTCATCGCTTCAGGAGTCAAATTTTTCCACATTCTCTCATCCTTGAGAATGAAACAAGTACTTCCAAAAATTCTGAAATACTTTACATTTGGCTTCCTTCCCTTCCATAACTCATATGGAGTTTTCTTGATACCAAGTCTGAAATACACCTGATTGACCGTATGACATGCAGTGTTAACGGCTTCTCCCCATAAGTTTCTAGCCACATCTTTGTTGTGCAACATGGCTCTAGCCATCTCTTGAATAACCCTATTCTTTCTTTCTACTACATCATTCTGCTGAGGGGTAATAGGAGCAGAGAATTCTTGAGATATACCTGATCTCATACAAAAGGACTCCATATATGAGTTTTTGAATTCTTTACCATGATCACTTCGAATTCGATCAATCTTCAAGCTCTTCTCATTCTACAATCTTGTGCACAAGGCTTCAATGTGCTCAGGAGCAACAGACTTTGATTGTAGGAGTATGACCTAAGTGTACCTAGTGAAGTCGTCTACCACAACCATGACATATCTCTTTCCACCAAGAGACTCAGTTCTAGTTGAACCCATAAGATCCAGATGTAGTAGCTCCAATGGTCTGGATGTAGCAGACATCTGAGTGCTTGAATGTTTAGCTTTAGTTTTTTTTTCTACGCTAACATGGTCCACACATTACATTGCTCACTCTACTGAGCTTTGGTATCCCCAAAACTGACTTATGCTTAGATACAATTGAAAGATGT
Organism: Quercus aquifolioides; assembly: GCA_019022515.1. Taxonomy (NCBI): domain Eukaryota; kingdom Viridiplantae; phylum Streptophyta; class Magnoliopsida; order Fagales; family Fagaceae; genus Quercus; species Quercus aquifolioides. The sequence continues at coordinate 37,604,292 of CM032330.1, forward strand.
TTGTAACTAGCATGTCTCATCCTTTGGTGCCATAGATCTTCATTTAGTAAACGAATACTATTGCACACAATATCAGCATTAGGAACCAAGCCATAATAGTTGTCTAGAGTGCAAACATCACTTATGAGTTTCTTTCCAGACTCATCCATGATAAAGCATTTTTCCTTTGAGAATAGTACCATGAAGTCTTGATCACATATCTGACTTATGCTCAACATGTTCACTCTTAGACCTTTTACATATAGAGCATTTACAATGCCTGGCAGTCCAGGTAGAGAGATGATTCCTTTTCCTTTAATCTATGATTTGCTCCCATCACCAAAAGTGACATTACCACCTTTCTTAGACTCGAAAACCTTGAAGAGAAATCGGTCTCCAATTATGTGTCTTGAGCAACCACTGTCAAGGTGTTGGAAAATCTGGTTTTGTATCTCATACAAAACACACAGCGGAAGCAACAACCACGAATCTACTTCAATCATGAAAGATAACATGTAACCATGAATTCTAGAATAAAGAATAGAAAGCGTACCTTGATGCAATGAATTTCAAAACATAACTTGAGAATACCTTCAATCTTCATCTCAATTCCACATGGTGCCCAAGATGTGTGGTCTCTCAATCAGTCTTTTGTACAAAGATTCTCAAAGAAAAAATCATTCTTCTTCTCCTTGTGGAGAAAAACTGATTTCTTTTTCTTTTCCATCTTACGTACGTTAAACTATTCTCCTAGTTTTTTTATTTAATAACTCTTATTAAATAATGACTGATTATCTAATTGGGTTAGCCTTTTGGGCCTACCCAATTGGGCTTTAGTTTGTGGCTTGAGATGGGACCAAAGGGAATAAATAAAACTCTAGCTCCAATGGGTCTTGGACTTTTCTGTCAACTCTTGACAAGTCTAAAGTTACCATTAATTATATTCAATACCACTATAAGAATATAATTGCACTCTAGGCCTTATTAATAAATTATATCCCAAGACTTTATTATACATAAAACCCCTTCATTAAAATATTCGTAGTAATACAAAGTCATAAATATAGACTGCCACTTTGAAGATTATTACATCTTAATCCTTGAGTACCCAGTTTAATCCTTTTATGTTATTCATCATATATTTATGAAATCCAATTCCATAAATATATACTTTAGTAACTCCTTACTAAAGTGGTTGGACCCAACACTCTAAATAACTAAACCCATTAAACTTATCTCAAGAGAATATTTTATATCTCCATTAAGAGATTATGAATTCCATCTAGAGAATATATGTTCCATCAACATTAAATGCGGCTGCCCAACATACTGAGGTTTTGACCGTAACATAGATCTCACTCCTGATATATCAAAGCAACCTACATCTCATGATCAAGTCCATTATTCTCTCAGGATTTAAAGTTGATGTAAATAGAAGTCGTGAGATTTATTATTCATTTGACAGTCGTCAGGAGAATAATAAATCTCACAGCGGTCCAGTTCAATATGTCTTAACTCTTAAAACATATCAACATATCAACTAGAAGTCTCCACTTTTATGATCAAGACAAATCATCTTAGTTGATATGTTATAGTCGTCGTAGATGAAATGCCCAATTTCATCACCGACTACGAATTAAAATTCTGAGTTTACAAAGAACTTGTGATTTACATCTTCTGTGACTTTTCACATAAATCACATACTATGCATCTCATGGACTAAGATAATGTCCTATTAGTTCATTTATAGATGGTCTCTAATAAATAAACAATCTAATTATTTATGTCATGCAAAACAATTGGATTTTAGGGCATAAACCCCAACGCAAGGTACCATAAACACATGTCCATAACCTTAAATGCGAACTTCATCATGAACACACTTCATGCTTAGATGACAGATCAGTGGGAATGGTGTTTTCTCTCATCTGCCTTTTATGAACAAAACCTTTAACTTTCACTCTTCTCAGATGAACTCCTTTGCACATTTTCATTCTGAGACAGTCTAGTTTCTTCTTTGTCAAGTTGAGATCTTTTCCAATAGTCATCATAATAGAATTCAAATAACTTTTAGACTTGCATTTTCTGATACACCCAAACAAGTAAAGATTAGAAAAAATAAGATGTATTTGAAAACAAAGATCTCTTCAAGCCGGTTGCAACCATGACAACAGGGGTCAATGGATCACACAGAAAAGATTAACCCTAATCAGAGTATGTCTGCTCTGATACCACTTGATAGGCCAAGAATATATTGACCTCTTGTGATGAATTAAAAAATTAATTAGCCAAGTTAATTAATTAATTTAATTAGCATGCAATACACGTGGTAGCACAAACAAATCACCAATTAAACTAAATGCAGGAGAAATAAAATTGACACGATGATTTGTTTATGAATGGAGAAAACTGATAGGCCAAAAATGAATTGACCTCTTGTGATAAATTAATTGATTAATTAGCCAAGTTTATTAATTAATCAAATTAACATATAAACGCGTGGTATTACAAACAAATCACCAATTGAACTAAGTATGCAACAAAAAATAAATTGACATGGTGATTTGTTTACGAATGGGAAAAATCTACACGGCAAAAACTCTATTGGGTAATTTTAAGGTCACTACTCCCGAGAATTCACTATTATCACAACAAGCGGTTACAAGTAAAGGAATCCCAATACCTTATACTAACCTACAGTTGAACTCTTACCCCAATACCCAATTAGACTTGTTCTGTAGTGAAAATCTCTCATTGTAATGCACGGCTCACAGTATGTGACTAACCAATTACGCGGATCCCAGTACGCGACTTCAATCACCAACTAGAGAAGGTTGTTGGCTACAAAGTTCTTCAGTTCATCACACGATGAAGATCGAGAAGATGCTTGGTCACAAAACCCTACGATGTACAAACACAGCAACTTCTTCACAAGAAAGATGAACTAGGGCAAATTCTGTCTCCAGTCACAATTTGCTTGAATAAACTTTGCTCAACACTTGTGCAACTTGTTCCACCTTTGATGGCCCTTAAAATAATCATTTTATATGTCTAGGGTTGTGAGAAAAGAAAGCTCAAACATACAATCATGGATTGGATGAAAAGCAATCCTAAAAAAACTGAACTTTATAAACCTTGACAAATGCCCTATCTGTCAAGCTGCTGTCGAGCCATGACTTCAACAGCTCTTCAAGGCTCGAGAGATGGTTAGCTGTCGAGCTTTAATGACAAGCACTTTTCAGACTTGAATCTTGGACAGACTTGCATGGCTTTAACACTTGATCTTGAAACAAAGTTTCTTGAAGTATCAAATACATCCTAGATCTACCCAAATATAAGTAAAGTGCGTTTTGTCAAAGGATTAGTCAATTATATAAAATAATGACATATGTTCCTAACAAGTAAATCACATATATCCTAACAAAAATCTACACGGCAAAAACCCCACCGGGTGATTTTAAGGTCATCACTCCCGAGAATTCACTATTATCACAACAAGTGGTTACAAGTAAAGGAATCTCAGTACCTTATACCAATCTACAGTTGAACTCTTACCCCAATACCCAATTGGACTTGTTCTGTAGTGACAATCTTTCTTTTTCAATGCACGGCTCCTAGTACATGACTAACCAATAGATGCGCGGATCCCAGTATGCGACTTAATCACCAACTTGAGAAGGATGTTGGCTGCAAAGTTCTTCAGTTCATCACACGATGAAGATCAAGAAGCTCATTGGTCACAAAACCCTATGGTGTACAAACACAATAGCTTCTTCAAGAGAAAGATAAACTAGGGCAAATTTTGTCTCCAGTCACAATTTGCATGAGCACAACTTTGCTTCACACTTGTGCAATTGTGCAACCTTTGACAACCCTTAAAATAATCCTTATATATGTTTAGGGCTGTGAGAAAAGAAAGCCTAAACATATACTCACGGATTGGATGAAAATCAATTTTAAAAAACTAAATTTCATAAACCTCGATAGATAGCTTATTTGTCGAGATAGTTGTCGAGCATCGGGCTCCAGCAGCTTTTAAATCTCAATAGATACTAGCTGTTGAGCTTTAAAATCCAGCACTTCTTCACTTGATTCTTGGACAGACTTGCATAGCTTTAACACTTAATCTTGAAATCTTGTTCCTTGAAATATTAAACACATCCTAGATCTACCCAATTACAAGTAAAGTGCGTTTTGTCAAAGGATTAGCCAATTACATAAAATATTGACATATGTTCCAACATGATTCACATATGTCCTAACAAGACCTCTCTTTTCTATAAGGTGTTTAAGGCATGTTTCTTTCCTAACTGCTCTATCATAGAAGCCATATATTCAAGATCTGATTTGTATGCTTGGAGAAGCCTACTCATGGGCAGGGACATTCTACAAAGGGGTGCTAGGTGGTGGGTTAGGAATGGTAGGACAATTAAAATTTGGTAGCATGGTTGGATTCCAAGGAAAAACTCTCCTTTAGTGGCTTCCTACTAGATTGAGTCTTTGGGAGAGGCCACAGTTTCATGCTTGATTGAGGATAGTTCAAGGCGGTGGAATGATGAGCTAATAGATGGTATCTTTTCTCATGAGGAGGTAGCATTAATAAAAGAAATACCATTGAGCCGAATGGATGCAGAGGATGTTTTAATATGGCCTCACTCACAGGATGGAAAATATTCATGCAAATTAGGTTATCGGTTCTTAAGGATGAAGAAGCAATGGACAATGCCCAGGACGATGTCATCACGGACTTGAAGCTATAGAAGGGAATTTGGACTCTTCGAGTTCCTAACGAAGTCAAGAATCTGTTGTGGCGTGCATGCAGTAACGCATTGCCAACAAAAGCGAGCCTTGTTCGTCGTACAATCATCAATGACTTGTTATGTGACCGCTGCCATGAAGCACATGAGACGCCAATACATGCTCTATGGGATTGCAAGGAATTAGACATAGTCTGGACTTCAAGGAGCTATTATCTTAGCTTCTTCAACAACATGATCAGGTGGAACTCTTTGCGATGGAACTTGGTTGATTTGGACTCAACGCAATCAGGTACGACTACATCTTGCAGCAACTTCTCTCCACCAGATCCCTCAATTAGCTAATGACAAGTTCGTTGAATTTTTGGCTTGTCAACCTGCCACAGTGGATAGACATGTTATACTCAGAACTAGATGGCAACCTCCTACATCGGATTTTATGAAAAAAAAACTTCGACGAAGTTGTTTTTTCTAGTGAGAACAGGTAAGGTATTGGCGTGGTAATAAGAAACAATGTGAGTTTGGTCATTACTTCATGTTCCCAACACTTATCACAAGCAAATAGCAGCGACGAGGTTGAGGCATTAGCAGTTGCTAAAGCTCTGTCATTTGTAGCAGAGATAGGTATTTCTAAGGCTGTGTTGGAAGGTGATTCGTTAACACTAATAAAGGCGCTATCAACTGATCAAAGATCCTTATCTTCTTTTGGTCCATTGATAGATGATGCTAAGTTTAGTTCAGTTAATTTTGATCAATTGCGTTACTCTCATGTCAAGAGGGAATGTAATTTTGCTAATCATAGTCTAGCTAAGTTTGCTAGTAATATTTCAAATTTTCAAGTGTGAATGGAAGATATTCTACCACAGCTTTCTTATGTAATTTAGGCTGATTTAGCCGGATTTAGTTAATGAAATTTGAACGTTTTCCCCCCTAAAAAAATAAAAATATATGTGAGCCTTAAGGGGTGTTTGGTAGAGTAGTTTGAGATGAAATTTTTGTAATTTTTAAAAATTTATGTAAGTAAAAAGATGTATAAAAATATATATAATGTTTAAAATGTAAAAATGTGAACCTGAAAAACCACCTCTCTCTCTCTCTCTCTCTCTCTCTCTCATAAAACGTGAGTTCTCAATCAGCGTTGAAAATTGTGAGGTTGGTCTGGTGCCGTACCTTTTTAAAAAACCACCTCTCTCCTTCTCATAAAAGCTTGACTTTACGCGCACATAACATAAGAAGAAAAAAACACAACACGCAACAACCGGAGAGAGAAAGAGAGAGAGAGAGAAGTCATGGCAACCAACGTTAACGACGAAGAATACGACAGGGTGAAAGAAGTAAAGCAGTTCGACGAATCCAAGATCGGAGTTAAAGGCCTTGTCGACTCCGGCATAACCACCATCCCTCGTTTCTTCGTTCACCCACCCGATGTTCTGTCCCAACTCAAGCCCGGATCCAAAACCCGACCCGACCTCGTCATACCCACAATCGACCTCTCTGGTGTTGACTCTCACCACAACCGCTCCCTTATCGTTGACCAAATCAGACAAGCCTGTTCATGTTTCGGGTTCTTCCAGATTATCAATCATGGTGTGCCCCTGGGAGTTCTGGACCGTACGATTGAATCAGTCAAAGGGTTCCACGAGGAACCAACGGAGATTAAGGCGCGGTTCTATACTAGAGGGATAGGAACAGGCGTATCTTACATTTCTAACGTGGATTTGTACAACTCCAAAGCTGCAAGTTGGAGGTACGTATACAGTCTCTTTTTTTACACTCGATATTATACTCTTCATGTACACTCTTTAAAATTGTGTTTTAATTGAAAGTCGTGTTTTGAATAACGATTTGGCTTCCGTCCAGTGGCTAGTGTCACTGAACACGTTAGATTATGTACACATGTTTAGTCTTAGACATGTGTTTTAAATTAAGGATCCAACTTCTACCTAGTAAGCAGTATCACTGGACACGTGTTCAAGACTAGATACGTGTCCGTATTCTAACGGATCTAGTGGCCAATAACCACTTGATAGAAACCGAACCCTTGAATTAACTAAGATAAAATCATAATTATTAACATAATAAGAGATGCCATTAAAAAAAAAAACCGTTTTAATAGTTAATTGTCAAATTGTTTTTCAATCCCATATACTAATAGGAATTAGGGACATTTCAAACAAATTTTATTACTCTCTCTGTGTCCAGTATTTTAAAATAACACAATTTTCTTGTATTTTATTTGTTTAACAAATAAGGCTGACTAATTTTTTGGAATATGTTAAAACATAGAACTATATTGAAATTTTAGGGATGTTTTTCTTTGTGGGGGCCCGAGGGGCAACAAATTTTGCATTTCCAACGCTTGAGAAGAGTTTTGAATAATACGAATAAATAATCATATGATTTTGTCCAAGTTATATTCAATACATGCCCAAGTTAATTGTAAGTTCTATTCGTTTTGACTTTAAATTTTTTCCTATGTAAAATATTATAGAAATATATAATTTTCTTCTATTGTATTGTTGCATTGCAACTTGCAACACGCAAAATAAATTGTTTAAATTACATATTAAATCCTATATATTATAGTTTATGCTTTAATGGAGTGTAACAACTTAAGCCTTACATTTTAAAAAGTAATAAATTAAATCTTATCATTTTTAAAGTAAAATAATTTAAACCTCATCAATTTAGAGGAGGTTGTAGTGACGGCATAGAAGAGTTGAAAGGAGTAAGGTTGATAGACACTTCGTGTCCGTTTGGGTACAATTTATTTAGTTGAAATTGAAAACTTTTTTCTAAAAGTACTATAGATAAAGGTAAAAGTTAACTAAAATAGCACAGTGAGACTCATGAATAGTACAAAAAAGTGTAATAAGATCTATAAATAGTAGCAAAAATAAACTAAATAGTAAAATAAGCTGACTTTTTAAGCCAATGCCAAATGCAATTTAAGCCATGACTTATCTTGAAAATGTTTTATATTTTAAAAAAGCATAAAGCATTTTCCATCATTTTGCGTTCAACATGGAAAACATTTTTCATTGACTAATGCTATCAGTTCTAAAAAACATGAATAGTATGAAATATATTTTTTGAAATATATATGATGCCTTTGAGAAACATTATTTCGTAGTTAGAATTTTTGTAATTGTAATAAAATTCCAAAATTGTTATATTTTTACTACTAGGGACACCCTTCAGCTTAGAATGGGTCCCAAGATGGCAGATCATGATCAAATCCCTGAGATATGTAGAAATGAGGTGATTGAGGGGGACCAAGAGATCAAACGGCTAGGAGAGGTTTTATCAGGGCTGATGTGTGAAGGGCTTGGAGTAGAGACATCGAAGTTGAAGGAAATGACATGTTTGGAAGGTAGAACAATGGTGGGTCACTACTACCCCAAGTGCCCACAACCTGATCTGACGGTTGGGCTTGCATATCATACGGATCCAGGGGTTTTGACTGTGGTGCAGCAAGACCATGTTGGTGGGTTGCAGGTTAAGCATGGTGAGGATTGGGTGGATGTTAAACCTGTTCCTGGAGCTCTTGTTATAAACGTTGGAGATTTGCTTCAGGTAAACCAGTTTTATTCTTGTGAACAACATCAAACACTTCGTATTAGTGTGACTTAAATTGATTGGTTTATTTGTCTGCAGCTGGATGAAAGTAAATAATAATAATAATACCAACGCGCACTCTTAGTGTGGTGGTCACTCCACAAGTATAAGTGTTTATGGAGTGTGGAGGGCAATGACTGGATTTTAAGTCTTGAGGAAAAAGTTTCATACACATATATACTTAGATTAGGCTATAATAGAATTTCTATCTTGTATCAATAATAATAATAATAATAATAACAACAAAGTTTTACAAAAGTTGACTTCAAAAATAAGCTAGCCTATAAGCAAAAACACATATTGAACATTCTCTTTTGAGGTAAACATAATTTCATTCAAATTAAACCTAAGAAAACGACTATATTAAATAACTGCTCCAGTTTTTTTTTTACTTTAATTCCATTTGTTTCAGATCATATCCAATGAAGTATACAAAAGTGCAGAGCATAGAGTCTTGGCCAACCCTTCCCATGAACCACGAGTCTCAATTGCCGTTTTCTTTAATCCAGGCAATAGGGATGACCTGTATGGGCCGCTGCCAGAGCTAATATCATCAGAGAAACCAGCTCTCTATAGGCAGTTCACCTTGACAGACTTCATGACAAGGTTCTTCAAAAAAGAGTTGGATGGCAAATCTTTATCAAATTACTATAAGCTGTAAACATAGGCAGCGAACAATATGAACGTCAATATCATGTAAAGATGCGCATGAGCTCTTTATGGTAAATTTAATGTTAATTAAAAACTCATTGCTTACAAGCCAATAAATAAAGTCACTTCAAAGTTTCACAAATTGCAATGTCTAGATAGAAGGAGAGCTCAATAATGTTTCATATTTTCTTTCCTTCTTGTATCTATTAAGGCCAAAGTTTACAGAAACATAATTTCTGAAGCAAACAGAGTGTAAGGAGCCCTTGAGGGCGAAGGAAAAAAAAAATTCTTGACCCCTTTGGATTTCTAGTAACCCCCTTCAACTAATTTCTCTTGGTGAATACTTTAATACTTCAAAAACAAAGAACGAACATACCAAGATTTTGAATCAATTTGACATACCTGTGCTTCTGATGTGGTGGCAATGCTTTCATCTTCAAGCAATCTTGCAATTAATCAGGTACAGGAACTTTCCCTTTTGTTTCAGTCTTTACTTGCCCAAACCATTTGGCTATCTCTTCATCATCTGTAGATTCAGGAAAATCCAACATTCTTGGAAAACCTGTAGACCTAAATTCATCAACTTCTGGCCTTGTCCTTACAATGCTTTTTCTCCTCTCTAGCATCTCTGACTTCCATTTGTCTCTCCTCTCTGCATTTTGAGACAAATCAGTCTTCCCCCCTGCAATGGGGAAATCTACAAATCCTGAATCCTCATTCCATGAGCTTGAGCCATCATAATCTTCACTATTATCCTCCACAAATCTCCAAATATTTGAACCTCTATCTTGATGTCTATTTTTTCCAATAGATGGTTGATCATTAATCTCAGTCTTAACTTTGACAAAACTCATGCCACTTTTGTCATGGTAACCCCCTGTATCATGTGGAGCTTGAGCAGAAGTCTCTGAAGTATTCAATGCTTTTGGTCATCTGTAGTCACATTTCAAGCACACCATGTTTTTTCTGAAGTTGATATAGTTACACCTATACAATAACAGATGCCTTACCAAATTTAGAACAACTTTTAAGGGTATCATTGAGTTCAAAGAATGAAGAAGAGATTGAATTAGGAAGAGAACTTATGAGTCACATTCCCACTCCCCCAGATTAAGTTGCCGCTTTGGAGGTTTCTCTTTGCATTGCAAACATCTTGTATTCTTTGCAAAATTTAAGAAATTGCACCTGTCAAGATTCCAAGTCTCAGTTAGACGCAGAACCATAACTAGTACAAAGTTTAAATGATCTGAAAAGCCATTACTTGTCACATATCCAATCCCCCTTCTTTAATGGAAGATGATCTTGATCCTCATGTAGTTGCCTTTGTCTTTCGTGGAATAAACCATCACAGCGCAAGCACTTAATATTTTTGGCAAAATTAAGGAAGTCACATCTACAAATGAAAAATAAGATGAAAGGGTAACATACTGTGACAAAAATACAGCAAGATTTCAGTATTTTAAATACGTAAAGACTGGCAGTAGAATTACTTGGGACAAAGCCAGTCCCCTCGCTTCATTGGCACGTTTATGTGGCGTTTTTCTGGCAGACTGGAGCAGCCTTGTGCTGATGCAACCCTTTTTAAGGGTGTGGCCTTTGGGAGATTGGAGTCAAGTTCCTTTGTGCTATACTCTACCATTTCTTTCAGCAGCCTTCTCACTGATGCTTTAACCAATTTGCTTAAACATGGCTTGTTATCCACCGTACCAGTGATTGGATCAAGCCCATATGTTAACAAGAAACACATGACATCCATGGTGCGTCCACCTTCGTCTTGACGTGCCTTCACATACGCCCTCTCACAGTCTCCCCTTAAATTGCAGAAGCTGCAAACCTACTAAAATTTCTCATTAATATTAATGCAAAAAGTGCCTACTGAGCTCTCTTATAGAAAGTTCAGTTGGATTCAAATATTTTGATTAAGAAAATATTATGAGTTTTATCAAGTAACACTATTGATTTTATCCAGGTAATCTTTCTTTATTTATTATTATTTATTTTTAATTTGTAAGCAGTTAGTTACATATGCACCTTTGAGTCTTGAACTTATGACCTCATCCTCCTTCTTAGAGGTACTTTGAGGTAGAGTTCATTGGCTTATCAAGTTAATCAACTTAGAGGTAAATATTGGGAAAATTCAGGACATACATTTCCTTCATCAATGCCAACATGTGCTCTCAGACGCTTCCCTGAGTTAACAACTTTCCTGTCTACACTTGGACATCCGGACTCTGCAATGACCTTGATATCTTTCCTTGACAAGAACCTGACAGCAAAAGGCATTTAGTATATATTAAAATCTCATTAGGGTGCAAATCACTAAATGAACATCCCACCTACAAACAGCAGAGATATTTCTAGTTCATTGTCACATTCTAGTTTTTTGGGGTAACTGACTAGTTATAAATCAATACAGTGCTGACTACTGCGTTAACAAGAAACAACATGTTCATAAATGAGTGTAACTAAAATGAAAATGTTAAGATGAATAAGTGGAAATCCAAGTAAAGAAAGGAGAAAAAATGAAGAAAATTGTTTAAAGACAGAAGTGGCTATTATTAATGAAAAGATATGGGAGATCACTCAATATGGACTGGTCATGTGCAAGGTGTTGAAGATAGCACTACTCAGACTCCACAGAGACCACGACAGAGGTTGAAGAAGGAAAACAGAGGTTGATTTACCAGATTCACAGCAGAACTGAATGAAGCAGAGGATGAAGATGATGAAGCCATTGTTGTGTTTGAAGCTGCCATTGTTGAAGTCTGAGTAGCAGCAGCAGTTGCTTGCTCTGATACCATGAAGAAAAACTATACTTCCAAGATTAACTAAACTAGTCAACGAAGCTTGTGATTGTGAAGCTTAAGAATTGAAGAGTGAGAAAGTGACAGAAAGTAAGGGAAAAGGAAAGAAAATGAGAGAAACGAAGAGAGAAAATTTTGAGAGAAAAGCTGTGTTCATTAACAGTAAATCACAATAATTCACATCTGAGCTTGGTGCTCTGTATTTATACTATATAATAAATCATAACTGTTCAACTAATCCTCCACATTATGCGGATCTAATGCCCATAAATTCTGGAATTTCTGTTCAGAAACTTCTACAGACTTATGCGCCTATTTTAACTAAACTTTATCCCACTTCATCACCTGTTACCACTTCATATCACTCTCCCACATTAGATTCTAGAGATCCTACACCTTCTGCTCCTTCAGTTCCTGCAACTTCTACACATTCACCCCTTCACTCACCATCTTCTCTTCCCACGACATTATCCCTGTTTCCATTACTTCTCAACCTTCACAGCCAGTCAATACTCACCCTATGCAAACCAGGTCCAAAAGTGGCATTTCCAAAACAAAGTCCAAGCTTTGTTACAAAGTTGCTATGGACTATACCTTCACTGAACCACCTTCCTACAGAATTGCCTCTCAATACCCCAAGTGGTGTGAAGCTATGGATGCTGAATTTCTTGCTCTTCAAAGGCAGCACACTTGGTCTCTTTGTTCCAGCTCCTCCTAATGTGAATTTGGTTGGTTGTAAATGGGTTTATAAGCTTAAGCTCAACAGTGATGGTTCAATCTCCAGGTATAAAGCCAGATTAGTTGCTAAGGGCTTTCATCAACAAGCTGGTGTGGATTTTCATGAGACCTTCAGTCCTGTGGTTAAACCAGCCACTGTGAGGCTTGTGTTAGCCATTGCTGTCAGTTGCAGATGGTCCTTGAGGCAGCTTGATGTTTCAAATGCCTTCCTCCATGGCTATCTTAAAGAAGAAGTATATATGCATCAATCTCCAGATATGTTGATTCAGGGTCCGTTTGTTTTGGGTGTAAATGGTTTTAGGAAATCATTTTCTGTAAAATAGACTGTTTGGTTGGTTTTGAAAATAGAATTTTCCGGAAATTATTTTCATTTGACCGTAAAAAAGAAGCTTTGACCCCGGAAATGAATTTCAGTTCCTATTTTCACTTCAAATGGTTTCCGGAGAGAGAGAGAGAGAGAGAGAGAGAGAGAGAGAGAGAGGAAGAAGAGGGAGCCCAGATCACGCCTTCGACGTCGCCGGCGAACCCCGAGCTCCAGTCCGACGATCACACGCACTAGATCGCACCGGTCTCGTTGATCACAGTACCGCACCGATCGCACTGCGCCGCTTGATCTCGCCTTCGATCTCGCCTCCACTCAATCTCGTCGCCCTCTCGATCTCGTCGTTACCCATGACCGATCTCGTCGTCCATGACCCATGACCGATCTCTCCCTTTCCATCCATTTTTTATCACTCTCTCTTCCTCGCTCTCTCAGTTTGACCGAATGGTGGATTTGATCAAATGGTGTTGTTGTGATTTTTGTTTTTTTAAGTTTATATGTTGAAATTTTCTATTATAAAATTTGTTTGGTAACTGAGAAAATGGGTGAGAAAATGTGAGAAAGTAGTAGGAAAATAGCATTTTTAGGATGCAACCAAACACATGAAAACATTTTCTAGAAAAATTTTCATAATGCAGCCAAACACTTAGAAAATATTTTCCTTTCCCAAAAATAGCATTTTCGGAAAATATTTTACGGGAACCAAACACAGCCTCAGTCCATCCAGATTATGTTTGTAAGTTGCACAAGTCTCTCTATGGTCTGAAACGGGCTCCAAGAGCTTGGTTTGAGAGATTTGCTTTTCATCTACTACATTTGGGCTTCATTGCTTCAGTGGCAGATAGTTCTTTATTCATTTTTTGTTCAAACAGAACTATCATCTATCTGCTTTTATATGTTGATGACATTATAGTCACTGGGAATGATTCAAGTCAGATTGCTTCTCTCATTGCTGCTCTTAGCACAGTTTTTGAACTTAAGACTTGGGTGATCTTCATTATTTCTTGGGCATTCAGATTACTCCATCTCCACATGGTCTACTCCTTTCTCAGTCCAAATATGCTTCAGACATTCTTCATAGATTTCACATGGAGAATGCCAAGCCAACCAAGACTCCTTGCTGTCCTTTACCCGTTTGGTTCCCTCTGATGGTGTGCCTCTCTCTGACCCCACAGAATATAGGAGTATGGTTGGGGCACTTCAGTATTTAAGCTTCACTCGTCCTGATCTTGCCTTTAGTGTTCACCAACTGTGCCAGTTCATGAGTCATCCTACCTCTACTCATCTTGAAGCTGCCAAACGGGTTCTTCGTTACATTAGGGGCACCTTATCTTTTGGGATTTCTTTCACTCCTGGTCCTTTGCCTATCACTGCTTTTTCAGACGCAGATTGGGCTGGGGACCCTTCTGACAGACGCTCTACTACTGGCCTGCTTGTTTTTCTTGGGCCGAATCCAATTTCTTGGTCTGCCAAGAAACAATGTACTGTGTCTTGTTCCTCCACAAAAGCAGAGTATTGCGCATTAGCAACCACTGCCGCTGAGTTGTCCTGGCTTCGCATTCTATTTAAGGAGCTTCGCATCTTTCTTCATCATATACTTGTTATCTCGTGTGACAATGTCTCTGCCATTGCCTTGTTTGCAAATCCTGTTTTCCACTCTCGGACTAAGCACCTTGAAGTTGATTATCATTTTACTCGCCAGAAGGTCCTTCGTAAACAATTGGAGATTGGTTTTGTTTCTGGCAAGGATAACTTTGCTGATATTTTCACCAAGTCTCTCCTTGCTCCTCGCTTTCAGTTCCATCGTGCCAAACTTTTGGTTGATTCCTCCCCCATCAGTTTGAGGGGGGACGTTGAAGATAGCACTACTCAGACACCACAGAGACCACGACAGAGGTTGAAGAAGGAAAACAGAGGTTGAAGATGACCGTGTTTTGTATTCAGCTAAACGCACCGTTTCACTAAATGGTTAAGTGTCAAACGCACCGTTTTCATTAAAAGAAGTCTTAATAGTGATACGGGGCGTTTTGGTGTACGAAGTTTAGCTAAAATAGGCGCATAAGTCTGTAGAAGTTTCTGAACAGAAATTCCAGAATTTATGGGCATTAGATCCGCATAATGTGGAGGATTAGTTGAACAGTTATGATTTATTATGTAGTATAAATACAGAGCACCAAGCTCAGATGTGAATTATTGTGATTTACTGTTAATGAACATAGCTTTTCTCTCAAAATTTTCTCTCTTCGTTTCTCTCATTTTCTTTCCTTTTCCCTTACTTTCTGTCACTTTCTCACTCTTCAATTCTTAAGCTTCACAATCACAAGCTTCGTTGACTACTTTAGTTAATCTTGGAAGTATAGTTTTTCTTCACAAGGAAAGTAATTAAAGCACTAGAGAGGAAGAGTAGTTTGATTCAAGTCAAGAGAACAAAAAGTAAAGGATGCCTAAAATAACATAATTAGAAGTAGTAAAAAAAGGACATGATATTAAGGAAGTAACATAGACTATGAGTTCGGATATGATAGAATGACGGAGAAGAATACATGTGGTTGACTATGATTAGTCTATTAAGGGTCCATAGTCCACTCCAAAGTTTTGCTTAAGGCTTTTCTTGTAGTTGTTGTTCTAACTAGTTATAAATCAATTTTTCAGATATGGCTAATAGAAGGTCATTAGCCATGTGAGAGTCTAAAATGGGATTCAAAGCATCAGAACTTTCCCTAAGGAGGTAAAATCTCCTAAATACATGGCTAAGCAAAATAGAGTTGATTTTCCAGACAAGACACCCCTACCTAACTTAAAATTAGTAGGTATAGGGCTTCAATAATAGTATTTTCTCTTTGGAAAAAGTTTTGCTCCAAACATGTTTCAAGCTATCTTTTCAAACTCATTACAATGCAAATTATAAAACTATCCACGTGTATTATTTATGCAAGTCACATGACTCATTAATAAAGTAATGCGACTAAAACTACACATGAATGGCTTCTTCAATTGCCATATAGTAGGTTGGAGCAAAAAAGCTCCAAACATGTTTGGAGCCAAACTTTTTTTTCTCTTTATACAATGGAAAGTAAATGAGTCTTTTGCTTTTAGTTGTTTTTTTTCTTTTTTGGGACAAAAAGTCTCTTCCTTTTTATAACATAGGAACCATATAAAAGATCTGAGATACCATGTCCTTCTGTACATAACATTAAAGACTATTAACCATAGCAGCTCAAACACTAGGGTGCGTTCATCGGGATAAATAATTAAAGCAAATGGATTTGAAATAAGAAAGGGCAACGATGACCTCTGTAAAACTCAAAACTCTCAAAATCAACCTGCAAAGTCGTGATATTTGTTCTCTCAATAGTAAAGATACATTGCCATAAGTTATTGTTGGGAAATTTAGACCCCGGTTGATAGAATTAACAAGTTTTAAATCCAAGTTGTTAATTAGATTTATTATGAATCAAACTTGTTAAAACAAACAAACATCAATATCATGTCAATAATGAATGCAGCGGAAAAGTAAATAAGACAAGATATGATGACCCAGGAAAACCAATGAAACCAACCAGTTTCACAGTAAAAACCTGGGGGGAAACCTTCCCGAAAAGCAATCCACTATAGTAAAGAGAAGTTTCAGATCTAGTACAAAACCTTTGTCCCTAGACTCTACAATCCCCGTAGATGAACTCACAGCAGAAACCTTCTACCGCTTCAGAACCTCTGAACTCTTCAATATATGAACGCCACCCTTTTTGTTGCACGGATCCCAGTACGTGACTAACTCCTTTGCACGAATCCCAGTACGTGACTCACTCACCAACTTGAGGAAGAAGAATGTTGGCTGCAAAGTTCTTCACTTCATTAACAATGAAGATCAAGAAGCACTTGGTTACAAAACCCTAAGGCGCAAAGACGCAGTAGCTTCTTTCAGAGAGAATAATCTTTTGAATATGTTCTCCTTTGTATTCTCTTATTCTCTTGTGTGACGGCCTTTAAAATAAGCCTTATATAAGTCTAGGGTTGTGAGAGCCCAAAAATCAAAAAGCTGAAAATTCTGATTTCCCGTAACCTCGATCGATCGAGAGGTGTCGAGAGGTGTCGAGGTTTAATGAATCTCAACAGATAGCAGCTATCGAGGAGGTGTCGAGAAGGTGTCGAGGGGACAGAAACTTTCTCGATCGATCGACCACTATCGAGAAGCTATCGAGATTGCGATAAGAATCAGCTGAAGATCTCGACAGATAGCCAGGTGTCGAGGTAGCTATCGAGAGGTGTCGAGATTTAATGAACTTGCACTTCAGCTTGCTTTTTCTTGGACAGACTTGATGACTTCAACACTTGATCTTGAAACAAGGTTTCTTGAAGTATTAAAAACACCTAGAACTACCCAATTACAAGTAGAGTGCGTTTTGTCAAAAGGATTTGCCAATTTACATAAAATATGTCCTTAACAGTTATTACAGTATTATCCACATCACAAGTGCTAGCAAGCATAACATAATATACCATGTGTTTCATATGGCTCCAAAATCAAACAGGTTGCGTGCACACTTAAACCCAGATAAAAAACCAATCACACATTTTTCTCATTCCAAAACTTTAAACCGAACATACTTCAAAACCAAACCTTTAAACCCCAACAATCAAAGAAAAATTAAAATCCAAACGAAACAAATTCACAAATCACAATTTAATCAAATTCTTCCACTCAATTAAATCCCTCATTACCTTATAAGATCAAACCGATCTCGCGCGAAATTAAGGCACGCAGTCCGGATACAGTTGGATCCCTTGGGACCCATTTCGCCGTTTCGAAATGGATTTCCATTGCTTTCAAAGTAACCTCTCTTCAACAAGCTTTCCATCAAGTCCACCCACTCGGGCCACGGGTGCGATATCTGAACCGTCGATTTCTCAGCCTTGGTGGGTCCGCTCAGATCGAAGATAACTTCAGGTTCAGTAGTTGATTGGGTTATTTGGTTTGTGGGTTTGGAAGATTGGAGCTCTTCAACTTCGTTCATAATGAAATCTAGCTTGGATTTTGGACCAGTGTGAAGGAGTGAGCTGGGTGTGAAAATTTGAGCGTTTTTGAAGCGGTTTCTGAATGTGGGGAAGAGATTTCCATGGCTGGTTCGGAAGAGCTTATGCATTTGGATAATGTTCTGTTCTGATACTTGTAAAATATTTGGCGGGAAAATGAGGATCCAACTGTTAGTTTCGTTTGGACTATGTTTCGAACTTGGAAGGTTTGGTTTGCGACAGCTAAAAAAAAAGGGTAAAAAGAAGAATAAAGAACAGGTTGTGTCGGGTGTCGCTGTGTGTGTGTGTTTGTGTGTGAGGAAAGGGTATATCCTGTACCCGGCATATATGCCGGGTACAAGATATCCTAAATCGTGTGTGAGAGACTGTAAGTGTAAACTTTGATGGGAGTGTGTTTGAGAACAAGAGTGATTCCGGACTCGGATTACATATCCTTTATTTGTACTTTTACTCTTAAATATAAAATAAAAAATAAAAAATAAAAAACAAAATATTCAAAAATAAAAATTAAGTAATACATAGATTCTTAAATTTATACAATTTAAAGTTTACTAACGTTATATCATCACCATAAAATTTAAGAGATTTGCGCAAAAATGAAGTTTTGTTTTTTGTTTTGTTTTGTTTTTTTGTTTTTAATTCTTTCATTAAAAATATATACATTTAGAATTCTTTTTTTTATGAAAAAAATAGAACAGTAAGTACCCATAACTATGGTGGCATTCTTGGGTGATAACGCGCACATTCCTTTGACTCTCACTCTTGCAGATACCGACTTTGTTTGGCTTGGAGACGATGAAAGAGATGTCTATTCACTTATGGCATATAAGAATAACAATGGCAATGATCTTGTGAGTTTCATTAAAGAAATTTGGGACTTAGATCAATGTTTTGAACCTTTTATCACACCAAATAATATAGAGATGTTGTTTCAATATAAGCTACTTGATGATTTCAAAATTTATGTTCTAAGCTCACTTTCTCTAAATTTAATCACCCCATGGTCAATCTATAAAGAAAAATTTCTAGTGCTGCTATTTGATTCAATGCCGTTGCCTTTGGATGGTTAATCTATCATGTTATGTTACTTTTACATGTTTTATAATTAATTTTGAGTGATTTGCTAACTTATTTGGTTTTTTTTTTAGTTAAAAAAAAATTAAAAACACGTTGAGTTGTGGGTCAAATAGATTACCCAAGGAAAAATGGGTCAGGTATAAGTCCACTTGTTTTTATTTCGAGTAAAAAATTTGGGTTCAAGTTAAGTTAACAAGTCTGAGCCCAATTTTTCCAAATCTACACAGATGGTTGAGTATTATATTTGTGTTGGTCTCTCTCTCTCTCATATATATATATATATATATATATATATATATATATTTGGATGAGCCATTCAAAAACTATCCTTGAGGCTTGTGTTAATGACAAGTTATACCAAAAATATACAATTTTTTCCTTATGCACAGATGTCACTTAACACCATTTGAAAAGTTCTATGCTCCTCATTCTTCTTCTTCTTCTTTTTTTTTCCCATCTTTGGCTGCTATTTATCTAGCACTGACTACCCAGACACTCTTTTGTGCATATAATTTTTATAATGCGATCATTGTGAGACAAATGCAACCAAAACAAACTGTTGAAAGGAAGTAGAGAAATTAGAGAAGCAGGGAACATTCAAGCAATGCTAACTATTGTTTACACTTAGGGAGCAAATTGGATTTTTCTGAAAAGTCTTGGTAGGATATGATATTAGCCAATGGTGGTTTTTATATTTTACCCAATTATTTATCGAATGAAATTTCACAAAGTACTCCAAATCATAAAACAAACACTTTATATAGCTTTGCCTACAAACTTGAAAACAAACCTTCTACATTACTCATGGCTTTGCAAATCAAATACACTTTTGTATTTTTGATAGTAGCTCTCTCTCTCTTGAGAGCTATTTCGTTGAGTTCCCACCAGCGCCTCTATAGCAGGCTATGAGTACTTTCTAGTAGTTAATTTTCATCCTTTTGGTAACTAGTGTTTCCTACATCTCTTTAGTAAGTGTGTGTCTCCCTAGGAAAGGTAGGTGTAGCCATCTTTTCTCATTATTTGTTTCTCCTTTCTATAGAGATCCATCATTGCTCTCCATCTTTTACTCTTATGCATGTTTGTTGCGTGTCATTTTTTCCTTGTTTTTGAATCCTTTTGTTGACCTTTGGTCCTTAGTTTCTCTACTTCAAGCCAAACATACATTTTCCTCTACCGTCCTTTTCTCCTCTCTTTTTGCTCCCTTTCTTTATTCCTGTCTTCTACTACTTCTATTTTGTTCTCTTTCCCTCTTTCCTCTGTTTTCTCCTTGCTTCCCCAATCACCATCCGATCCTTTTACTTTGTTTTTTTTTTCCCTATATTCTCCCTGTTCTTCGTTGTTCGCTAATCTAGCGGACCCTTGGTTGTCTCTGTGCTCTGTTAGCTTTTCCCAGTGAGTGCATGCATCGCACTCACAGACCCTACTGATCAATGGATGATAACATAGTCTCGAGGGAGTATGGTTGGACTGATAGCAATGATACAAATTATAGTGTTGATTTGGCAGCGGAAGAGATGGAATCAGATCTGATCTCAAGTGATGAGGAAGAAACCCCCTTTGCTAGGCATGGGCCTCACATCAGACCTGATGCAGATGATGTAGCAGTCTAGAGAGCTTTCTAGGAGTGTTGTGCTATTGGCTTCCTCCTGGATTATGGAAAGTTTTCAGTGAGGTACCTTCAGACCATTATCAATGCTGCATGGAGAATCAGAGGTAAGGTTACTGTTGTGGGTCGAGAATCATATTTTTATATAGTTCATTTTGAACACACAGAGGACCTCAATCATATCTGTAATGAGGGACCTTGGTTTGTTGAGGGTGCCTTATTTGTATTAGAGAAGTGGAGGCCCAACCTGGCTATCAATAACCTTCAATTAAACTATATCCTAGTTTGGGTTCAATTGCAAGGGTTACCTCTTGAATATCAATACCCTGAACTAGCAGAATACATGGGTCAATTAATAGGAATGGTTGAAAGGGTTAATTGGGAGGATACAATACCTAGGAACATTAGGTTTATGCGAATTAAGGTGAGAGTGGATCCTTGGCTGCCTGTCATTGCTGGTTTCATGCTTAGAATAGATGAGGGATCAAGTCTATGGATTCACTGTAGATATGAAAGAGTTCACAAGCTTTGCACAAGATGTGGACTGATTGGTCACACATGCAAGCAATGCACTCATAGTATGGATGATGTGGAAAGGATGTTGTATAGACAAAGAGTAAGGATCCAATATCTACACCAAGTGCAATACAGGTTTGATGCATTGCAACCACAATTCATTAATGTAATGAGAGCATTCCACAGAAGGAGGTGGACAACCCAGGTCAGGTTTGGACAACTAAACCAGAATCAGGTGCATACAAGTGTTGGAGAGACCTTCCCTGGACACCCTGACCCCAGTACCCCAAGCTCACCAAGCACACCTCAGGAACCAGCTCCCAGACCCTCTAACCCCCCCTGCTGTAAACAATAACATCCATACATACAATCAACACCACACTGGTAGCTTCCCAAACTATAACCATGAATCAACACTTAATGCTGCCATCAACCTATTGAACCTAAATACCAGAACAATACCACCCACTCCTGCAAACTCAGTAGCCTCAATATATTCACTCTCAGGTAACCTATTGACAGCCCAATCTTCTGAACCTAACCTTAATGCACCCTACACTGCAATGCAACAGAATCAAACTGGACATGCATTAGAGTTTCCCAACTTTTCCGCTAGACCACCTTGGATTCCACCTGAAAATTCGAACCTAAAGTGGGCATGGATAGAAAGGAATGGTCCATACAACATTAAATGGACAATGCCACTCACCTTATGCTGAAGCTTTGTACACTGAAAGTGATACAACTGCTGTTATGTTCAACTTGGATAGTTTAAATGAGGAAAGGCCTGAGATTTTACAAGGTAATACATGGAGGAAGGGACATATACTAGAATCTCCTAACTCATTCATAGACTCCCTAGTTCAAAGGGTCAATCGCGGGAGATTCAATTTTGAAATGGGGAGCTCCAGTAATGGGCCGAGGCTAGTTCCCTCACAGAATGTGGAGGACCAACATGGGAGCATTGAGCCAGAATTTATAACCAATCTCCAGATGGGCCAAGAATCTGAGGCCTAAGCCTTGAACCAACATGCAATCTCCCCTGCCAACTCATTGACCCAAAATGTAGGTAAGGAAAATGACCTCACCTCTATGGAACTTCTCTCTCTAGGCCCTGGGCCTCCCCTGGTACAAAGCCCATTAAGTTCTACATTACAAAACCCTCTCCTAGACCCTACTGGATTATCCACCTCAATCCTAAATGCTAGAAGCCCCTCGGACAGTTCTAGAAAGAGAATTAGAAAGGAAATTGAAAAGTTGGGAGGAACATAAAGCAAAGACTTCATTTGGGGGGGGGGGGGGGGGGTTTGACAAAGAAAGCTATAACTCTGTAGATATTACCCCCCAGGAATTTCTGATAGTGCTATCTACTTCATCAGTCCATGAAGATCCAAATGAAGGGTGTTGGGAAGCTGGCCCTCAACAGCTTCTCCAACAACCATGAGAATATTGAGCTGGAATTGTAGAGGGCTAGGCAACCTCTCTGCAGTTTTATAGTGTCAAAAAAAAGGCCCAAGAGTATAAGCCATCTATTGTGTTTCTAATTGAGACTAAGCTAGACAGAGATAAAGGAGCTAGTATTTTGAAGAAATCTGGTTTTTGGAAAAGTTGGGAAGTCCCTCGGGTGGGACTTAGTGGAGGTTTGCTGCTTGGTTGGCTATTGGATTAGAAGCTGATAAGCGAAGAATGTATTGACCCCTTGTGATAAATTAACCAATTAATTAGCCAAGTGAATTAATTAAGTTAATTAATGTTAGGTTCTAAGGTCTTAGGATTTTATGTATTTAGAACTCTAATTTGTAATGTTGGCAAACCATGATCAAAACAATGTATTTAGTCTTGTTTAGACTTGCTCAAAGTTGGTTTATTATTGTAAAGTTGGAATCGAGTGGCTGCAGAAGTACTTGGGACTTTTGGCCTGGCTCGATCGATCGAAGAATAGACTCGATCGATCGAAAATCGCACAGGTTGATTTTTCTGCAGAATTTCCAACTCAGCCCTACTTCATTAAACGTTTAGGGTTTTATGTTTTTACCCTAGGTATATAAACTAAACCCTAGCCACGTTTTTGAAGGTTGTCCATATTGCTTTGTTGCTCATACATTGCTGTTTTGTGTGAATCTCGTGTGAGATCTTTGAGGAGCCTTCCTTTACACAAAACTTAGGGTTTTCAAGGTAGAGATGATTTCAACATCTTGAAGATCATTACAGTTGCAACCATTGGAACTTAAAAGAAAAACAAGCAGGGAGCTTGTAGCTGATTGAGGAATTCAAGAAAGAAGGAGTCCGTGGATTCGGAGCTTGCACGTGGTCGTGTTAGTAAGTTCTACTGGTGGGTAGCATTAGGAAGTCGAGCGGGGAGCTTGTAGTCCTTTTGTAAAAACTTCAATTCTTTCATAGTGAATTCTGGTTTGTCTTGAGGATCGGTGGGTCAAATCCTCCCCAGGTTTTTACCGTATGGTTTCCTGGGTGATCATATCATTGTGTTATTTATTATTCTGCTGCTTTATATGTTTGATATGATTATTTGATTGTTTTAACCTAGAATTGCATAATTTGACTAAGTAACAACTTGGCTAATTAATCTAGGCTACGCAATCTAGTTGTTTAAGGGGTCTAAATTTCCATCAATTAACATGCAATACGCGTGATAGCACAAACAAATCACTAACTAAGTTAATATGCAACAGAAAATAAAGTTGACATGGTGATTTGTTTTCGAATGGGAAAAACCTATACGGCAAAAACTCTACCGGGTGATTTTAAGGTTACCATTCCCGAGAATCCACTATTATCACAACAAGCAATTACAAGTAAAGGAATCCCAGTACCTTATACCAACCTACAATTGAACTCTTACCCCAATACCCAATTGGACTTGTTTTGTAGTGACAATCTTTCATTTTTAATGCACGGCTCCCAATACGTGACTAACCAATCGATGCGTGAATCCCAGTACGCGGCTTACACACCAACTTGAGAAATATGTTGACTGCAAAGTTCATTAGTTCATCATACGATAAAGATCAAGAAGCTCTTTGGTTACAAAACCCTACGGTGTACAAACACAGCAGCTTTTTGAAGAAAAATATGAACTAGGGCATATGTCTCCGGTTCACAATATGCTTGTGAAAAACCTTTGCATCAAGTTCCACTCACTTGCATCAGCTGTGATGGCCCTTAAAACAATCCTTATATATGTTTAGGGTTGTGAGAAAAGAAAGCTCAAACATCTATACACGGATTGGATGAAAATCAAAACTGAAAATCTTACTTTTTAAAATCTCGATAGATACCCTATCTATCGAACAGCTGTCGAGCATCGGGCTTAAACAACATTTTAAACCTCAAAAGATACTAGTTGTCAAGATTTAAAATCCAGCACTTCTTCACTTAATTCTTGGACAGGCCTGCATGACTTTAACACTTGAACTTGAAACCTTATTCCTTGAAGTATTAAACACATCCTAGATCTACCCAATTACAAGTAAAGTGCGTTTTGTCAAAGGACTAGCCAATTCTATAATGATATATGTTCCTAACATGATTCACATATGTCCTAACAGAAGCTAACTATCTTGCACAACTCGAAACACCTAATTCACACAGACTTGCTGGACCATAAAGGTACCCCTCTATCAATTACTTTTATTTATGGTTAGCCCGAATTGTCTAAAAGGGAGAAAGTTTGGCTTGAGCTCAAACATCTTAAACATTTAGCAAGAACAAACTGGTTGTATATAGGAGATTTTAATCAAATTCTATCTGAGGAGGATAAATTTGCATTCTTAGATAGGAAAATCATGGGTGCTAATATCTTTCAACAAACTCTAAATGAATTGGGGCTTTGTGAACTTGAGGCCAATGGCCAAAAATATACTTGGATGAACAAAAGAGAAGATGAATCTTGTGATGGAGAGATTAGACAGGGCTTTTACATCAGTGGGTTGGATTCACTCATATCCATAATATGCCCTTCATAATCAACCCATTTTAAGATCAAACTGTGGGGCTATTCTCTTAGATTTTGAAATACAACATCCCTTTAAGAGAAGACCTTTTAGATTTGAAAAAATGTGGACCACTCATAAGGAGTGTGAATTTGTTGTTCAGGAAGCTTGGAAGTCTAACACTTAAGGATCTAGGGCTTTCAAATTACAGAATAAGATCCTCAATGTTAAGAAATTGTTCATTGATTGGAATAGGAAGGTGTTTGGAAGAATTGAGAAGGAAATTAAAGGCAAAAAGTTGATGCTACGAGCTCTACAAGATTCCATTCAAACGATGAGAGATGTTACGAAGGAAAAAGAGCTAAGGGAGGATATTGAAAATTTAATGACCAGGGAAGAAATTATGTGGGCTCAAAAAGCTAGGTGTGAATGGATCGTTAAGGGGGATAGGAATACTAGGTATTTCCAGACTATAACTAAACAAAGGAGGGCTAGAAATAGAATTTTAAATCTTAAGTGTGAGAATGGTAATCTAATTGAGAATATTGATGAAATTGGGAGAGTCCTAGTGAATCATTTTAGGCACAGGTTTACTGAAACAAAATCTAGAACTACACAATCTATACTTGGGGAGTTAAAGTCCTAAGTCAAGATCAGCAAATGCAACTAAACTGCCCAATCACTGATGCTAAAATTGAGTTGGTTGTTTTCCAATTAGGTTCTCATAAATCTCCTGATCCTGATGGAATTCCAGCATTCTTCTACCAAGAATATTGGAATATTGTCAAACAGGACATCCTTGGCACTGTTCATGCCTTCTTCCACTCTGGTATACTCCTAAAATCCCTTAACAAAACTTTCATTACACTTGTGCCCAAAATTCCTATCCCTAAGGAAGTCTCTTACTTCAGACCAATAAGTCTTTGCAATGTCACTTATAAGATCATTTCTAAGATAATGGTCTCTAGATTAAACCCCTAATGGACAAGTTGATCTCTCCTTTCCAAAATGCTTTCATACAAGGGAGGAGTATTACTGACAACATTTTACTTGCCCATGAAATCATTGACTCTATGAAGAAGAAGAGGGGCAGAAAGAAAGGATATGGAGCTCTAAAGATTGATATATGTAAAGCTGATGATAGGGTAAGTTGGGAGTTTCTTAAAGCTGTGTTAATATCAATGAATTTTAGTGATTCTTGGATTCAATGGATTATGGAGTGTGTTTCTTCAACTGAATACTCCCTACCTACTCAACCTTTCACTCCAACTAGGGGAATCAAACAAGGTGACCCTATTTCCCCATATTTGTTTCTAATGTGCTAATATTCTCTCTATTGCCCTCTTACAAGCAAAACATCAATAGAAAATAAAAGGAATCAAAATTGGTAGGAATGGAATCTCTTTCACTCACTTATTCTATGCAGATGATTCCTTCTTCTTCTTCCAAAATAACAAGGATTCTTTAAGGCAGCTTAGAAGTATAATTCTTTGGTATTGCTCTTTGTCTGGACAGAGCATTAACTTCTCTAAGTCAGACTTATTATGCTTTCCAAATATTCCTAAAGATACTCAAAAAGCCATGGCTGATTCCTTACAAGTTAACCTTGTTACAAATCCTAGTAAATACCTGGGTTTGAACTTCAAACTGAGAGGTAGGAGAATAACTGACTTTCAGGACTTAGTTGATAAGCTTCAATCCAAATTGCAGGGATGGAGTACTAAGCTTCTATCGCAGGCAGGGAGGGCAACCCTTATCAAATCCGTTCTTCAATCCATGCCTCTCTACTCTTTTGCTTGTTTCAATGTGCCTGAATCTATTTGTGATAAAATGGATGCTACCATTAGGAATTTTGGTGGGTTCATGACTCTAATAGTAGGAAGTTACATCTAGTGGGTTGGGATAGAATCTGTAATGCAAAGGAAAAAGGTGGGTTGGGGTTTAGGAAATTTAGCATCTTGAATCAGGCAATGTTAGCCAAGCAATTTTGGAAGATTCAGAATAGTCCAAACTCTCTGCTAGCAAGGACCTATAAAGCTAAATACTACCCTAGAAACACCTTAAAAGAGAGCAAACCTAAACCCCATCACTCATGGACTTGGAGGAGTATTGCCAAACCTAAATGTGCAAATTTGTAGCAAGGTAGGTGGATTGTAGGGTCAGGAAAGTAAATACCACTCACTCACCCTGACCGGTTTCAAACCTCTACCCATAAATTAAGAGATTTAATCTCCTCAATGGTACAGTGGCAGACCTTATTGACTCAAATTCAAAATCTTGGAAGTGTGACTTCATCAGGAGTTTATACCCTTATCCTACCTGTAAAGAAATTTTAAACATGCCCATCACAAAAACTGAGAGCAATCCAGATAATTTGGTGTGGAAGCATTCCAGCTCAGGGGAGTATAAAGTTAAGCAGGCTTGCTCATTAATCCATAAAGACCAAATTGAGGAAGTTAGTGAAGGCCTTAACAATACTCCAATTCCCGAGGGAATATGGAAGCTAATATGGAGGGTAAAACTGCCTATAAGGATCCTCACCTTCATTTGGAGAATTTTGCATGATAGTGTGCCAGTTTTTACTACTGTTAACAGAAGAGGTTTTCAAACATCTACTAGATGTATGCTTTGTGATGCAGATGAAGAGTCTAGCACTCATCTTTTTCTGAAGTGTACCTTTGCTAAAGTTGTCTGGCATGGTTCAAACCTTGGTATTAGAACTACAACAATGCATTATGTTACTTTAAGACAATGGCTGTTGGGATACATTACCACAAACTGACTCACAGGTCAAGCTAAGATGGAGTTGCTGCATGCACTGTTCACCATACTATGGATGTTATGGAACCACAGAAATATGGTTCTCCACTAGGGGCAGGTTCCTAACCCTCTTGAGGTTGTACGAACCTCTCAAACTCTCATTTGCAAGTACAGGGAGGCTTTCAATCAGGCCCAGACTCACAAGGAAAACAAAAAATTCAAGCCAAGGACACCTGGTTGCAATCAAAGCTGGCAAATTCTTATCGAGGTGGCAGCCTATAAGAATAGAAGAAATAAAAGGTGTGGTTATGCATTTGAAGCTAGAAACAGGGAATGAGTTATGTTGTTCAGAGGAGGAGCCAGCAGGGGAAGACTATCTACGCACCTTACAATGCAGGAAGCTGCGGTAGAGGCTTTGCACAAAGCAATGGAGCTAAATTTTCACAGAGCAGTCATCATCAACACTTATAAGAATTTGATAGACAAGTGTAGCAATCTCAGGAAATCTACTTGGTAGGACCAAGCTTTTGTTATGGATCTCAACAACTTACACCAGCAGGGCATGATCACTCAATTTTTGGTTGTACCTAGTGTAGTGATTGCTTAGGTTTTAGATATAGCTGCTAGTGCAGCAAGCTTCCCTATGCACTATATACAACTCAATAGGCCTAATCTAGGCTAACTCTGTTTGTAGCACTTTCCTTACCTTTTATCTAATGTTTGCTCCTCTATCAAAAAAAAAAAAACACTTTTGTATGTGGGTATTTATTTTTTAGTAACATAGGAAATTACTATTTAGGGCTTGGTCAGACCAATTGTAGACGAGAAAACAACCCTACTTATTATGTCATAGGCCAATCAAAGTGGTTGACCTTGAACTCTCCAAAGGTTTAGTCAAAGATCAGTAAAGGCAAATAAATAGTGTGCTTGCATGATAGAAGTTTAGTAGTTTTGAGAGTACTGAATGATCAACCCCCAAACTAGTGGAATTAGTGAGGTATTTATAAACGGGAAATTCTTAGGTATTTTCAAAGCAATGCTCCAGGCTCTCACAAAAAAGGTGGGTCCTACACCTTTTATGAGAGCCCGAAGCATTGCTCCGAGACTTCCTAAGTTTTTATTCTTTATAAACAATGCTTAGGATCATTTCCTAGGAGCGAAGTGATGGCCTTTGCTAGTTGCTTTTCTACGCTTGATCAATTGAAAAGATCAGTGAGCTGTTACTCGCTACGGTTGAGGTGACTAATAGCCAAGATGTCTCCTTGCTCCTAGCCTAGGCATGTCTTTATGTCAAATAGCATTTAATGCTTCCTTCACCTGCCCGTTGAGAGGATTAATGTTGATTAATGAGTTAAAAGAATGGTCACACACACACACACACATATATATGTTTTTGTAATGAAAATTTACCGCCAAGATTTATTTCATCCATCAGAGAATTCGCAAAAATTTGTGCAAAATTTTTTGTCTATTTTAATAAAAAAACCTATTTTTTTTTTTTATATTTTACATATTCACCTTTTAAAATACCACATATCAAATTATTTGTTTTATACTTGTTGAGGTCCAAAATATCACAAGCATTGTATCAAGGCCCAAAAACAATACAAAATTGAAATTTAAGAACCATTTGGGCTTTCAAAGAAGGAGCAAGGCCCAAACCCGCCAGCTAAGGATTACTTAAAATAAGTAGGAAGAAGTCCAAACCCATGAATGGGTAAGTTTTGGGCTTTAGAAAATAAAGAAAAAGGAAAAAGGAAGCTCAGCCAAGTCCTTAAGAAAGAAATTTGCTGGGGAGCTGAACCAGGATACTTAGAGATTCCTAGAAACCTAGGATCCTCGGGGTGTGAAGAAGGAGATCGGCTGGGATTGGAATAGCTCAAGGGAGCATGCCCATGAACACAAAGAATGAGGATGGATATGTCCCATCAGCTGCCCATGGTTCAGAAAAAGGGCTGGTGACTTAGGAATCAACACTTCATGAAAAGAAGTCTGGTACCTCAGGGAACGCAAGAAGATGGACCATGAAGGAATGTGGCTGGGGATCTTTCAGCCTGACAGAGATGAATTTGCCCATTTAGAGAAAATGACAAAGGGTGAAGCAGCTAAAAGGTTGGTCTGAAAAGTAGCATCTAGAAGTTTTGGAGAAAGGAAAATTGAAAGTCAGCCCTTAGAACATCTCAAAAGAGGAAGGTCAGCTAGGGACTTTTAGGGGGGGGGGGGACCTCAAAAGGGGAAAATAATGAGAAAATAAGGAAGGGACCATCCACCAATGCTGACACAACATTGGTTCTGGTACTCAGGGCAGCAAATGAAGGGAATCAGTGGTACACCAAAAACCCTAGGAAGGCACTATAAAAAAGGATGGAGCCAACAGTAAAAACCATTCAGCAATAGTGAATCAGAGCAAAAAGATCTTTTGAAAAACTCCTTTAGAATTCAAGAAAGGAGAAAAAAAGGAAAAACACAGTAAGGGATCTTGAGACAAGCACTAGAGGATGCACTTGGATTCAAGGGGATTTAAACCTCACAAGTCTTAGAAGCCTAAAAAGAGCTATCTAAGTCTGTGACTTTTGAATTTATTTGGACCTTATGACATATGCCTGTGGAGTAAAACCTGATGTACCAAAACTTAATACCATGAAATATCATTCTATTTTTTGAGGATCCCTAAAGTCTTATTTACCTTTTTCACTATTCCTTTACTGTTCCTTACTATAAAATGCGTATATATTTTTGTATGTATGGATATGTATGCGTTGTAGGACCCATGTTCTTGTGCACAACTTGGTTCGTAATCAGCCCAATATAGCTGCGGTGAATCAAGCCCAATCCACCAAACAACAAATATAAGGCCCAAGATTCTTGTTTCTATTTGGGCCTGGGTACTGTAAAAAATCAGAACCCACAATACTACATTTCATTAAAATATTAATTTTTATTGAATTTAAAAAAATTTCTCTTTTGCATACACAAGAACTACCATTGACTATTTTTCTTCATCCTTGAAACACATAAAGAAAGAATAAAAAACTATATGCTATACAAATTTACATGATTCAATAGTTTAAATATATCGAGTATTTAAATTGTAAAAACTCACTGCAGCTAAAAGGTTTTCTGAATCATGCTCTTTTTTTTTTTTTTTTTCCTCATTTAACTTTTGATACAATTATTTACCTTTTCCTCAAAAGAAGGAAAATAAAATTTTTGTTTTAATCGCTTAATTGATAACCTTTTAATTAGATAGTTTTTTTTTTTTTTGAGAAACAAAAATGGGGGCCTCTATGGTTATATTACACCCCCGGGTAGGGTGCCAGTGGCCTCGGTCGGGGTAGCCCGATCTCGGGGGCCCTTCTGTACCACTGTGCAGGGAGTTACCCCACTAAGGATGCCCACCAACGGACTCTTGCAGGCAGCGGGATTCGAACCTAGGTGTGGTGCACGAAGTGAACGAACCTTACCCACTCAGCCAAGCCCCCGTTGGCAGATAGTTCTCTTTTTGGTTGCTGGTGGAAGGCCCAAGAAACAGGATATACTCGAGATATTTTCTTTTGAGACAATTAGAATATTGAGATATGAAACTTTTAGAGGCTATAATAACAAAATTCACCAAAATAATAATAACAACAATCGTGCTCCATTCTTATTTGTCTGGATTTTTGGGAATTTCTAGTGATTGGAATAAGACTCAACCATGCTTAATCTCACTAAGAACAACCACACAAAAATTGAATGATGAAAATTGAATGGAGCTAGCTAGCAATATTTGAGTCTATAAAAAGGAGTATTGGAGGAGAAAGCATCATTATTAACAAATGTGATGTAACTTGGGATGTAAGGGCAATCAAGCAAATCAACCAGTATCTTCCACATGAAATTAATAATGAAAGAAAGAAGAAAACAAGTGGTAGTTAATGCTGGACCTCGTACAGAAGCCAAAAAAAGTGATAGACCCTGTGGTGGTGGATTGGTCTCTCCTCTAAGTGGATTATAGCAAAGTAGCAAATATCATATATGACTAAGGATTAAACCCATTATTAAGGCCAGCAATCTAGCTAATGAGGTATCTTTGTTGGTAGTGGAATCTCGCATGTACAACACAAGCTAAATTTAATTGCTAAATTTAATTTACTTAGATCTAATGGCCTTAATGTTTTATATTTTATTCACACACCAAAAGAGAGAGAGAGAGAGAGAGAGAGAGAGAGAGATTGAATAAACCCCCCTTAGATTAAGTCCCATGAAACATCCATTAGATTAAGTTCCACGAGGCTCCTCTTAGATGAAGTTCCATGAGACATCCATTAGATTAAGTACCACGATGTATCGCTTAGATTAAAGTCCCACGAGGCATCCTTTAGCTTAATCCCATGAGGCATTCCTTAGATTAAGTCCCACAAGGAATCCCTTAGACACCATGATGTTATAAAAGTTTAAATCTCCATAATTTTTTAAATTTTAATCCCAATTTAAATTTTTTTTGGAAATATTAGGCTAAGCCCATTTGAAATTTCCAAATTTTAAAACACAATTTTCATAATTCCTTGGAAATATTGGGCAAGGCCCATTTTAAATTTCCAAATTTTAAAAACCCCAAAATTCCTTGAAAATATTGGGCAATGCCTATTTGAAATGTCTATATTTTTAAAACCCAATTTTTAAAATTCTTAAGAAAAATTGGGCGAGGATTCTTTGAGATTTGCTAGAAATTTTTTATTTTATTTTTTTTGCTTCTTAGGGGACATTAGGCTAGGCTCATTTGAAATTTTGGGAAAGGCTCATTCTTCATGTGGCAAGGCTAGGCTCATTCTTTAGAAATATTGGGCAAGGCTCATTTGAAATTTTTATAGAATTTTTCAAACCAACATTTTAAGTGGTTATTGTTCAAACCGAACTAATACCTTAAGTGGTTATCGATCATTCAAACCGGACCAACTCCTTGAATGGTTACCATTCACTAGATCTATCTACTTCTAAATATAATAATCATCATACTAGTACAAAATATGGTATCGTCTTGTGGCATTGGTGTCCACTTGCTTTGTAAGTTCTATCAACTAGTCGCTAACCCGTGCTATGCACGAGAACCTACCTATTTGTGAGGTAAACTAAAATAATTTTATAAAATCTTAAATTGATTAAGAAATTACACCATTGCATGATTTGCTCTTGTATGACTTCAATTTGTGTTACAATTTGATGAAGAAGCCATTGCTTCAACTTGCAATAGCTTACAAAAAATTTATCAGTTTCAGATACTGCAAAAAAATAATTCAAAAATTCAAATATTAAAACTTCTGAAAGACCAAAAAATATTAAATGATTAAATGATTCATTGCTTAGAAATTATTGAAACAAAACAAAATATATATGACTAAACAATAGAAAAATATAAGAGAAAGATGAGTTACATTTAAAAGATAATCCATGGCTATAACTATTGAAAGGAATTAAAAGATGAAGAGCCTAAAAATTATAGATAATATATATATGACTACCCAAATTTAGATGTTAAAACTTTCAAAATGCCAAAAAGATATATAATTAAAGAATAAGTTATTGAAACAATTCAAAAAATATATGACTATTCAAAAAAGAAATATAAGAAAAAGAAAAAAAATGCACGAACCCATAAAATAATAAGTTTTAAATTTTAATGGGTCTAAACTTTAAACGAATCTTATCAGCATGTGGCTCAAGCTAAAAAAATGTTGAGATTAACATACTTACACCATATTCTCTCCATGTCACAATGATTCTAATTATCATCCGAACAATTTTATATAGCAATCATTAGGTGGAAGGCACCGGAGCTTATCTACTTGGATGAGCGCTTATACATAGATTATATACATTGCAGACAATCAATTCTTGTCATGTAATGTGGCCTTTTTCTTTGTCATTTTATGAGGGGAAAGGGGGAGACCAGATCATTGTTTAAAAACTAAAAATAGGATGCTTCAGTTGACGGAGGATATCAGATATGTTTTTTTTTTTTGAGAAACGGATATCAGATATGTAGTTACGTACTCGCAAGCACATTAAACAAACCAAATTGTTATCTTCTCTCTCTATAACTTGCAAATTTGGACATAAATTATATCAACATTTGAGTTTGAGTTTAAGTTGGACTTATTAGAGAGATAGAGTTTCACGGCCAAAAATGGGCAAATGCCCTTTTCATGCAAAAAAAAAAAAAAAAAAAAAAAAAAATCAGCGTTTTGCCTCATTTCCCAAACTAATTAGGGAAATGCCCCTCTTTTGTAACTCGATTTTCTCAAAATCGAGTTTCAATGTAAAACTCGTTTTGTAAAAAATCGAGTATGGGGCGATCAAACTAAAAAAAAAAAAAAATTTTGCATGGAACTCGAGTTCATGGAGCTTGAGTTCCATTAAAAACGCCACTATAGGCCTCCATGAAACGCAACTATCGGTAAAATTAAAAAAAAAAAAAATTGCATGGAACTCGAGTTCGTGGAGCTCGAGTTCTATAAAAAAACGCCACTATAGGTGTTTAAAATGCCACTATAGGGCTCCCTATAGAGCGATCAGACTTAAGAAAAAAAACTTGCATGTTAAAACCTCACTATAGGGCTTTAAAACGCCACTATAGGGCTCCCTATGAAGTGATCAGACTTAAGAAAAAAACTTGCATGTTTTAAGACGCCACTATAGGGCTTTAAAACACCACTATAGGGTTTTTAAAAATTGCATGGAACTTGAGTTCATGGAGCTTAAGTTCCAGAATTTTTTTTTTTTTTTTTTAATTTTCAGTTTGTTATAACTCGATTGTCTAAAAATCAAGTTTTAAATTGAAACTCGATTTTGAGAAAATCGAGTTTCAAAACTAGGGCATTTTCCTAATTAGTATGGGAAAGGGGGCAAAACGCTGATTTTTTTGCACGAAAAGGGCATTTGCCCATTTTCTCCAGAGTTTCACTTATTATTAAGTTTGGACTAAACAAAAATAATTTAGTTTAAAAAAATGATAATGATGAGTTTGAGTTTAAGTTGGACTCGTTAGAGAGATAGATCGAGTTTCACTTCTTATTAAGTTTGGACTAAACAAAAATAGTTTTATTTAAAAAAATGGTAATTATGAGTTTGAGTTTAAGTTGGACTTGTTAGAGAGATAATGTTTCACTACTTGTTAAGTTTAGACTAAAAAAAAAAAATTATTTAAATAAAATGATAATATTATTTAAATATTGTGCTAACGTGGAAAATTGTGAGAGTTTCAGAGGTTTCAGTTATATATATACTAGTTATAGGCCCATGCGTTGCACGGTTTTATGAAAAAGCTTATAAAATAAATGTATAAATAATTATATATTTTAATAGATTCAATAAAGATAAAAGAAAAAATTATCAACTGTAAATAATTATCTCACTAAAATAAGGGGTAAGATTTCTTCCTAAAACTAAATTAAATTGATAATTCCAAATTGAATTTTAAATTGATAATTATTTTTTAAAAAAAGTACTAAACAATTGGTAAATCTAAAATTAATATAATCTTGATAATATTATAAATTAAGATTAGTAGAACATCTTGATAGTTTGATGTAACATAAAAATTAAATAAGAAAGTTGTTAAAATTAATCTATTAATTCTAACCATATTTAATCATTAATTCTAAGACCCTAATCCTAAGCATATAAATTAGATCAAAGCTAAGAAAATTAGTTTAAACAAAAGGCAACCAATACACAAAACCTAATCAATTTAATAAAAACAAAATACAAAAAAAAAAAAAAAAATTAAAAAGAGAAAGAGAACGTGGTTGATAGCTATAAGGAATTTATATATATATATTTAAATGTCATCAACGTATAAATTATCAAATTAATGGAGATATATATTGTTTTTTGGAATAAATAGAGATTAACAAATTATTGGAGATATATACTGTTTTTGGGATAAATTTATATTAATCACCTTTTGAAGAATTTGAATTGTGCTTATCCCTTAATAATCAAGTTTTGTAGCTTGATATTCTGACAAAATAATATTAATTTAATAATATTAAAATTGTGAAAATTTAGATAATAAATATTATCTAAATTAAATTTTTGTACGTTAAATATTATCCCCTAATTTAAGAAATATATCCTAACAAATAAAAAAATAATGTTAATTAGATGATAAATATTATCTAAATTAAATTTTTGTATGTTAAATATTATCCCTTAATTTAAGAAATATATCCTAACAAATAAAAAAATAATGTTAATCTAATTTTATTTAATGATAAGAATGAATTAGAGTCCTGATAGTATACTATTCCTTTTTAGTTCTTTAAAAATCTAAAAATTTAATAAAATTTTTGCAATTTGGTGAAGTCACGTGGCACAACCACGGCATCTAAACCCAACTTTTATTATATAGAATAAGATTTTCTATCAATGAGGGCCATTTATAGTCACTCCATTTCGCAACCATTATATTTTACTTTTACAACATTTTTAGCAATAAGGGTAGTGGTAATTTACATAAGCGAAAATTCTTTAAAAGACCTTGACCTTAAAATGCACATCACAAGTGCGCATTAAAGAATTAACAATGAATTAATTGGTTTTTTCCAGCTACATGCAAAACATTTTGGAAAACATTTTTAAGATCAGCGTTTTATGAAAGCTTAAATATGATTGGTTGATCAATGATCTTTAGATATGCATGCATAGGATTATCCTTGATTAATTTTTTAAAATTAAAAGATAAAATCCTATTGGTTTGAATTTTAGTTGGTAGACATGCAAGCACTGAAAATTTTTTTGTGGGTAATATTAATTTTTTTGGTAAATTACATTCCCTTCTCTCTTGAGGTTTGTAAATCCACCTCTAACTTTAAGGGAAATGACACTCTCCTTCCTTGAGATTTGAGAAAATCAATATATTAGTCCTTATGTTAATAAAAGTAATAGAGTGTTTATCAATTTTATAAATATTCCCTTTACTAAACCTTAACATCATTAGTGAGAATTTATTTTTGGTTACATATTTTTCCTTTGTCACCAAACTGTGGTTAAGGTTTAGTCTAGAAAATCTTTTTTTGAATTGGAATATTATGTTAATGTTGTTAACAGAAACACTGCGTTAATATCCTCAAATCTCAATGAAATGGAGTATTATTTCCCTTAAAGTTTTGAGAGAAGGGTTATTCCTCCAAATGTCAAGGAAGTAGACTGTAATTTACCAGTAATTTTTTTTAGAAATATATTTATTTTAATTAACTAAAAGAGGGCTTTAACGGTGAGAGAACACAATTAAGAAAGAGTCCAAAAATGCTAGAAGGACCAAATTATCTCTTAAAATAATTTAAAATAGGACTAACTCGAAAAACCCTAAAACTAGGGCTAATTGATTGATAGCCTCAAAATTTGATAAATTAGCCCGAGTTAGCTTACTAATTGGATGCCCTACTGTGTTACAAATTCCGCTTTAGCCAATAATCCAATTAGAGGAATGCTTGGAAGTTGGAACTATTGTATTGAGTTTCCTTTTCTTGGGAGCATTATTTAGTAGAAATGAATTTTCTAGCATTTGACTCCACTGTACTAAAAGATTTAGTCGAACACTTAAAAAGTAACTCAAAAAGTTGAGGGAATGCTAGAATAATTGATATATATAGATGCTTGCCCACGAACCAAAATCGTAACTTCTTAGCGATCAGAGTCACGATTTAGGAAACTAATGTGCCGATCAACACCTTATTCACAACTCATTATTATAAGTGTAGGGACAAGGCCCGAAAGCGGTATATTGGGCCTTGGGCCTTATACGAGGACGTTGGGGCGCCCGAAGAGAGACAAATAGTGGAGGGTCGTTCCAACTCAGTGCCTCATGAGTAAGAAAGGAGTAGAAGACGGTCTGAGGAGTAACGTCTCCTCGGACGAGACGAACACCGCTCCTTTACATGTTCCTGCAACAAAAGTGTCCATAATAGAGGCACCAGTGTCAGAGGCATGCTACATAAATTCACGAGAAGGAAAGGGGTCCAAAAATATCTAAGGAAAATGTGTTACCTTCGCATTAAATGCACTGCAGCTACTTTCCTGGCTGCATTTATGTGGAGAAGATCACTGAACAGTGTTTCCTTGGTCATCGCAACTCACATAAGGGCCAGAGGGGATGTCTAATGGGACAAGTACTCAAGTAGCAACCCAAATTATCAACAAGTGTATGGTAAAGATTGTCCAAGAGGGACTATATAAGAAAGGAGACCCTCCATGGATTATGGGACGAACATTGGTGACAGCGGGAATTGCACCTGTAATGAGTTCTCTTGATCTATAAGAGCATTTGCCTCCTCGGACCACATATACACCTAGCCTTACGCGTTTTACTTTTGCATGATGATCTTTCAAACTTGTCCTAGCCGTTGTTAATTTCACTAAAGCCCAGTTCTACAACCCGCTCTCTACAAATTCATTGCTTTGGGATATTTGGCTTGAGGTCTAGACTCCCTTTTTGGGCCAAGAGTTCAGAACAGGTCCATACAATTGGCGCCGTCTGTGGGAAGAACTTGTGTGATAATGCGTGCTGCGGTTAGCGATGGTAGGATCAGGTCCACACCAGGCAGAATCCATGCCACCCCAGCGCGAAAACCCCCTCGCCAACCATGAGCAAAATGAAGATCGAGAAGGCAGTGTGCACATTACGCGCACGAGCAAAAGTCACACTCGAGTCTAAAGTCACGTCTCTTAAGACCAACCCAACAGAGCCATGTAGCTGGAAATTGACCGGTTAAAGAGGGAACTATGCCATGCACGATGAAGGCGAACCCCCTCTAACTCTAATGCTTCTTCTAACAACGAGAAAGACGTCAGTTACAGGCAAAGGTCTCGAACCCCGCCCAGCGAGTCTTTCTCCTACGAAAAGGAACGCCATCACGAACGGAGGAACGAAAGCGGGCCTGGTAAAGGCGTGGGAAATGACGCTGTGAGCAGGGCATTGGACCAAATCTCCAGGTCCCCCTTCACACGTAAGATCGAGGGGGCTAAACTTCCTCGACGATTTACCCAACTTGCTTTCACCGTGTACAACAGCAGAACGGACCCCGTGGAGCACATGAGCCATTTCAACCAAAGAATGGTTGTACATTCCAGAGACGAAGCATTGATGTGCAAGGTTTTCCCATCCAGCCTGGGGCCGGTCACGATGAGATGGTTCAATAGTCTGAAAGCAAATTCTATAAACTCCTTCAAAGAGCTCACCCAGGCGTTCTGCTCCTGCTTCGTCACCTGCAGTAGGGTTCCTCGGTCCTTGGCTTCCCTACTGTCCCAAAGCATGTGAGAGGGAGAGACACTGAAAGCATACTTAGATAGGTACTGGGAGATGTTCATCGAGATAGATGGTGACTTTGATGATGTGGCCATTAGCACTTTCAAGCTCGGGCTCCCTACCGACCACGATCTGAGGAAATCCCTAACTGGCAAACCAGTCACCAGTGTGCACTAACTCATGGACCAAATTGACAAGTATAAAAGGGTCGAGGAAGACCAGCAGCAGGGGAAAGGAAAAGAGAAGGTTATCCCTCAAGAGAGAAGGGATTTCAGGTCGGATAGACACAATAACGACCGACCATGAAGGGACTTTGTCGGACGGTCAAGGTCTGCTCATCCACAAGCAGTCAATGCTGTGTTTCGAGAACCAGTACATCAGGTTCTGGAGAAAATTAGGAACGAGCCATTCTTCAAATGGCCAAATAAAATGGTGGGAAACCCTACGAAGCGCAACCATAACCTCTATCGCCAGTACCACTAAGACCACAGGCACACCACAGAAGATTGTAGAAGTCTGTGGGACCACCTGGATCAGCTCGTCCGTGAAGGAAAGCTGAAGCATCTCTTGCATCACCCTAGTGGTCAGGGAGGCCAGACGAACCCGGGATCTCGGAAAGATGAGTCCTCGAGACCTCCTCTAGGAACTATAAGTGTCATCTTTGCCACTCCGGGGAGAACTGGATCCTGCCCTTCCAGAATAATGTCTGTGGCCCAGCTATTCGCCAAGGATGCGAAGCAAGAAGCAAAGAGAGCAAGGCTAGAAATCTAACCAGTTCTGGGCTTTTCGGACGAGGATAAGATCGGAACCATTCAACCCCATGATGATGCTTTGGTGGTCACCCTCAGGATTGGGGGATACGATGTGAAGAGGGTGATGGTGGACTAGGGCAGTGGTGCCGAGATAATGTACCCCGATCTATACAGGGGGCTGAACTTGAAACCAGAGGACTTAACACCCTACAGCTCGCCCCTAGTGAGTTTTAATGAGAAGGTCATCATCCCGAAAGGTCAGATCAGACTGTCCATACTGACTGGCTCGGAAGTAGTGGAGGTGGACTTCATTGTGATGGACGCATATTCTCCCTACACAGCCATTGTCGGAAGGCCCTGACTTCAAGCTCCAGGGGCTGTCTCCTCTACCTTGCACTAGAAAGTGAAATACCCGTCGGGGGGACAGATTAGAGAGATTATTGGGAGCCAATCCACAGCTAGACAATGCTTAGTAGCCGCCATCCGAAACCAGCTTGAGACCGAGTCCTCGGCCCGTGCCGAAGAGGGCTTATAGCAATTAACAAGTCCGGTGCCATCCATTGATGGGTCTACCGAGGAGGCAAAGTGCGAAGAGTTGGTAAAAGTTGTTATCGGGGACGACCTGGAGAAATTCTTTCAAATTGGGGCTTAGCTGCCTTCTCCGGAGAGGGAAGAGCTAATAGAGTTTCTTAGACAAAACGTTGATGTCTTCGCATGGACTGCTTACGAAGCCCCGGGCATGGATCCAACCTTCATCTGCCATCACCTAAATGTCAATCCGTCAGTTATCCCCAATAAGCAACCTCCTCGGCACTCTTCCAGGGAACACTCTGAGGCTGTCAGAAAGGAG
Organism: Quercus aquifolioides; assembly: GCA_019022515.1. Lineage (NCBI taxonomy): Eukaryota > Viridiplantae > Streptophyta > Magnoliopsida > Fagales > Fagaceae > Quercus > Quercus aquifolioides. Next base: position 37,644,993 of record CM032330.1, read on the forward strand.
GTGAAGAAACTGAGCAGGCAGGGGCTATCAAGGAAGTATTTTACCCTGAGTGGTTGGCCAATACCGTAGTGGTGAAGAAGAAGAGTGGGAAATGGTGAGTGTGCGTGGACTTTACAGATTTGAACAGGGCTTGCCCGAAGGACCCTTTCCCTATGCCTAAAATAGACCAACTGGTAGATGCGACCGTAGGCCATCCTCGAATGAGCTTCTTAGATGCCTTTCAGGGGTACCACCAAATACCACTCGCCCTGGAAGATCAGGAAAAGACCGTTTTCGTTACCCCCACAGGAAACTACCATTACAAAGTGATGCCATTCAGTTTAAAGAATGCGGGGTCTACCTACCAACGGATGATGACCAAGATGTTTGAATCGCAGCTGGGCAAGAGCATTGAGATCTATATAGAAGATATGGTGGTAAAAAGCAAGGTGGTGTCCAAGCACTTAGGAGACCTCAGAGATATATTTGACATCCTAAGGAAATACAAGTTGCGCCTCAACGCGTCCAAGTGCTCTTTTGGTGTAGGATCAGACAAATTTTTGGGTTACATGGTGACCCACAGGGGAATCGAAATTAATCCCGACCAGGTTAAAGCTATCGACAGCCTGCAACCACCTCGGAACCCTAAGGAAGTCCAAAAGCTGATAGGGATGACTGCTGCCCTCAATCGGTTCATCTCTAGGTCGGCGGATAGATGCCGACCCTTCTTCCTACTGATGAACAAATAGAAGGGATTTGAGTGGACCGAGGAATGTGCCTTGGCCTTCCAACAGCTTAAAGATTATCTTTCTCGGCCCCCTATCATGTCCAGCCCTGAGGTTGACGAAATCTTGTTCGCTTATGTCGCTGTGGCCACTTATGCTGTGAGCTTGGTCCTGATACGTATTGACAACGGCACGCAAAGGCCTGTCTATTATATGAGCAGGTCACTACATGAGGCTGAGATCCGTTAACTGCCACTGGAGAAAGCTATTTTGGCAATAGTACACGCCACACGTAAACTCCCCCACTATTTTCAAGCACACACGGTCATTGTCCTAACTCAACTTCCGCTCAAGGCCCTACTCTGAAGCGTTGATTACACGAGGAAGGTCGCTAAATGGGCCACAATCCTGGGGGCTTTCGACATCAAATACATGCCTCGCACTTCTATCAAAGGCCAAGTCTTGGCGGACCTAGTGGCCGAGTTCGCCGAATTCCCGTTAGAAGAAGAAACACGAGCACAACACATGGATGGAAAATCAGTTGGCATGATCACCCAACATGGCCCCCTACCCTGGAAAGTGCATGTTGAAGGTGCAGCAAACCAAAAGGGTTCCAGAGTGGGATTGGTGCTATTGTCTCCTGAAGGGATTACCATTAAGAAATCACTTAAATTGGGATTCTCGGCTACCAATAACGAAGCTGAATATAAGGCTCTGCTGGAGGGAATGACCATGGTTCGAAAAATGGGCGGAAAGGCAGTAGAGGTGTTCTCTAACTCAAGATTAGTCGTCGGCCAAGTCAAAGGAGAGTTTGAGGCGAGGGATGATAGGATGCAGGGATACCTTGGCCAAGTTAGGCGCCTACAATCAGAATTCGAGTCTTTCAACCTGCTGCATGTCCCCAGGAGCGGAAATACCCATGCCGACTCCCTGGCCATGCTCACAACCTCCTCGACATAGAGCTTACCTTGGGTCATCCTCTTAGAGGGCCTATGCAAGCCCACAGGGATGAACGGAGGGGCGGTTCATGTTCATCAAGTCAGGGTGGGGCCTAGCTGGATAGACCCCATAGCACTATTTCTAAATGAAGACACCTTTCCCGAGGAAAAATCTGAGGCAGACAAAATACATACGAAGGCTCCTCAGTTCTGGCTGTCCGAGAACCAGAAGTTGTATAAGCGCTCATTTTCTGGGCCATACCTACTATACGTGCACCCCGAGGCAATAGAATTGCTCTTAGAGGAATTACACAAAGGGATTTGCGGGAGCCACACCAGAGCCAGATCTTTGGCGCACAGAGCCATCACTCAAGGCTATTGGTGGCTCGGTATGCAAAAGAAAGCACAAGAATACGTAAAGAAATGCGACCAATGCTAAAGGTTCGCGCCCAACATACACCAACCTGGGGGAGTCCTTAACCCGGTGTCCAGCCTCTGGCCCTTCGCTCAATGAGGCTTAGACATCGTGGGCCCTTTCCCTAAGGCAGCCGAAAATAAGAGATACCTTCTGGTCGGTATGGACTATTTCACTAAGTGGGTCGAGGCCGAGCCTTTGGCAAACATCAAGGACGTGGATGCCAAGAAGTTTATATGGAACAACATTGTCACACGATTTGGAGTCCCCCACACCCTCATCTCGGACAACGGCCTTCAATTCGATAGCAAATCCTTCAGGAGATACTGTTGTGACTTGGGAATTACAAATAAGTACTCTACCCCAGCTTATTCCCAGGGAAATGGGCAAGCGGAGGCTGTTAACAAGGTCATTGTAAACAGACTCAAAAAGAGGTTGGACGACGCAAAGGGGAAGTGGGTGGAGGAACTACCACACGTCCTTTGGACGTACCGAACCACACCTCGCAGGTCGACAGGGGAAACTCCTTTCTCGATGACATATAGGGCCGAAGCTGTTATCCCTTTGGAAACTGGTTTCCCAACGTTAAGGACCAGCTCTTTCAATTCGACCACTAACAACGAGCTGCTGGAAAGAAATTTGGATTTGATTAAAGAAAGAAGGGAAAATGCGATGGTTTAATTGGCATACTACCAACACAAACTCAAGCAGGACTATGATGCCAATGTGAAGCTGAGACCATTAGCGCCCGGTGATCTGGTGTTAAGGAAGGTCCTAGGTACGACAAAGAATCCAACATGGGGAAAGCTAGGGTCGAATTTGGAAGGACCATATCGCATTGCGTCAGTGGCTGGTGTAGGAGCATATTTTTTGGAAAACTTAGACCAACATGTAATACCGCACCTGTGGAATGTAAACAACCTGAAAAGGTATTATTATTAATGAAAGTTTCCTTTATCAAAAATGTTTATTTGTTGTGTGAAGGCATTGCATCTCCTCGATTTCAATTTTTCTAAGTGTTTAAACTAAAACTTAATCATGCCTGAAGTCCTCGGACCAGATGATGTGGGAAGGTTAACACTCAATTTCAATTTTTCTAAGTGTTTAAACTAAAACTCAATCATGCCTGAAGTCCTCGGACCAGATGATGTGGGAAGGTTAACACTCAATTTCAATTTTTCTAAGTGTTTAAACTAAAACTCAATCATGCCTGAAGTCCTCAGACCAGATGATGTGGGAAGGTTAACACTCAATTTCAATTTTTCTAAGTGTTTAAACTAAAACTCAATCATGCCTGAAGTCCTCAGACCAGATGATGTGGGAAGGTTAACACTCAATTTCAATTTTTCTAAGTGTTTAAACTAAAACTCAATCGTGCCTGAAGTCCTTGGACCAGATGATGTGGGAAGGTTAACACTCAATTTCAATTTTCCCAAGTGTTTAAACTAAAACTCAATCATGCCTAAGAAGGTTAACACAATGACAACTTTTACAAGTGCTTAAATTGAACCACAATCATGCTGTGGGGAAGTTAGCACATTTTGGCATCTTTCCTAAATGTTCAAACAGTCCATGATACCTATTCGTTTCTTACTACGTCATAGCCAAATCCTCAAATTGGTAGCTCTGGACAGGCTAAAATTTTTGAGTTATTTGCCCAAGTTAAAACTCTTGAATTATTTGTCCAAGTGTAAATTCTTGAATTACTTATCCGGGTACAAATTTCCGTTAGTATTTGCTACAGCTAGACTGGTCATAAGATAAATTTTTTTGAGACAAACAATGATCCCGAGAGTATGAAAAACAAAATCACAAGAAATTGAAAGAGAATTCCATTCAATGATTAAAAGTAGTATCATTACATATGGTGGTGGAAACCACAACAAAATTAATGATGACAATACTACCGCAAAAAAAATATATACAACAAAATGAAACAGAAAGCTACTTCTGCACAAGAAAAGGTCCCTTCTTGGAATCAGTGGCCTTGAGCTTGGCATCGCCAGCGTCAGACTTGGACTCGGCTGCCTTGGCTTAGGAGACCATGTCCTTGATAGGAATGTTGTCTTCAGAAAGGGTATCTCTGGCCGAGGGTTGGACCTCCTTACCCTTCCCAACCTCCACTAAGGGAACCTCAGTACCCATAGTAAGGGCTTAGGCATTAAGGGCTTGCTCAGGACGTGGAAGGGGAAGAGCAGTGGTCGGAGGGAGATCGACTGGAACTTCTCGAATGTGTTCGGGGAAATACACATTCTCAGCCTTTCTTAGGTCGGAGTTAGTAGGGACCCCCACACTATTGAGTGCTTCAGTCCAGGACATAGTGTAGTAGTCCCTGCACACTTCGACCACCTCCTCGGCCAGCCTTTTTTCTGTCTCTTCCACCCCATGCTCATAGGTCGCGGTCACTGCAGCTTCAGTATTTTGCTTGGCCACCCGAGCTGCCTCCTTTACTGCATCCTTGACCCTCTGCAGCTCGGCCCTGAGGTCCAAAACCAGCTATTTCTAGGTGGCCAAGTTGATCTCTGTTGTATATAGCAGCTTCTGCTGGTCCTCGACCTGAGCTTCAGCATTTTTCAGCCTCGTCAGAGCGCTAGAATGCTTATGCTCTAACTCCTTCAGCTTCTCGGCTAGCCGTGCCTTCTCCTCCTTTTCTGCCCCGAGCACTTTCTCGACCTCACGCCAAGAGTGGGACTCAGCCTCAAGTTTGTGATGGGCACTTCGTACCCACTCTTCGGCCACATAGACCTGCTGAGTGACTTACATGAAAGTGGCAAAGTAGTTAAAGCATATATATAAAAGATATATATATATATATATATATATATATATATATATATACGAGTTAAAGCATTACTAGAAGCTTACTTACAACAGCAAGGTCTTTCTTTAAAGATATGAATAGATCGGGCTGCCTTGTCCGCCTGAGGGCCTCCATGTCCTTAGGGAGGAGGAGAGGCTGCTCCAAGGCCTGGGCTAAGTGGGTAGCGTGCCCCCTATTGGATTCCCTTATGGAAGAGTCATAGGGGATAGGAGCCCCATCCATCTCTATCACAGGGGCCCACGTACACTGTTGACGGCACACCTCGGCGTCATCCCTACTATCAATGGATTTAGGCCTCTTGTCTCTAAGGTCTCTGGTTTTCTGTTGTTTGGTACCCTGTTGAGGAGGCACCTCCCCTTCTTCTAGCTCCTGCATGGGTCTCTTCTTCTTCAGATCAGGATTAGCACGCAGTCCGAGGTTGGCGGGAGGAGGAGGAGGAGGAGGAGGAGGAAGAATGGCAAGAACTAAGGCCTTGGGAGTTTTTGTCGGAGTTACCCCCTTGTTCCTGTTTGCCATCAAACCCCTCAAGCTGGACCTTTTCTTTTGTTGTTCCATCCTTTCTTCTCCCTCGGGGCTTGAATTAATTCGGGTAACAACTAATTTTGAAAGGCGAGCAGAAGAGAGCTTGTCGGACTCAGTTTCAAAATCCAAGAGCTCCACTGGTTTCTCTTGTACTCCTTCCTCCTCTTCGAAGCGAAATTGGTCTATCTCCTCGTCCAACGACAAAAGCGAGGAGGCAACTCCCTCTTCCTCTGCAACTGCTACTCCGAGAGGGACTTGTTGTAAGGGTACTGCGAGCAAAGGAGGAATTTGATGTCCTGGTAGTATGACTGGTGGAAGGTCGTCCCTGGCCAAGAATTCCGGCTTGGACGCGTCAATACGATTTATCCGAGGATCACCAGCTTTGATGGCGTGTCCGACCTCTTGAAAAACCTTGGAGATGGGATCAAAATCTAGGACCAAATGTATAGCCCATAGCTGTCGGTCCTTGCTCACAAAAATCTCTAATCGGAGTAAGTAGTTGAGGGCCGCAACGTTCGTAAGACTGAGCCGAGGAGCAACTTACCTCCTATCTGCAGAAATAGCCAAAAACCCAAACACCATCAGACCGTTGAAGTCCATTATCTAAAGAAAGCAAAATGCAGGACATGGGTAGGGTTAAAAATCTAAGTTTCGTGTTGGAAAACCTAACTCTAAGGCACCCCACCTGGCTCTCTCTCTTGGGTCGGGCAGTGGCGACCATCATGCCATGTCCCCCGAAGCGATGAGGTAGTCATCTTTCATCCCTTTGTTGGATTTGGGGAGGCATGAAATAAGCCTGACGATGGCCAACCTGGACTTGAGGTAAAACCCTTCGTCGGCTTGTGAGTGGCATTCGTACATGTGGACCACGTCATGCCATGTAAGTCCCAATCTAAGATGCTCGTTAAGAGCATCAACGCAGCCTAGAATCCTAAACATATTAGGCGCACACTGATGGGGACACTACCTATGATTAATGAGGTAGTCCCGGGTTATCCTACCCATGGGAAGAGTCATCCCTCCTTCTAAGAAGGCTATTATAGGGATGACGACCTCCCCCTGTCTCTCTATGTGTAGCAATTTGCTCCGGAGAAAAATATCGCAGACCGACCTCCTGAGGTATATGAAATCTCTGTTTAAAAGCTTCTATTTTGGCAGGGGAATCTACTAGACTCTCGAATCTACCCATTTGGACAACTCTAGAAAAAGCGACTAAATTGTGTAAGCGAAGAAACAAGAACTAAAAGGGTCGAGGAGACTGGCCGAGAAGGAAAGGGAGTCTAGAGAGGTGGAAACTTACAAAAGTAAGGGTGCTAACCCCGATCCTTTGGAAAGGATCCTTTAAAATTTTCTTAAAGAGAGAGTTGTGGAGGCTTAGGAATTTAGAATGTCTATGAGTTGGAGCGCTGGAGTTCTCTGGAGTGTCTGAAAATTCGCGAAGTAAAGAAGGAAACAAGTCCCTTCAAAGCTTTATATAGAGGGAGAAAAGGAGCGGGAGTAACCCCGCTCAGAATTCTAGGAGAAATATCCACCGTAGGATGCGCGCCTCACCGTTGGATGGGGGAACAAGGCGCTGCCTGGAGCAATAAATGACGACGTGCGAACCCCGAAACATCAGAATCAGTTATGAAGCGTGGAAAATAGCACTCCCACACGTGTAAGCCAAAGAAGTAAGTGGTCTTGCCTTTTGAAGATCAAAACCCCACTTTTTCTCCTCGGATGAGAGGGAAAAATCGGAATTTTGAGGGGCTATTGTAAGGATAAGGCCCGAAAGCGGTATATTGGGCCTTGGGCCTTATCCGAGGACGTTGGGGCGCCCGAAGAGAGACAAATAGCGGAGGGTCGTTCCAACTCAGTGCCTCATAAGTAAGAAATGAGTAGAAGATGGTCCGAGGAGTAACGTCTCCTCGGACAAGACGAACGCCGCTCCTTTACATGTTCCTACAACAAAAGTGTCCACAATAGAGGCACCAGTGTCAGAGGCACGCTACATAAACCCACGAGAAGGAAGGGGATCCAAAAATATCTAAGAAAAATGTGTTACCTCCGCATTAAATGCACTGCAGCTACTTTCCTGGCCGCATTTATGTGGAGAAGACCCCTGAATAGTGTTTCCTTGGTCACCGCAACTCACAGAAGGGCCAGTGGGGATGTCTGATGGGACAAGTACTCAAGTAGCAACCCAAATTATCGACAAGTGTATGGTAAAGACTGTCCAAGAGGAACTATATAAGAAAGGAGACCCTCCATGGATTATGGGACGAACATTGGTGACAGCGGGAATTGCACCTGTAATGAGTTCTCTTGATCTATAAGAGCATTTGCCTCCTCGGACCACATATACACCTAGCCTTACGCGTTTTACTTTTGCATGATGATCTTTCAAACTTGTCCTAGCCGTTGTTAATTTCACTAAAGCCCAGTTCTACAACCCGCTCTCTACAAATTCATTGCTTTGGGCTATTTGGCTTGAGGTCCAGACTCTCTTTTTGGGCCAAGAGTTCAAACCAGGTCCATACAAAAAGTATGGAAGATACCCCTTCATATAAATTGGGAAAATATTCCAAAAGAAATGAGGGTTTAGATTTTAACTTATATTGAATTCAAACACGTCATACTGGGGTTGGTAGAGTAAAAAATAGAATACAAAAAAGTGGACAAATAATTTATGTTAGTATTAATATGATGTGAATTACATTTATCGTTATATTATTATATTAGTTTGTAACCCTTTATTAGTAAACCACAAAGAATTTGCAAAGCTATACTTGAGAGGAAGCTTCGTAATTGATTTCCTAAAGTATATAGGCTTTTGGGGGGACAGGAAGCAAATAAAATTCCAAGTTGAAATGATGAAAAAGAAAGAACAAGGATAAGAAATGACAAGAAACAACTAACTAAGCTAGATTTAAAGTTAAAAGTAGAATATCTTCGTTTGTGTGCTGCAGGTACGCTCACCAATGAGAGCGCAGCAAATTGCGCCTTTAAAGTAGAGGAAAGAAAGGTGATAAACCCTTCTAAAGGTGGGAGAGACTAGTCTATACTCTATACCCTAAAAGTGGATGTGTACGTGAAGCAGCAAATTCAATATGACTAAGGAACAGAACCCATGTCGCCATTTGTGATTTTTGAGGATGACAAGCAGTCTCAATGAAAATTCAATTTGTCGTGGGGACAAGCTTTCTTGGTGGTGATAACATCATTGGCCAGCTACACCATTTGCATGGAATAAGCAACTTGATAATTAAACTGTACAGAGAGAGACTGAACATGTACAAATATGTTTAGACATAACATTTCCATAACTTTCTTTTATAGCTGTAGTATTATCATTTATGCATAATAAAATGGTGTTAGCTAGATACAATTAAAAGTGATATTATTTCAATTACAACAAAACGTATCAGTTCAGGTGAAAACTGAAAACAGTATGATAATGTAGCTATGCTAGCATTATTTGCAATGTTGCTTTTCATGACAAGGAAAAAAATTGCTAATAAAGATCGTAGCGTGTGGAAAAAGAAAAAAAAAAAAGAAAAAAAGAAAGAAAAAGAAAAGGTAGTTGGTTGGGGGGGGGGGGGGGGGGGGGGGGGTGTGCGCAATGCACATATGAGGTCTGATTCAACACGGTTTCTAGCAATACATAATTGTCAAAATCTAAGTAGTGTCACTGCACTGAATTTAGCATACAAAACAACAAATGATTAATAATTAGGTATTAATTTATTATTCACTCTCTATGGAAAAAAACAATCTCAAGCTGTTCCTATTCTAATATAGAGGAGTCGGTATGAGCATTTGCTTTACGACTGGCATAGACTTTGATGCTATGTCAGCAATCAGAAAACAATCAATTTGGCGAGCTGCTGAAACCATATGGCTTAACGTGTTGGAGACTACTACCCATATATACAACTATATAGCATTTATTCTATGACATCCACCTACAGCAGAAGCATGGAACAGGGCTTAATAGAAAGGCACCAGAAATTTCCCACTTCATATTAAATAAACCCACCAAAGCCTACTTTTGGTGAAAATTTAAGGTACAAGACCTCTTTTATGAGCTTGAGGTGCTACTAATGTCTTGAAAGCTTGAAAATGTGTTAAAAAAGTAAGAGCTGTTTAGACCCCCAAATTAAAGTTACGGTTCGATAGATTTTACTCTAACTTAATACTAAGTGCGGAATAGAGTAAATGCGAGCGGAAAAACAAACAAGCTAATCTAACCCATAATCATTATAACACAACAGTAAAATAAAAGGTAGAAGAGTAGGGAAGAAGAATGAAAACACAAGATAACACGTCAATGTGTTATCGAAGTAAAAACCGAAGACCTCAACGAAAAACCTCTCTGCCGCCCTTCAAGCGGTAATCGATCCACTAGACAATCAGTCGGGATACAAGGGTTAGCAAGAGACCCTCCAAGCCTAATCTACCCGATGTACCTAAGCCCTCCAAGCTCTTACTCTAACAAGGCTTCTCGGAACCGTGTCTTGTCTAGCTCTCCGGATCCCGCAATACGCCCGATTGCATTTGCCAAAGCCTGGCTTCTTCCAATGCTTCCCAACAGCACCAAAACCTCACTAAACACTCTAAAAGGGTGTGGTAAGTGTTTGGGCTATCAAACTCTCAATGTTATGGAAATTGAGAGGTAGGAGTTGAGGAAAATCCACAAGCTATTGTGTAGAGGATTATGGGTATAACAATCTCTAACTCTCAAGGTTTGTGGCTAGGGTTTTCTCTTAGAAGCACTCCTCAACATTTGTGGGTAATGATGGTATATATAGTGTGGGTATAGAAAGTGTGTATCAGATAGGACAATTTGGCAAAACAGAATGTTTTGCGGGTGTCTCGCAGGAAGGCCTTACTCGCGAGATACTCGCGAAACACAGCTGTCTCCATCCTGTCCCGACTCTTCGCATTCCAGTCATGTGCAAGGCACATGCATCATTTCGCGGGATGCTTAGTCGCGAGACACCAGCGAAAACTCTTCAGTCTTCAATTTGCTTGAGTCTTCACATTCTGTCTCTCTCACACACAACCCTTACAATTAAATCCCACAATAAATATTGGGTACAAAAGATTGAATAAAATTATAATCAAATTTGGCACGGAATAAAAGCCAACAAAACACATAGTTGTAAATTACAACTTTACAATCTCCTCCTTTGACTATTCCGTGACAAAACCCCTAAAACAGACTCTAGACTTAAACGTGAGTTTGGGAATAGTGGCAAAACTCACCCACACCTAATCTAGAAGCTGTGAAGCACTTGCATGTATATACCTGTAACCTAAAACACTCGCACACAAACAAAACTTTCATTAAGCTTATAACAAGTTGAATACATGGTACATACATGAGCAAGTAAAGTGTGATCAAGTTCATAGACACTATAAAACATATAAGCATATCTTGATCATGCAAAATCATTCATTAAAGAATGATTACAATGAACATTTAGCTAGTAAATGCTCATCCGAACACACAATGCAATTAAAATCAATCATAAGGATCAACTGCATGTCCAACACACAACCAATGCAAAATACATGAAGTATATGCATCTAGGATACAAGATCCTACTAGGGTACAAGTGTGAGGCACTTAAGATAGTTTTGCAACATCTAAAAGTACTAAAAAAATTGCTACAAAAGCAATGAGATGAACACAAATACTGAATATAAACTGAAATTAAAAAACAGAGTATTAAAGCTTTAAAAGAAAGCAATAAAAACAACTATCCAAGGGTTATAAATACTAAAACAGTTTAAACCAAACATAAATAATGCTAAACTGCCTGAATGAACCAATGTGTCTAAGTTTAAACTCTGTCTACGCTCTACTCCCCCTCAAATATGCAAGCTCCCCCTCAAACTTTTCTCCCCCTTTTTGACTGGAATGGCCAAAAAGGCTAGAACTAATCGGACTTTAAATCTGATCCCTGTTGCATAGACAAATCATCGATCTGTGAGGATAAGGCAGTAATCTGACCTTGAATATATGCAAACTGGTCCGTGGTGTGCTGCACATGGGAGTCTAGCATGGTAAACATCCGGTCCACTCTAGCTAGGAGGCGATCAAGTTTGTCTAATCCTCGTGTTGGTGCTGAAGATGATGGCTGAGCTGAAGTCTTTGGAGTAGCAGTGAATCTATTAATCTCCTCCTCTGTATCGCCACCCTCTTCCTCAACACGATCCCTTGGTATTAAAGACACGTCAGATCTGGGGCCTTTGATGTGGGCTGTGCTTCGAGTCACTGTATGTGCACCAATGTGATAGTCTCTTTGAACCACAGTGAGACCACTCGGAAGTTTAACCTTGACTTTGCAATGAGGCCCATTATGAGTGAGGGGAATGGCATGACTGTTCTAGAGTTCTGCTTCTCTATGCTCTTCTTCAACAGATGGAAGATGTGTCCACATATATCAATCTCCTTGTGAGTAAAGAGATCGTACAAAATGATTGTCCTTGGAGCGAACAATGTCGTGAGGTTGGTGACCGAATATAAGTTGTGGATCATCACATGAGCAAGAGTCCTTATCTCTGGACTGAATGGAATTGTGTTCACGGAGGTCTTCTTAAGTGTACCACCAAGAGTCAACACCATTTCCTCAGTAGAGTCCAGGTGATCCTCATATTGGACTGTGATTGGCTGTGAGGGAGGACGAATCTCCAAAAATTCTTGTATGCTTTCCCTTGTAATCACAAACTCTTTGTGTCTCACCCAGCAATCTATATGATCTCCTTCTACACTAGCATTGGAGAAAAATTCCTTTATGATCTCCGAGTATACAACTCCAACTTGATTCAGGAGCTTTGTCCACGTGCTTTCCTTGAACACTTCAAGTATCAAGGTGTCCTTAAAGGTATCCAATTTCACGACCCTTTCCATGATAATCGTGGCTCTTTTGTAGCAGTCATTATACTTCAAATCTTCCTTAATAGACTTGAAGTTGTCAGAATTTGTGCGAGCACGTTTTGATGACTTCTTGGTCACAGAATATTTGGTAGGAGACATCTGCACATTTACACAGACAACCAAGAAAAGAAACAGGTGCATAAACACAAAACAGAACACAAAAACTTGATTAGATTCAAGTTAGTTCAAGCTAAAATAAAAAGCTTAAAACAGAGCACAACAAACTCAAAACAACATGCTATAACAGTTAAAACATGTAAACAATATCATAATGCCTGAAAAAAATGACTGTGCATGTGTGTGCATGTGCTTGCAACAGGTGATGCACAGGGTGTGCCTAGAGGGTGCCTAGGTGATGCATGACATGGCATTGAGGCACAAATTGGGCAAAGTGTGTAGAGCACACACCCATTGACCAAAACATGTCAAGCATGTTCAATCAAGAGTTAACCGAAGCAAAGGAACTTATTTGAGTCCAAATCAACACAAGAATGTCACATGAACATTCTGTCAAACACATAGCATGCAATAGTGAACAACACAAATGAACAATGCATGAACATGATGAAATCTGCCTCAATACATGTTTAGATTGCCACAAGGGGCCAACACAGATGCACAAAGATCAAATGAGACTCAGCCTAATCAAAATTTTGAAAAAACTTTCACAAAAATCATGAATCCCAACCCATTTTCGAAAAATCCCCAATTTTGGAAACCCTAACTTAATTTCTGCATAAGCTAAGACAAAAGAGAAGAAAATGTTTTAGAAAACATACCTTGAAGATGAAAATGTAGAAAACAAGCTTGAGAGTGAAGGGGTTTGAGTGAAAAATGATTTTAGGTTGAGAGGGTTTCGAGAGAGGCAGTGCGAGGGAAATGAAGTGAGTTTGAAAAACTGTGACATCTGCTATATAAAACTGAAAACACACGTTTTTTGCGGGTTAAGCAGTCGCAAGATTAGTCGCGAAAAGCACCACTGAAGCACAAAAACTTTCGCGAGAAGCTTTTAGTTGCGAAACAGTCGCGAGACAGTCGCGATAGCCTCTATATGAAATTGAAAAATTTCTAGTTTTTGCCTAAAAAACATTTCGTGAGAAGGGTTTAGTAGCGACATAGCCGCGAGACAGTAGCAAGACTCTCTATATGAAACTGAAAAAATTTTATTTCCCTTAAACTGGTTTCGCGGCAAGCTCTAAGTCGCGAGCTTCTCACGAAACTGCCTCTGAATAAGTTTTTGAAGAAAAACACACAAAAGCATTTTGAACAAAAAATAAAAACACGAAAGTATAAAATCACTTTCAAAAACATATAAAACACTCAAAAATCTTTTTAGGTTTGATCAACAAGTAATTGCGCATACACATCACATTTGAACATGTACAATCACACAAATGAGATAAGCATTAATTGAATCAAAGTCTTGTGTATTGTGGGTGAGTATCAAATGTGGAATAGTCCTTAAACCAGAGTGAAGTTTCAATGATCAATTCAATCAAGTCATACATAACTGGTACTAAGTCAAGTGGTCTATCTCAATTATAAAAATGAAAATATATGACCTCCCACAAGAGAATGATTACAAATCTTAGAAGCTTTTCATTTGGCTTCTGCACAAATCATAACATTTGATCTTTTTTGGATAATACATCTCTTTTTGAGATCGGTGCTTTAAATTTTTGATATTTCAACATTGAGAGTAAGCCTTTGGCTTTTTTGAGCACCATACATTTCAATACAAAAGTCGTTTTCCCTTTTTCCTAGTCAAATACTAGTATGTGCTGCAGGCTTTTGCAGCTCATAATCTTTTTTTCATTTTGAGATTTACATTTGGTGAGCTCTAAAGCAAAAACATAAAAAATAAAGGTGGGAAGAGATATAGGCACAAGTCTATGCAAGTATCAAGACCATCAAGACTATTGACCAATCATTCATGACAAACTTGAAGATCTATTGACAATAATCACACATAGTTTTCAAGATTTCTCCCACAAAGATATATGTGCATACATAACAAGCTAGGCTCGTAAATGCACTACGCCATTAGTACGAAGATACTAGGCCAAACTCACATGTGATATACACAACACAAGCGATCAAACTTTTTGTAGATTTTTCAATTTTTATGGGTTTTTGAATTTTTGAACACACTCAAAAACAAAACAAGTAAAGTAAGATCAACAAAAACAGGTACAAACCAAAACTTGTAAAAGAAACATGCTTTAAACCAGAAGCAATTGACACAAATTGAATTATGCATGTCTTGAGGCATGAACTTATGATCCTAAACATCGGAAGAATTAATGCATGGGCATAAAGGGTGATCATGCATAAGTACCCTTCTTCACCCACACGACACTTGCGTTTGGGGTGATATCCCTAGTGGATTAGGTATGACTGTTGTGACTTTCAAACCTTCTAGTGAAGCTTGCCAAACAGGTGGTGAATGCATCAATCATCCTCATCACATCCCTTACTTCGGGATCACCTTCTTTACCTTTTGATTGCTCAGCAGTCCAATTCCTTTTGTCATTTCTTGGTCCTCTTGACCTTTGAGCACTTGCATTCTTCAATGCTCTAAGCTTATGACAATTGGGTCTGGTGTGTCCTTGAATTCCACAATGATGGCAGAAATGTTTTGTTCTCGGACCTCTTTGTGATTTTGAAAGTGATTTCCCTTTAGCTTCAGGTTTGACCACTAATTGGTTACGAGGCTTTATCAGCACTTGTTGGTCATTCACATTCCTCTCCTTTTCCACATTCACTTTCTCAACAGCAATGGTAGCTACCATCAGTTCCTTGGCTTTCACAAACTTCAATTCCTTGGATATATTAGCAGCCGAACTGCTCTCTCCGGTGTATTCTAATCCGCTTTTGTCGGAGAAAGATTTTTGATGAGTAAGTACTTCATCAAGCTTTTTGGAGGAAACTCGCTCTACTTTAGCATTGGCTTGAACCACCTCAAGCTCAAGAAATTTGATCTTTGAATAAGCTTCGGTTAACTCTCCGTTCAGCGTCTCCATTTCACATTTGGTCTCCTTGTATCACACTAGAAGACTTCTATAATCTTGTTCTGCTTTCTTCATCTTTTTAATGGCTACCTTAGCCACTTTTGCATATTCACTGGTCTTCTCAAGGAGGGAATTGTATGTCTCTTGCAGTCCTACTGTTCCTTCATCTTCCTCATCATCAGATTCTTCTACTATCCCTATTGACTCCAATTCAGTGTGCTCACCAAGCTCTTCCACTAGCACACTTAAATCATTTGAAGATTCCACGGAAGCAATGGTCATGAAGGCAGAGAAATTTCCCTCTCTGTCACAGCTTTCATCTGAATCTGAATTAGAGGAGTCTAAATCACTAAGAGTAGTGGCATACACCTTGCCCTTCCCTCTTAAATAATTGGGACACTCCCTCTTGAGATGTCTATGTCCGTTGCATTTGAAGCATGTGATTCCTTAAGAGGATTGAGACTCCTTCCCCTCTTTTCTCTTGAATCCTTTTTCTCCTTTCTGAGATTTTGGAATTTTCCCTTCTCAGCAAAATTTTCATTCTTCTTGAACTTCAAGAACTTTCGAAAATTCTTCACAACATATGCCACATCTTTATCAACCTCATCCTCATCCGATGAGTCCTGAGCATCTATCCTCTCATTAATTGTCTTAAGAGCAAGGATTTGCTCTTCCTTTGTGATGGCAATGACAGCTCATATGTTTGAAGTGAGCCAATTAGTTCTTGAACTTTGATATCATCGAGATCCTTGCTCTCTTCAATTGCAGTAACTTTTGCACGGAAGCTTTCCGGCAATGATCGAAGGATTTTCCTCACTGTCTTTGAGTCCACCATTTTCTCACCCAAGTTGAACTTGCCAATAACCACCTCATTCAGCTTGCTATAGAATGAGTCGAATGACTCGTCTTCACTCATTTTCAGCTTTTCAAATCGAGTGGTTAGCATCTGCAACTTAGTATCCTTCACCTTCTTCGTGCCTTCATAGGTGGTCTTCAATATCTCCCATGCCTCCTTGGCAATTGTTATGTGAGAAATCCTATGAAACTCATCTGTAGAAACACCACAAAAAATTGCATTCAAAGCTTTACTATTAGCGTTAATAGCCACAAGTGATGCCTTATCCCAAGTGGATTTAGCGGCCTCCAGCCTAGTCCATCCTACATCTACTACATCCCAAACAGTATCATCAATTGAACACAACAATTCCCTCATCCAAACTTCCCAAAAGGTATAGTTGCTACCATCAAAATATGGTGGAACATTTAAAGATTGAGACCGGTCCATCTCAAATGACTAAGGTAATTTAACCACAGCTAGTGCACCCGCTCTGATACTAATTGAAAGCTCGAAAATGTGTTGAAAACACAAGAGCTGTTTAGACCCCCAAATTAAAGTTACAGCTTGATAGATTTTACTCTAACTTAATACTAAGTGCGAAATAGAGTAAATACGAGCGGAAAAACAAACAAGCTACTCTAACCTATAATCATTATAACACAGTAGTAAAATGAAAGGTAAAAGAGTAGGGAAGAAGAATGCAAACACAAGATAACACGCCGATGTATTATCGAAGAAGAAACTGAAGAACTCGACGAAAAACCTCTCTGTCGCCTTCCAAGCGATAATCGATTCACTAGACAATCAGTTAGGATACATGGGTTAACAGGAGACCTTCCAAGCCTAATCTACCCGATGTACCTAAGCCTTCCAAGCTCCTACTCTAACAAGGCTTCTTGGAACCGTGTCTTGTCTAGCTCTCCGGATCCCGCAATACGCCCGATTGCATTTGCCAAAGCCTGGCTTCTTCCAATGCTTTCTAGCAGCACCAAAACCTCACTAAACACTTTAAAAGGGTGTGGTAAGTGTTTAGGCTATCAATCTCTCAATGGTATGGAAATGGAGAGGTAGGAGTTGAGGAAAATATACAAACAATTGTGTTGAGGATTGTGGGTATAACAATCTCTAACTCTCAAAGTTTATGGCTAGGGTTTTCTCTCAAAAGCACTCCTCAACATTTGTGAGTAATGATGGTATATATAGTATGGGTACAGAAAGTGTGTATCAAATAGGATAATCTGGCAAAACAAAATGTTTTGCAGGTGTCTCACGAAAAGGCCTTACCCGTGAGATACTCGCGAAACACAGATGTCTCCATCCTATCCTGACTCTTCACATTCCAGTCATGTGCAGGGCACATGCATCATTTTGTCGGATGCTTAGGGTACGTTTGGTACACTGAATGGAGATTACGACTGAATTGTAATCTTTATTACTAGTAATAAAGTGTGTTGTAATATAATAACTAAACATATTCATTAGTTTGGTTGTAAGTTATAACATTAGAATGAAACTTAACATTTATTTTAAGAAATATCTTATTCATACAATTATATCTCCTTAAAAATTGTTATTTTTAAATTTAAGAGAGATATGTGTTATTTTTTATGATTTTTTATTTTTATAACTGTTAGATGTATATGGAAAGTTTGTTTATTTGGAAATATATTGAATTTTGAAATTATTGCACTTACTAAGGAATAGCTAATACAACCTTTTAAAGAGGAATAGTTATTCCTCATTTTGAAGAATAGCTATTCATAAGGAATGACTATTCCTTGTAATAAAAACATAACCAAACTAAAGAATAATTAAACCATAGGAATAACTATTACATTACAGCGCCTATTACAATCTACCAAACATGCCCTTAGTCGCGAGACACCCGCGAAAACTTTTCAGTCTTCAATTTGCTTAAGTCTTCACATTCTCTTTCTCTCACACACAACCCTTACAATTAAATCCCACAATAAATACAGGGTATAAAAGATTTAATAAAATTACAATCAAATTTGGCACAGAATAAAAGCCAACAAAACACATAGTTGTAAATTATAACTTTTCATGTCCCTTATCCACTTTTGGTAGAATGCACGAGCTAGGCTCATGCAAAAAGTCTGAAAGAAACTAACCCATTGCTCTTCAAACCACACTTCCTCAATTTACCCAATATATCACATGAGCTTGGGTCATGCTTAAAAGAATAAAATATAATATAATATATGAATTGGACCATAAGAAAGTCAGGCTCGGCCGAATCGGGCTTGTAAGAAATGTGTTGCAAAAATGAGTATCAATAGTAACCAACATAAACATATAAAACTCAACAACAATCTACAAGCAAGACAGTTAGGACATATGTGATTTGATGTTAGGAACATATGTCAATTTAGAATTGGCTAATCCTTTGACAAAATGCACTTTACTTGTAATTGGGTAGATCTAGAATGTGTTTAATGCTTCAAAGAACAAGGTTTCAAGAATAAGTGTTAAACCCATGCAGGTCTGTCCAAGAAACAAGTGAAGAAGTGCTGGATTTTAAAGTTCGACAGCTAGTATCTATCGAGGTTTAAAAGGCGGCTGAAACTCAAAGCTCGACAGCTAGCTTGATAGATACCCTATCTGTCGAGGTTTATGGATTTCAGTTTTTCAAAGCTGTTTTTCATCCAATCCGTGTGTATATGTTTGTGCTTTTTTTCTCACAACCCTAAACATATATAAGGATTATTTTAAAGGGCGTAAAATATTGTGCGAGTGTAAAGCAAAGTTGTGTTCATGCAAATTGTGACCGGAGACAGAATTTGCCCTAGTTCATCTTTCTCTTGAAGAAGCTGTTGTGTTTGTACACCTTCGGGTTTTGTGACCAAGGAGTTTCGTGATCTTCATTGTGTAATGAACTGAAGAAATTTGCAGTCAACATCTTTCTCAAGTTGGTGATCAAGTTACGTACTGGGATTCGCACATTTATTGGTTAGTCACATATTGGAAGCCGTGCATTTAAAATGAAAGATTGTCACTACAGAACAAGTCCAATTAGGTATTGGGGTAAGGGTTCAACTGTAGGTTGGTATAAGGTATTGGGATTCCTTTACTTGTAATCGCTTATTTTGATAATAGTGGATTCTCGGGAGTGGTGACTTTAAAATCACTCGGTGGAGTTTTTGCCGTGTAGGTTTTCCCCATTCAAAAGCAAATCACCGTGTCAATTTAATTTCCATTGCATATTAGTTAACTGGTGATTTGTTTGTGCTACCACGTGTTTTGCATGTTAATTGAATTAATTAATTAACTTTGCTAAATCAATTGATTAATTTCTCACAAGGGGTCAATACATTCTTGGCCTATCAAGTGGTATCAGAGCAGGCACACTCTGATTATGTGTTAATCTTTGCTGTGTGATCCATTGACCCCTGTTTGTCATGGATAGAGGACAGTTTCTTATTATACCTTCTTTATTTGATGGCACTAACTATGCATATTGGAAAGTACACATGAGAGCTTTCTTACAGCCATTGGATGAAAAGGTGTGGCAAGCTATGGAGATAGGATGGACCAAGCCTACAAAAGCGCCGGCCGACTGGGATGATGCTAAGATCAAGGCGGCAAACTTCAACAGCAGGGCATTGAATGCTCTATTCAGTGCAGTCACAAATGAGGAGTTCAAGAAGATATCCTCTACTAAAACTGCTAAGGAAGAATGGACCATTCTCCAGACAACCTATGAAGGAACCAAGGTTGTCAAGGATTCAAAGTTTCAAAGGCTTACTATGAGCTTTGAAGAGATTAAGATGAAGGAGGATGAGTCATTCGATGAGTTCTATGCCAAGCTAAAGGACATAGTGAACTCAGCCTTTAATCTTGGGGAAACCATTCATAAACCCAAGATTGTGAGAAAGGTGCTCAGATCTCTACCTGAGAGATTTCATGCCAAGATCACCGCGATTGAGGAATCAAAGGATATTGATAAAATTCCTTTGACAGAGTTGGTTGGCAATCTGCAGACCTATGAGTTGTGTTTGACAAGGATCGGGAAATCAAGCAAGAGAAAGAGCATGGCATTGAAGGCCAAGAGCAGTGACACTGATGAGTCTTCAGACGATGAAGATTCTAAGATGAAATCTTATATCACAAGGTAGTTCAAGAAGTTTATTAAGAATGCCAATGCGAAAGGATTTGACAAGGACCGAAAGCAATCCAGTTCTTCGCAGTTCAAAAGCCAAGACAAAGGGAAGAAGGTTGCTAGGGATGGCGGTCAGTACACTGTTCCCTCAGGACCAAAATGCTTTGGGTGTCAAGGTTTCGGTCACATGAAACAAAAATGCCCTACGTATCTCAAGATTATTGGGGAGAGCAAGGCACTTGCTGCTACATTGAGCGACACTGAGCCTAAGGATGATTCTAATAATAAGGATGATGGAATCCTAAATGCCTTCACTACCACTGTAAATCCTACTAAAGGGATTGTTGAAGATGTGGATGAAGAAGAGGAATTGGTGGAGTCTAAGTTTGAAAAGATGGATGAGCAAGATGACATCCACACAGCCTATGAAAAGTTGTACAAGGTCTCAGAAAAGCATGAGAAGTTGTATAGGTTGGCAACCAAGAAGCTTAGTGAAGTGGGGCTTGAACAAGAAGAAATTTTCAAAAAGTTTGATGAAGCAAATCAGACCATTAGAGCACTGAAATTTGAGAATAATTTCTTGGCTGAGAAGACCAAGAAGCTTAAGGCAGAACTGTTCCAAGTCAAAGCTCAATTGGAAAGGACTACCAGTGCAAAGCTTGATGAGATGCTTAATCTTTAGAAATCTGCTTTCGATCGAATCGGTTTAGGGTATAATTTCTCTTCTCCTAGTATTGCTACTTCTAGTACTACTGTTTTTGTTCCTCCTACTAATAATGTTGAAACTGAGAACAATAATGTTAAAAATGAATTAGCTAGTGAGAACATAGACAAGAGTAAATCAATCTTGGGAGCACCCCTCAAGCTTGATAAGAAAGAGATTAAGAACCCTAGGGCTAAGAAGGGAAATACTCAAAAGCCTAAGTAGAAAAAACAGCATTTATGTCATCACTGTGGCACAGCTAGACATACTCGACCTATTTGCTATAAGTGGTTAGCCACTCAACAGAGCAATAGCATGATCGCGTTGGGAAACTAGAATCAGTTTCCATCCTCATTTGCTCCTCTTGGAGATCTTTTCAAAGCCCTCATGTTCCTTTCGAACTTGAACGGTTTAAATTCTTCCCCCTCACCGCCGGATCAAGGGTTTGCCAAACGAAAAGGTTCTTCCAAGGTGTGGAAGGAAAAAGGCTCCAAGTGATTCTGTCACTTTTTCTCTCTCTCCCCTTCTTGTTTTTGTTTTTTACTTGTTTGTTTTGCTTTCGTGTTTTGAGTCAGTCTAGTTTTATGCATTGTTTTGTTTAACATATTTTTGTTTGTTTACTTTTCAGCTTTGTTTTATTTTTTTTTTTCATATAAAATATAAAAAAAATTGAAAAATAAGAAAAAAAATACAAAAACAGTGTGTTCGTGTACATTGGTACTTGTGTACCTTGGATGGCCATTGAAGCAAAATTTTCTAAACTTTGAATCTTTTGTATCTTAGATAAGCATCTCTATGCACAACTAAGCAAGTGAGCTTTATGGCTCATGTTTGTGATGAGTAAGATTAAGTAATCTCTTGTACTTAACACGCATATCACTCTTTTTGACGGGAAGGACTAAAAAATCCTAAGAGAAAGGCATAAATAACCATCTCACCACTGTTGCTCACCAATCATGAAATGACATTTGTATGGTTCGGTATAGCAAAAGTGGAATGTCAAATGCTTAACATCATTGGGTATTTCTTTTCTATCTCTTATATGCCCATGCATGATTTGTTTAAAAGAAAAATATGCAAAGAAAAATAAAAAACAAAAAGAATCAAAATGTTTTATATATGATTGCAAGCGTGTACTCTAAGAGATGTGGGAGTTATAGGATGTACCTCGAAGGTGATAGTCCCCATCAAACAGTTATGATTGTGTGTGAGTTAAAGTGATTTTTCCATATCTCAAATCATCATAATATGTAGACACTTATGCAATTTTGCGATGTTTTTCACACACAACACGCAATAGTCTTTGCTACTTTTGATACATATGCAGGTACAATATGATTTGGCCATCACAAGGAATACTTGTGTAAATGTATGCTTACTAAACTGTCCTAACTTGTTTTTGAAATATAAAATCGGTTAGACGTGTTTAGTGTGTGTGTGTGTGTGTGTGTGTGTTTTGGATCTATGTGCTTAAATTTTTTTTGTTGTTGAGAGATGATTTTGAGAGCTTAAAATATTGCTTGGATCATTGGTTGTATAGCATGTTTGATTGCATTCATATCTGTGTTTTTCTCTTCTTGAAAAACTATTTTTAAGCAATCTCGACAGATGCTAGACACCACTCGACAGCTAGGCTATCTATCGAGACCCCTCAGTTACTTTTTATCGCATTCTCGATAGCTTCTCGATAGCTGATTGATCCATCGAGATACTTTCTGTTGCTCGATAGCTTTTCGATAGCTTCCTTGATCCATCGAGATTCCTTTGCTGTGGACACCTCTCGATAGATCCTGGGCAGCTCTTCGATAGCTATTACACATGTTTTTAATCTCGACACATCTCGATCTGTCGAGATTTATGAAGTTTCTATATAAAGGATCTACACGATTTCTCACTCACTTTTCTCGATCTCTCTTGATCCTTTCAAACCTCTCACCTTCCTAAACACCTCTCACTCACTCCAAATCTTTTCCCTACTCCTTCTTTGGTTTTGATCTTGCATTTTTCACAGGTATGATCTTCTTTTCATTATCATATCATGCATTTCATGCATTTTTTTACCTAACTTTTGGGGTTTTTGAAAATTTTGGGATTTTTCAAAATTATTGAGGTTTTTGTGAAATATTTTTGATGGGCATTGTTTAAATGGTTTTAAAAACATCATTATAACAATGTTTCAGGCATTTAGATGTGTGTTTACTTTGTTTCAATGTTGTGTGCTGGTAGGTTTGGATTGGGCTGAGCCCATGATGTATTTAAGTTTGCATGTCACATGTTCATGCATTTTCATGCATACGTACCTTCATTTCCTTATATTCTTATATACTGTTATTGTTGGTACTTTTCTGATTGTCTCTCTCTCTCTCCTGCGTTAGTCTGCTCTATGGCACCTAAACGCAAATCTACTCTGTCCCAAAACCCTCTGCGTTCTGGGGCATCTTCTTCTTTTGACCTTACACCCTCTTCTATACAATTCCATAATGATAAAGCCCAAAAGGACTTTTCAGAGAACTTTTGTAGACGAGGCATTCATTCGGAATGCCACGTCGTCCTGTTGGACTTTTCCGACACTAACCTACCTACTGTCATTCATAGTAGGGGTTGGGAGTCACTTTGTGACATCTTGGTCACGTGCCCTTCTGTGATCATACAGGAGTTTTACTCCAATATGCATGGAATTGACACTTCTGTACCTTATTTCTTCTCTCGTGTTCGAGGTACGTGCATTGTAGTTACTCTGAATATTTCTCTGAGGTATTACACATTCCTAGGGTAGCGCATCCTAACTACCCTGTTTGCGATCGTCTGCAGACTGTGTCCAAAGACGAACTCTCGTCTCGCTTCTGTGAGACACCTTCTTCTTGGGGTGACCGTCAAAACACCCCTTGCTCGGGCTTTGCAAAAGGCCCGAGGTTTCTTAACATGGTGATGACATTCGTTCTTCATCCTTTGTCTCACTATAACTCCATTACCGAGCCTCGTGCTCGATTTTTGTTGTCCCTCTTAGAAGATCTCTCTATCGACTTCCCTTCTCACTTTCTTCTATCCTTTATAGATGTCTATAGGGATACGGCGAACCATGATAAGCTTATTTTTCCTTCGGCTATCACGCGGATACTTCGCCATTTTTCCGTCTCCTATCTTGAGTCTCCTCATTTTTCCGTGATGGGTGCCATAGACACTGCTACCTTTAGACAGAGCGCGGCACAACTTAGACCGAGGCAGCCTCGGACCGAGATGGCAGCTCCTTCAACTTCTACCACTCCATCCACCTCCACTCCTTCGTCTTCTGTGAGTGGAGTGACACTTGAGGCCATTATGGCATAGCTTGTGCACATGGATGCTTGCCTTGACACTCTCAGTGATGAGTTGTGTCAGGTGAACACCCATGTCGGTCGTATCGCACGACAACAGGCTGTCATGGGTGGTTTCATTGTTGCTTCCTCTCCATCTCTACTAGCCTCTGAGGATGAGAGTGACGATGGTTCTGGCAGTGAGGATGCTAATAAGGATGATGGTGCTAGCTCGCCCAGTGATGATGAGATGTCTATTTGATGTACTTACCCTTTGTCACTCTTGACAAAAAATGGGAGTAGTTTTGAGATGAGAGTAGCCATACTCATAAGGGGAGGGTTAGTATAAGAGATTTTGTGATAGGGGGAGTGTGTATATGAAGGATGTAGTGAGGATTTTTGTATCTTTTCTTTTCCTTTTATTTTAGATACATTATCTCTTGTACATTAGTCTTGTGACCACTTAGTGATAGCACACCTTGTACTTATGTTGATATATATATTGAGGTTGTTATTACATTTTTTCACCTATCTTTACATGTGTTGTTTCTTTTCTCTCTTTATGCACATGTTTCTTATATAATGTATGCTTATATTTCTGTTTTACACTAAGATGCCTTGATGAGTTTTGTTTATAAAGTGTTTTAGAAATACAGGTTGTCAAAGTCTACTTGCCATAAACTCTCTTCTTGCAAAGTTTTTCAAGAGTTTGTGTTAGGATAGATTTTATTGTATTCAACAAGTGAATATGAGTTGAGTGATTTATGACTTCTCTCATATGTTCATTTGTTTGTTGTGGTTTTGTCACGGATTGCGAAAGGGGGAGATTGTTAGGACATATGTGATTTGATGTTAGGAACATATATCAATTTAGAATTGGCTAATCCGTTGACAAAATGTATTTTACTTGTAATTGGGTAGATCTAGGATGTGTTTAATGCTTCAAGGAACAAGGTTTCAAGAATAAGTGTTAAAGCCATGCAAGTCTGTCCAAGAAACAAGTGAAGAAGTGCTAGATTTTAAAACTTGACAGCTAGTATCTATTGAGGTTTAAAAAGCTATTGAAGCCCGAAGCTTGACAGCTAGCTCGATAGATACCCAATCTGTCGAGGTTTATGGAATTCAGTTTTTCAGAGCTGTTTTTCATCCAATCTGTGTGTATATGTTTGGGCTTTCTTTTCTCACAACCCTAAACATATATAAGGATTATTTTAAGGGCCGTAAAAGGTTGCGCGAGTGTGAAGCAAAGTTGTGTTCATGCAAATTGTGACTAGAGACAAAATTTGCCCTAGTTCATCTTTTTCTTGAAGAAGCTACTGTGTTTGTACACCTTAGGGTTTTGTGACCAAGGAGCCTCGTGATCTTCATTGTGTGATGAACTGAAGAAATTTGCAGCCAACATCTTTCTCAAGTTGGTGATCAAGTCACGTATTGAGATCCGTGCATTTATTGGTTAGTCACGTACTGGAAGCTGTGCATTGAAAAAGAGAGACTGTCACTACAGAATAAGTCCAATTGGGTATTGGGGTAAGGGTTCAACTGTATGTTGGTATAAGGTACTAGGATTCCTTTACTTGTAACCGTTTGTTTTGATAATAGTGGATTCTCGAGAGTGGTGACTTTAAAATCACCCGGTGGGGTTTTTGCCGTATAGGTTTTCCCCATTCATAAACAAATCACCGTGTCAATTTAATTTCCGTTGCATATTAGTTAATTGGTGATTTGTTTGTGCTACCACGTGTTTTGCATGTTAATTGAATTAATTAATTAACTTGGCTAAATCAATTAATTAATTTCTCACAAGGGGTCAATACATTCTTGGTCTATCAAAGACATCAAATTTTTATATAAAAACGCATCCAATAAGACGGGTGCAAGGGAAGGAGAACTAGTTTAGTAAAAAACAATTCATAAGTTTAGAGGTGTGCAACCAACCCGCCAAAACCGACTCAACCCAATCCAACCCACCAGGTTGGGTCAGTTTTTAGAGGTTGGGTTGGGTTATGAAATTTTTTTTAATAGTGGATTAGGTTGGGTTCGGGTCACAACAATCACAAACCCGCCTAACCCAACCCGACTTACCTATATATTTAAATTTTAAATTATATATATTTAATATATATTTTTAAAAATATTACATAATTAATAATTTTTAATTTAATATTTTCCTATATTCGGCTCTTCCTATATAAAATCCAATTACCTCACAAACCCTAACAATCTAGTTTCTCTCTCTACCGCCTCCTACTCCACTTCTATTTGTTCATGTATATTTTGACATCAACTCAGGTGGCAGGTGAGATATATATATATATTTCTACTAATTTTAATAATAATAGTAATATAAAAATAAAAAACTATCCAACCCATGGGTTCAACCCAACACAGCTCGATCCATGTGGGTTGGGTTGGACCCCTGTGATGGGTTGAGTTGAGTTAGATTTTTTTTAACCCAACACGGTGGGTTGAGTCAAAAAATCCCCTTAACCTGACTCATGCACACCCCTACATAAGTTGTACACTCTTTCTTCTCTTCAGCTAAATTATTGGATGAGGAATGCCACTATTAAAACCCTTGTCCCTAAGGTCTCTAACCCCTCCACCACGATTGATTTTAGACCTATTTATTGTAACATCAACTATATATGCACTACCAATTTTGTAATTTACCCTAATCTATACTCTATACTACTATTTAAGGATTCATTTGGTGGGAGGACGGAAAAGTGGAAGGATAGAAAATATTTTAATTTCTCTCCTTTTTGTTTGGTTGGGAGTGGAAAAGTGAAGGGATGAAAAATGTGGGTTTGAATAAATTTACTCATACACCCTTATTAAAAAATGGTGGCCAATTAAAACAAAAAAAAGAAGCAATCATCCAATTTATTAAAAAAAAAAATCATGTCTAGTTAAACCCCCCCCCCCCCCCCCCCCCCCCCCCAAAAAAAGGCAACTTCCAAGAAAGGAAAAGCAAAAGGAAAAAAAAAAAAAAAAAAAAAAAAAAAGAGGCAACTGCCCACGAAAGCACGAAAAAAAAAGAAAAGAAAGAAAGGAATTGGACGAATTGCCCATGTGCAAGTG
Organism: Quercus aquifolioides; assembly: GCA_019022515.1. Lineage (NCBI taxonomy): Eukaryota > Viridiplantae > Streptophyta > Magnoliopsida > Fagales > Fagaceae > Quercus > Quercus aquifolioides. The sequence continues at coordinate 37,672,364 of CM032330.1, forward strand.
CATATGGGCATTTTTGTCCATTAAGTAGCCTCATTTTCTCCCTTCAATTTTCTCTACATTTTTGGAAGAAAACTTTTTGATGGACCAAGAGAGAAAACAGCTGAGCCCCACCATTTATTTTCCTTTCTCCTTGCCCAACCAAACACAGTCCCAAAAAGTTTTTCTTCCCATTTTCTCTCCAAAGTTTTCCATCCACCCTATTCCACCTCCAAACAAACACACCTTAAGAGGTTTTCAAGCCATTTCAGCTGTGGACTCTAAATAAAAATCCTAAATTTTAGATAAATTTAAAAAAAAAAATTTCCACCACTAGATAAATGAAAAAAGAGTAGTGCATAACTAGATATTATTTTAACTACATGAGATAATCTTATAAAAATAACAAATAAAAATAAAAACTACATGGAAATATGCGATAAGAATATATATTTTTTAAATAACGTGGCTTTTTTCTTTTTTCTTTTTTTTTTTTTTTTAAATATAGGAACTTTTTTTTTTAGTTAGAAAATTGAAATGAATGTTATTTTTTTTTTCTTTTAGGATAGATATAGATTAAAAAAACACAAGTTTACATCTTTTTTTACAAAAAATAAAACAAAACAAAAAAAAATTTATTTTTCATTTATTTTATCGATTATCTATCTATCTATATCTATCCTACTTCCTACTCACTTTCAATACATATCTAAAGTTGTGCTCCATTTTAAAATCCAAAACTTTTTAAAATCCCACTCACTTACATCTTTCACTCACATTTTTTTTCAATATTAAATAATAGGAAAAATTACACTTTACCACCCTAAACTACGCACCTGATTACACTATGCACCCTAAATAATCCAAATGCACACATTGCACCCGAAACTATCATATTTATTACACTTTCCACCCTGGTGTTACTTTTGCTGTTATGTTTGACGGAATCTTACTGCACATGACAAGCACATGCTTCTTGCTTAGGTGGAACAAACTTAAAAGACTGAAACACCCATCTTCAAAATCAATTAAAACAAGAGCCAATTTTTTCCACATCTCTCTTATCTCGCATGCATGCCTTTCCCCAAATTCATATTCTTCTCAAAACCTCATGTCCCACCCAATAATAACAAGTATCTGACTTTATAAGTTGCTTTTTTTCCCTTTCTCTTGAGGTCAGTGGATAAAATTGGCTACTGGCAATCTGGCAAACTGATTTGTAATGATTTAATCTTACTTAATGCCTATTCTATTTTAAAAATACATTCTGGTTGTCAGAAATCATTTCTTTAACAATGGTGTTTTTAAGTTTTTCTAAATTTATTTTGTTTTGGTACAAGTACAAGGGAAAAAATATAATGGATTTTCCAACCCATGCAAGACAGAGAGAGGGACAGGACGATGGGTGAGGTGGGTTGGGTGGGAACTGAGATTTTGAGAAGAATATGAATTTGGGTGAGGCACGCACACAAGACAGAGGTGTAGAAAAAATTGGCTTTTGTTTTAATTGATTTTAAAGATGAGTGTTTCAATCTTTTAAGTTTGTTCCACCTAAGCAAGAAGTATATACTTGTCATGTGCAGTAGGATTCTATCAAACATAACAGCAAAAGTAACATCGGGGTGCAAAGTATGATAGTTTAGGGTTTTAAGTGTTTATTTTGATAGTTTAGAGTGTAAAGTGTAATCTGGTGCATAGTTTAGGGTGATAAAGTGTAATTTCTCCTAAATAATAATGAAAACTGCTTATCAATTATCATGTACTTGTTACACTCAAAACTTCCTACAATCATTTGCTATAAAAATATGATAGTTTTTAATGCTAACCACGATAAACTTCTGATAAAGAGAAGGAAAGTACTTCATGAGAAGAAAGTGGTAGATTATACCAAACAAGGATTATTTTTGCAATTAGTAATTTTATGCAATTTCTATATATTTGCTCTATATTGTTGTGTACGTGTTATTTACTTATTTGATTTCTAGGCCATTGAACATCTTATGTTTCAACAAAATGATAATTAATTTAAGTTTTTGTTTTATGTTATCTTGATTTTTGTCAATAAATTTCCTATCTTTCATGAAGTTTCTCCAAAAAAAAAAAAGCAATATGATCATGAAATTTTTTTTGGGTAATTGCCCCAAATTTTATGATTATTTTATTGTGTGGGTTTCAAGGCTTGAAGACTAATGAATTTTTTTTGTTAATATCTTTTTTCTTTTTTTGGGTTTGCTTCTTTCTATTTCACAATATTAATGTAATAGAAATTCATCTTCAAAGTCTTTTAAGGCTTTTCCTTACGAAATTTTCAGTATATTTTTAGTACATTTTTGCAATTTACTTATTTGTGTATTTTCTTTGTATGTATGTGATTAGTTTACAGGTTGAATTATTATTTGTTGTTATCTTTTTACTATATATCTTTTTTGGGTGGTTTTAATTTAGGTATAGGAGACCCACACAAATTTTGCAAAAGAAATTTCATGAGAATTTCTTATAAGATAATTTTACTCTCTTCACAAATCCCATAATATATATATATATATATATATAATAAGAAATCATTACATAAATCATAAATGAATGGTTTAAAAAAAGTGTAAACTAATACCAAGTATAATTTGAACCATGTAATTGTGATTATTTTTAATTGTATTCGTGCATATGCACAGTGCTACATACTAATATATAAATAAACAAAACAAAAAGTAGAAAATTTTGCAACTTCGAATTATGGGTGAAATAATATTTGGGCATAAATCCAATCACAACCCTAGATATTTTTGTGATTGAAAAATGTAATAATTTTAAACTATAATGAATAAAAAATATTAACCTTTAATAATAAAATAGAAAATACCTCAAACAAGCTACCCATCCCGTATGAGCCTCTTCCCTCCGTGAAGCAAGCTACCCACAAAGTCCAAATATTGTGACTATATGTGAGCCTTATAATCTGTAAGAGCATTCTCATTAAGAATGCTAAATGCTATAAATGCTAAATTTTATCATCAAGTTTGTAAAAACATACTCCATCAATGCTCTTAAATCCTATTAATTTTGCAATCTAGCTACAGTGGACTGCTATCTCTAGTAGCCCACTGTAGCAAGATTGTAAAAGAAAAAATGATTTGTTTAATACGTTTCACTTTCCCTCTCACACGCTTCCCTTTTCGCGCCTATCTCCTCTTGTGAAAGCTCGAAAATGTGTTGAAAACACAAGAGCTGTTTAGACCCCCCAATTAAAATTACGGCTTGGTTGATTTTACACTAACTTAATACTAAGTGCGGAATCGTGTAAACACAAGCGTATAAGCAAAAGGCTACTCTAATCCATACACTAAGCAACACAGCAGTATAATGGAATATAAAAGAGTAGGGAAGAAAGATGCAAACACAGAAAACACCAAGACGTGTTTTCGAAGAGGAAACCGAAGAACTCGGCGAAAAACCTCTCCGCCGCCCTCCAAGCGGAAATCGATCCACTAGACAATCAGTTGGGATACATGAGTAAGCAAGAGACCCTCCAAGCCTAATCTACCCGATGCACCTAAGCCCTCCAAGCTCCTACTCCAACAAGGCTTCTCGGAACCGTGTCTTGTCTAGCTCTCCGGATCCCGCAACAAGCTCCATGTTGCATCTGCCATCCTTGGCTTCTTCCAATGCTTCCCAGCAGTACCAAAACGTCACTCAACACTCTCACAAGGTGTGGTAAGTGTTTGGGCTATCAACCTCTCAATGGTGTGGAAATGGAGAGGGAAGGGTTGAGTAGATACCACAAGCAAGTGTATAGAGAAAGGTGGGGATGACAATCTCTAATTGCAAATGTGTTTGGCTAGGGTTTTCTCTCTGAAGCATTCCTCAACATTTGTGGGTAATGGGGGTTTATATAGGATAGGTGCAAAATGTGTGAGTCAGTCAGTACAGGCTGGCAGAACAGCATGTCTCGCGGGTGTCTCGCGGGAAGGCCTTACCCGCGAGATACTCGCGAGAGACAGCTGTCTCCATCTGTCCTGACTCTTCGCATTCCAGCATGTGCAAGGCACATGCTTCACTTCGCGGGAAGCTTAGTCGCGACATACCCGCGAGATTCCATCAGCTTCCAATTTGCTTGAGTCTTCACACACTCTCTATCACACACCCCTTACATCAATTCCCACAACAAATACAGGGTATAAACAATTGATAGTAATTACAATCAAATTTGGCACGGAATAAAAGCCAACAAAACACATAGTTGTAAATCACAACTTTACATCTTGTTTTCCCGAAAATTATATTATGTACCCGGCATATATGCCGGGTACACCATATACCTGCTCCTTGTTTTCCCTCTTTTTTTTTTTGGTTCTCTATTTCTCCCACACCTACGCCTCTGCCTCCTTTCCTTTTCTTTTCTTTTTTCTTCGTTCTCCCTCAACCCAAGCCGCTCTTCCCTTCCCTCAACCCACACCACCAAACCCATCTCTTCTCTCCCTGATCGAACCTACCGAACCCACTCTTCTCTCCCTGATCAAACCCACTCTTCTTTCCCTGACTAAACCCAAAAACCCAGTCTTGAAACCCATATTCTCATCTCAAAACCGAAGATTCAAGGGAGGGGATTAGGCTTCCATTTGGGTCAAACTGAAGCTCCATGGTATAAACAATGGGTTATTAGGTTTTTTTTGGGGGGTTAGGGATTTTGTGGGTCTTCTATTGCTATCACAAGTTTGTCACAAGTTCATCATCGATTGGGTCTTGTATTGTTATCACAAGTTCATCACCGATTGGGGCAAAACTTCTAGCCGATTCAACTCCAAACAGATTAGTTATATCTATCAATCTTTCTATGATTTTAGTCTGAATCTTTAATTGTTTCTTTTTGAAATGTTTTTGTGGAATTTATCATGAGGATATATTGGGAAGCATTCATCTTCTTGTATTTTCAGAGTTGAAAGTGTCTCTGACTTCATTGATAGTTAGTGTCACGACCTAAACCTGTACTTCAGAGTTTAGAGCATGACCTGCATGTTAATATTAAGTTTACCTCGATACTAACATGAACCAACCTAAACTGAAAGTGCTCATCAAGAATTATATTTTTTTTTGGTATTCCTGCTTATTTCTTGCATAAAAGCCACAATATACAAAAATGATGAAAACCTTGAAAATTCATTTCATTTGAACTTTGCAAGATTGCCAGTTAACTAAAACTTAAGGTATACGTGTAAATATTACATAGCTAAACATTTAGCAAAACTCTTATTACAAACCTAACCCAAAGACATACAACTGGGGTTCAAAACAAACTAAAATACTGAATTACATCTATGCTAAAAAGTCAAGTACATCTTGATTCCTGCTATACAACAAAAGAGCTAAACTACTATATAACAAAAAAACTCAACATTCTAACAAACGAGAATCACGAAATCCTTGCCACCTCTTAACACTCTCGCTGCTTCTAGGAAGAACCTGTGCACTGAAATATAATAGGGTGAGCTGCGAAGCCCAATAAGGTTTTAAGCTCCATGGGCCCTTAATAAGAATACATGTAAATCAAATATTTTATGGATGTGCCAGCTTTGATAAAATAGCCTTCATACTATTCACATTATTCTTAAAATAACTTATGAACTTCCAGATAAAAATACTTCATTTTCCTTTCATATAACAATAAAAGGGCATAATAAAGAACATAAACATAATTCAGTAACCTTATCTTTAAAAAGACTATAAAATACTTTATCATAAACTTTTCATCAGACTTATAACACATTCAACATACCTTTCTTATCCTCATACTTTCCTTATAATTTCCAAATAGCTTAATAGCTCATTTATAATACATATTAGTTAATCCAATTGTAAGTCTATCACAACTTTGGGAGGTTTCCAACACAGAGTACAAGGCATCCAGCATTCCCCACAATGCTAGGTAATTCCGAAATCATATCATAATACATATTTTCAACCATGGGGGTAGGTTGACATCCTCCACAAATTGGTTGTTACCAACAAGGGCGGGTACAGCAGAGCCAGTCCTACTTTTAATGGCCAATCAGAATTTCCATGGAAATACCAGTACTACTGGCTGAGTTCAGATCATAACATTGGAATAACTGAAAACTATATTTTTCTAATAACTTTGCTTTTACATAAATGTTTCACAATAGTAGTATATCCACTTCATTCTTAAATATTATGTTCGTGATATAAATAATAACATCAATATGCTAAAATTATTATGTATATAAGATTGAACAACTCACGAACACATATTTTACTTAAATCATGCATATATGTAATATTTCTAATTAAAAACTTTAATGCATAATACTTTTCTAAACTATCTTTATACTTATCAAAAGCACATGTCACAAATCTCTTACCTGAAAATAGTAGACGCGAGAGAGTTGTACAAAAGGAGCCCAAGTGTCCGTGTTCTCATTCTTGCCACCTAAATGAAAAACCAAAACTTAATACTGACAAACTCTTCCTAAGTATTTAAACTTATACCTCAATCACAACCTAACTCTCAAACTCAAGAAAATCCTTACTTCCCATCACACAAGTTTCCCCAAAGCACATGATAAAATCATCAAACACATTATGTACCCAAACCATAGAGAAACCAAGGCATAAAATTTATATATGATCCAAAAATACCAAAGGATGAGCATATTAAATTATAGCTCAAAACATTCACCCTAGCTTGAGAATTAAATCCACAAAGTCAGGTGTAGCATATGTTATTCACTGCTCATTCCAGCAGTGTATGCCCCATTTGTATTTTACAAATGGGTTGTCCACACACATCTAAATGTCATGAAATTTTACAGAACTACTCCCCTGTATGTCCAGTATATACCATAAACATTTTGTAGTCAAAGAATAAAACCATGATTTATTAAAAATCATACAAGAAAATGTGTTCAAATCTGTCCTGACAGAAATTCATGCAATTTAGAAATTAAACCATTATTTTTATACTCATCCAAATGCTGTGAGACCACTTCCATAACAACCATGTGTGTCTTAGAATTCATAAAAACTACTCCTAACATCCTAATTCACAGAATATGATTTAATACATATTTTTCTTGTTGTAAACCCCAAATCTGACACAGCTCCAGCTCCAGCACAAGTTCTTACAAAATCAGCAACTAATAGCAATTAGCCTTCATTTCATTTGGGTATTTTTATACCTATACTATATATATATTAAAATACCTTAACAAGCATCTAATAGACCACAATATCATCAAACTTTCAAATTGCTAAAATAGAATCACAAGTTCAACTTCTAAAATCAGAACAGAGGATAAAGAACTGAAACTCAAGCAAATCATTCCACCATTAAAATACCCATACAGAAAATAAACATATATACTTACCCACAACTAAAGGTAAACTTTAGTAAGAGTTTGATTTCCTTCTTAGAGAGAGATATCTATGATTTTTTATGAAAGAAAATGAGGGCTATTGTGAGATGGGGCTGCCGTGTAAGAGCAAAGGAAGAAGAAAGAAACAAGAACAAAGGAAAAAGAATAGAGAAAGAAGAAAAGGAGCTGCTGAACTTCAGGTGCAGCAAAAGAAATATAAGGCAAATTGACTTTGGGGTGGGGGTATGTGTAATGCTAGGGAAAGAAAATATCATAACCCACTTTTTCAACTTTTTGGCATTTACACTTTTCACTCCCTTATAAGCTTATGTTTCTAGAAAGGCCCAAACAACAAAATAACTTTACATATAAACCCTTACCTTTATAAATTCCTTTCCATAACATTAAAAAGAGCATATGTATTTTATAATATCACAATATCAAAGCTTCATGCTCTTAAAAGTAATTAAGATAAGAACAAGCATATAAACTCATAAAATTAATTATGCAATTAGATTGGGGTGTTACAATTAGGAACACAAACACACTTAATTTCTACTCAATTTTCAGTTATATATAGCTTCACTTGTGGTTGCTTACCTGTCCTTTGTGGTAGCAGCCTTTTATAATAGTTTTGTGGTAAGCTATGTGTCTGATTAGATCATATTAACTAGTTGGTTCAAGTTGCAGTATCTTGTACTTGCTTCTGTCCATAGTTATGTAACTTGATATGGTTCTAAACAAGCCCATTCTTAAGCTTTCCCAGAGTTGGAAGCTATAGTAGCAACTTTGATTTGTTGGGATTTAATTGGTTGAACTGAATGTGAAGGTTCTTATTATAGTGTATTATGGAGCTTTGAAATGGTATTGTAATTTAGCATTTCAATCTAGTTGTAATCTGTGCATTATATCATGTTCATGTTCTTGTTCTTGTTCTTGTTCTTGTTCTTGTTATAGTTCATTAACTGTTATCACATACTTATTTACTCTAGTTGTAATTATTTACTCTTTTTATTGGTTCTAATTTTATATTGAACTTCAGTTGACTGTACATTATCTACTTATGGACTCACAACAATACATGTTGATTTACACTGGTATCATCCAAGGGCAAATTGATGTTAGCTCTCCTTTGTTGGGTATATCCCAAAATAACCCAATTTCTTTCCCTGATGTTGAGATCACCACCTCCAATAAACCACCAAGACAAGGTACCAACTTTAGTGTAGAGGAGGATAATATCCTTGTTTCGGCATGGCTCCATACTAGTATTGATAATGTGCATGGTAATGAGCTAAAACAAGAAAGATTCTAGAGAAAAATTTGGCAATACTTCTGCCAATACAGCCCATCCGGCACCACACAGACTGCTGGCTCCCTATCCAGTCGATGGGGAATGATTAATAGGGAGACAAGTAGATTTTGTGGGTTTATAGCTGCACTTGAAGCAACCCCTCATAGTGGTACAACCGAACAGGACAAGGTATAATTATATTGTAATAGTTTCAAAATAGATATTCACCAATAGTTTGAAGATACTAATTATCTGCATTGTCTTTTCATTTTTTTAGATTGAAAATGCAAATTCTATATATATAGAAAAAGTCAAAAAAGACTTTCCATTTGAACATTGTTGGCATGTGTTAAAGCACCAACCAAAATGAAGCATACCTAAGGAATACTCGAGAGTAGTGCTTACCTCCAACTCAAGATTCAGTATTTATTACCGATGGGGATGACGTGTCCTTAGTTGATGACAATACCAACTTCGAGAGACCAATAGGTAGGAAGGCCGAAAAGGCCAATTGAAAGAAAAAGGCTAGTGGGAAAGATGTTGGAGAATACTTGTCAAAGAAAATGAAAATTATTAAGGACTTACAAGAACAAGAAAAAGAGAGTCTCCGCATCAAAGCGGAAAGGGTTCGATTGGAAGAGTTAAGGGATAAGGAAAGACTTCGATTGGAAGAGTTGAGGGATAGAAATAGAGTTCGATTTGAGGAGAAAAGAATTCAAATGGAGGAGGAAAGACTTAGAATTGAAAGAGAAAAGCTTCGTATAAAAAGTATGATAGAGGATGAGAGAATTATGACCTTGGACACAAGTGGCATGTCCGGACTACTAAAACTTTTTTATGAACAACTCCAAGAGGGAATCCTTACAAGACAAGCGTCAAGTAAATAGTTTGGTAGTTGAATGGATGTATTTTGGTAGTAGTTAGATCAAACTTGTTATGTTAGAAAAATGGTTGATGTATTTTGTTGAAGCCTAGATCAACTTTGTTACATTAGAAAATGGTTAATGTATTTTTTTTTATTTTATATTATATATTAGGGGTGTGCATGGGTCGGGTTGAGTCGGGTTGAGGGGATTTTTTGACCCAACCCACCATGGTGGGTCAAAAAAAATTCAACCCAACCTAACCCATCACATAAGTCCAACCCAACCCACATGGGTTATGTTGGGTCGGGTTGAACCCATGGCTTGGACAATTTTTTTTATTACTATTATTATTAAATTGAGTAGAAAAAAAAAATATATTACACTTGCTACCTGAGTTGATAAACAAAATATACATTAATATATAAACTAATATTCCAACTTAGTTGTAAATAAAATATGTTTAAGTATCCAACTAAGTTGATAAACAAAATATAAATGAACTAGTATCCTAATTCACTTATAAACAAAATATACATGAGTTCCTAACTCAGTTATAAACAAAATATATCTAAAAATTTTAATTTTTTTTATTAATTATATAATATATATTAAAAGAACTAATAGAATTTTATATTATATATGATAGTAGGAACCGAGGAAGTGCTCTACAGATGGTTTTTTAAAAAAATTTATTAAATATATAATATATTTTAAACATATATTAAAATATGGGTGGGTTGGGTCGGGTTTGGCAGGTTTGTAATTTTATGACCCAAACCCAACCCGGCCTACTATAAAATATAAAAAAAAAAAAATAAAAAAAAATTTGGAACCCAACCCAACCCACTAAGCCCTAAAAATTGACCCAGCCCAGCAGGTTGGGTCGGGTTGGGTTGAGTCTGGTTTGGCAGGTTGGCGGGTTTTCTGCACACCCCTATTATATATAAAAAAAAGGAATGTATTAGATCATTGTGTTCTTTGATATTTACTTGCTTCTCTTTAATTGAGATTTTGAGATTTTGGTGCCATTTAAATAATAGTATTTTGTAAAGTTAATTGGACTTATGAAGTTGTTGGCAAAGAAAATAAATTTAGATTTGGAATGAGAGTTTATTTCAGAGTAATTATAAAAGTGTATGACTTTGTGATGTTCATTTACTGGTTGTGTATGAGGGTATGTGTCTCTTGTTACATTATTTCAAAGTAATTATAAAAGGAAACTGCCAGCTAGCTATAGGCTCTGCTTTGGTGGGAAAAACAAAACTGAGAAGCAAGACTTCACCATGTTAAATGATTCATAAATGGAGGTAGCATTTACTAAAGAATTCAGATAGGCAGTGATAAGATAGGTGAAGCCATTTTCTCAGAAAGTGTTGTTGTCCAGTAATTTTCTCATACAGTGACAAGATACTTTTATAAATTGAATCTTTTTAAGTTCTTAATAACATATAGAATGGGCTCCTGGTTGATGATTTGGTAAGAAAGAGAGTATCTTTGGAACGCACATCTAGTTTAGGTTTCTCACAAGGGATTGTCCTAAGTTGCCCAAGTGTTGTGTTAAGTTTGATTGTTATCAAGTGATTTTTTTTTTGTTACATTTTCTTGGCAATCACTATTTAAGAATTGAGATCAGGATGTACCTCCCTATAAACTTATCTTGAATTCCATGCTACTTTTTCTGCACCTTCATTTCTTTTGGCATTTACAAATCCAAGCCGTTTATAGGCATTTTACCATTGCAAAATGTCCCCTGTACTCATTGGTAAACTGTAAGAGTTGCATCTGTTTGGTGTGCGCATCACAAGGCCATAACAATCATTGCATAAGTCATTGAAAGACATTCTTGAAATTTCATTGTCATTGCATAATTATGAAATGATGTGTAAGATTAAATTGTAATTACTTTTGGACCAATAGGTACTCCTTTCTTTTGATCTGCAAAGTTAATGAAAAATACAAAGGATATTACAAAATTTTCTTTTCAGCAGTAAAACATTTCCAAATATTATGTTTGTTTTTCTTTAGTACTCCATTATAGTAACTTCTTTGTGTAGTTTTTCACTTCTAGTTTTATTCTCCTTTTCTCTTTGCATTGATAGTAAAAGGCAGGAGATGGTAGATACTAAAAAGAAGGAAATGAAGAAGTCGTCACATTTTCAAGGGCATAATTATTTAAAGGAATTGATACAAGATTCAAACGTTCAATATTGTAATCTGTGGGAGATTAATGCTATTCTTGATCATTGCTCACTCTCTCGCTCTCTCTTCTTTGCTTGCTTAAAATCATGTTTATGAAACATGACTCTCTTTCACTTCTAGTTAGGTGACCACTTCACACACCACTGTTACAGTGAAAACTTTGGGAATGCCAAACAGTACAATTTTTCCATTGGCAGCACTACATCAAAACACATTTGTTATCTTATCAATGATTTGCTATACATTTGCTCTTCATTTGTTATCTTGAAGGTAGTATTCATGGGTAGCTCTTTGTTTCGCAAATTGCTTCTTGATGACTCCGATGAGGATGAAATAATCAAAGAAGTTGTCATGGATTCAACATCACGAAAATGTCGTTCCTATATTAGACGTAACCATTTGGCAGGCCATGAAAGGCTTTATCTTGACTACTTTGCCAACTCGCCAGTTTATCCAAAGAAAGTATTTCGGAGGAGATTTCGGATGAGCCGTTCTCTTTTTCTCAATATTATTTCTAAGGTAGAAGCTCGTGATCCGTACTTTGTCCAAAAAAGAAATGGTGGTAAAAAGCTTGGGTTATCTTCCTTTCAAAAGATCACTGTTGCACTTAGGATGCTTGCATATGGAGTAATGGGTGATTTTATGGATAAGTATGTGCAGATTGGAGAAACCACTGCCTTACAGAGTTTGGAAAAATTTGTTTCTGCTTTGGTTGATATTTTCTCTAAGGAATATTTGAGGAAGCCAAATAATGAAGATATTGCTAGATTGTTAGCCCATGGCAAAAGGCGTGGATTTCTAGGTATGTTAGGTTCAATTGATTGCATGCATTGGAAATGGAAAAATTGTCCATGTGAATGGATAGGTCAATATTGTGGTCATATTCGTGAGCTGACTATTATTTTGAAAGCAGTGGCATCATATGATCTTTGGATATGGCATGCATTTTTTGAGTTACTTGGATCAAATAATGATATTAATGTGTTAGAACAGTCCCCTATATTTTTCTACCTAACACAAGGATGTGCTTCTCCAGTTAATTACTCAATCAATGGTAATAACTACAACATGGGATATTACCTTGCTGATGGAATATATCCAAAGTGGGCAACATTTGTGAAGACAATTCCAGCTCCATAAGGAGAAAAAAAAATTTATTTGCAAAAGCCCAAGAGGCGAAGGATGTTAAGCGTGCATTTGGAGTACTACAGGCATGATTCGCAATTGTTCGTGGACCTGCTCCAAAAAATCATGAAAGCGTGCATAATTCTCCATAACATGATTGTTGAAGATGAGCGAGATGAAAATGAAGCGGTAGACTTCGATTATGAACAAATTGATGAAGTGAATAATCCTCCTATACAAGTGTCACGTGAGCATGCAAATGGATTTATGGCATTCATCCAAAGTCATCAACGCATTAGAGACCAAGAAATCCATTATCAACTCCAATCGGACCTTATCAATTATTTATGGCAATTACATGGCAAGTTGTAGGAACTTCAAGTGTGTGAGTTTTTATTGAATTTTCATATGAGTTATGTATGTGAACTTTTATTAAACTACATTGCTAAGTTCTCACCTTAGAATAGTCTCAAATGAATAGCCTAGATGAGAACATTTACTGTCACTAAGATCTAAAATTACACTCCCTGTGCTGTCTACCTTATTTTGCATGATTTACTCAATTGGCTTCTCAGTTAGCTCTCACAAATTGTTGTCTAATCACAGCTTATAGTTAGATTACTACCTTAACATTATGTGGATATAGCCTAGTTAAGACCAAGAAATTTCACTATGATTTGAATTTCACTCTCTGCTCTGAACATTGTACCGTTATAGTATTATTACATGAGACTTGTGCTTGTTTCTTTATATCTATGAACAACTCTAGTTTTATCTTTAACTATAAATAATTTTTTGCAGATAACTTGGTGAAGCATTTGCTGTTAAAGACACCTTAAAAGTACCCTTCAAATCTGAAGGCAAGGGCAAGTTCAAGACAGCCAGCTTCAAGTTCAAAGCACTATCTGAATTAGATTGTTGATGAGGCCCAACTTCTGCTTAAACTAGTTATCTAAACTGTTTGAATTTTGTTTTATGGTATTAGTAATATTAGAGGTGGCAATTTTTATCCATATCCATAAACTCACCCATGACCCACCTTATTTGGATAAGTATTAACCCAACCCATTTAAATATTTGGGTTAAATGGGTAAAGACCTATTTGGTTATTTAATTAGATGGGTTTAAATGGATAAATCCACTAATACCTACAAAACTCATCTAAAATTTAAATTTAAATAAACCCAAATACGAGAATCTGAATTTCTCTTTCTCACGCTCTGCCAATTTCTCCAACCGCGCCAACTCGCGAGACTTAGCATCCTCGTCGCGCTCATGGTCTCTATCGCGTCGATCTCGATCTCGTTCCCGGTCTTTGTCACGGTCCCTGTCACTATCACAATCACGCCTATCACCGTCACGATCACGATCATAGTCGCGGTCTCGGTCGCAATTGCGGTGGCGATCGGAATCGGAGGGTTTGCTAAGATCGTTGCTGTTTGTGGTGGTTGTGATTGTGGCTGTGGCTGTGGTTGTTGGAAGCGGAGGAGAGGAGGCTTTGACGACTTTTGTTGATTTCATCGGCTTCTTTTTGATGGCGTTTTAGGGCTAAGGCTACTTCTTGCTGAGATCATTGCTGTTGTGCTAAGATAATTCCGCTCTAGTTAGGAAAACGGGTTTCATGGCAGAGCTTGTGACGTTGACAGTGGAAACATTTTCAGTTGAACTATGTTTCATGGGCTGAGTTTTAACTCTAAATGGACTATTAGGCTTTTTGAAAGTTTTGGGGATCATGTTCTTTTAATTTTATGAAGAAAAAAAAAGATTAAATTATATTTTGGATAAATTTTGATTTAAGTGTGCCTTTGGAAGAAGTTGATTTGCCTTTTGCCTTTTTTTTTTTTTTTCAGTTTTTTATTTATTTATTTTTCAAATAATAGAAATCTTAACTTATTAAAAAATAGTTAGTTTTTAACTGCTCGTTACACATTTAACATAAAATTTATCAAAAATTATATATATATTTTTTATAAATATTATATAAAGAAGTTACCAGAAATTGCATAATTCAAAGGCACTCTTATAATTTTGACCTGAGTGGTTGGCACTGTTTGTTTTAGAGAGAGAGAGAGAGAGAGAGAGTTCGCTTGGTTAAAAGCAACTAGTTTTAGAGGGGTCATATTGAGTTAAGTGGGTTAAATGGGTGGGTTACTAATTAAATAGGTTGGGCAGATAATGGATAATTAATTTATATATAAACGGGTCATAAATGGATAAATAGATAATTACATACCCAATCCATTTATGACCTAACCCGCCCATTTGTCACCCCTAAGTAATATTATATTGTCACTTGATATCAGAATAGAAAGCTATGTGATTTCTATTCAGAGAAAAATGTAATGGGAAGATCTTGTGTATGTGATCCATGTAGTAATGCAAACTTGGCAAATGAAAAATATTGAGTGACATGCATATGTAGGGGCTTTATTGTGAGGGTTGTTGCTGGGTAAAGCTCACATGGGAGTTAATTGTAGTTATTTGAAAATATAAAAAAGAATATTTAAATAAAGTGATAAATTAATAAAATTTTTTATATTTAATAAATGGTAAGATGGTATATTAAGGTTAATAAAGTAGAATTTTAAAATAATAAATATTTAAAATATTTAACATTTTTGAGGAAAATGTTAGAAGTACAAGCTCCGAGTTAATTCCTAAAACAGCGTTGAAAATTGTGAGGTTGGTCTGGTGCCATAACTTTTGTTTTACCACCTCGCTCCTCCTCATAAAAGCTTGACTTTACGCACACATAACATGAGAAGAAAAAAACACAACACGCAACAACTAGAGAGAGAAAAAGAGAGAGAGAGAGAGAGAGAGAGAGGTCATGGCAACCAACGTTAACGACGAAGAATACGACAGAGTGAAAGAAGTAAAGCAGTTCGACGAATCCAAGATCGGAGTTAAAGGCCTTGTCGACTCCGGCATAACCGCCATCCCTCGTTTCTTCGTTCACCCACCCGATGTTCTGTCCCAACTCAAACCCGGATCCAAACCCCGACCCGACCTCGTCATCCCCACAATCGACCTCTCTGGCGTTGACTCTCACCACAACCGCTCCCTCATCGTTGACCAAATCAGACAAGCCTGTTCAAGTTTCGGGTTCTTCCAGATTATCAATCATGGTGTGCCCCTGGGAGTTCTGGACCGTACGATTGAATCAATCAAAGGGTTCCACGAGGAACCAACGGAAATTAAGGCGCGGTTCTATACTAGAGGGCTAGAAACAGGCGTATCTTTCATTTCTAACGTGGATTTGTACAACTCCAAAGCTGCAAGTTGGAGGTACGTATACAGTCCTTTTTTTTTCACTCGATATTATACACTTCATATACACTCTTGCAACACGCAAAATAAATGGTTTAAATTACATATTAAATCCTATATATTATAGTTTATGCTTTAATGGAGTGTAACAACTTAAGCCTTACATTTTTAAAAGTAATAAATTAAATCTTATCATTTAAAAGTAAAATAATTTAAACCTCATCAATTTAGAGGAGGTTGTAGTGATGGCATAGAAGAGTTGAAAGGAGTAAGGTTGATAGACACCTCGTGTCCGTTTACGAACCGTTTATTTAGCTAAAGTTAAAAACTTTTTTTGAAAATTACTGTAGATAAAAATAAAGTTATGTGAAATAGTACAGTGAGACCCATGAATAGTACAAAAAAGTGTAATGAGACTTATGAATAGTAGTAAAAATAAGTTAAATAGTAAAATAAGCTGGTTTTTTAAGCCAATGCCAAATGCAATCGAAGCCATGATTTATCTTGAAAATGTTTTATATTTTAAAAAAGCATAAAGCATTTTCCATCATTTTGCGTTCGACATGGAAAACATTTTTCATTGACTAATGTTATCAGTTCTAAAAACCATGAATGGTATGAAATATATTTTTTGAAAAATATACGATGCCTTTGAGAAACATTATCTCGTAGTTAGAATTTTTGTAATTGTAATAAAATTCCAAAATTGTTATATTTGTACTACTAGGGACACCCTTTATCTTAGAATGGGTCCCAAGATGGCAGATCATGATCAAATCCCTGAGATATGTAGAAATGAGGTGATTGAGTGGGACCGAGAGATCAAACGGCTAGGAGAGATTTTATCAGGGCTGATGTGTGAAGGGCTTGGAGTAGAGACATCGAGGTTGAAGGAAATGACATGTTTGGAAGGTAGAACAATGGTGGGTCACTACTACCCCAAGTGCCCGCAACCTGATCTGACGGTTGGGGCTGTATATCATACGGATGCAGCTGTTTTGACTGTGTTGCAGCAGGACAATGTTGGTGGGTTGCAGGTTAAGTATGGTGAGGATTGGGTGGATGTTAAACCTGTTCCTGGAGTTCTTATTATAAACGTTGGAGATTTGCTTCAGGTAAACCAGTTTTATTCTTGTGAACAACATCAAACACTTCTTATTAGTGTGACTTAAATTGATTGGTTTATTTGCCTGCAGCTGGATGAAAGTAAAATATAATAATAATAATAACAACATAGTTTTACAAAAGTTGACTTGAAAAATAAGCTAGCCTATAAGCAAAAACACATATTGAACATTCTCTTTTGAGGTAAAAATAGTTTCATTCAAATTAAACCTAAGAAAACGACTATTATTAAATAACTGCTCCAGTTTTTTAATTACTTTAATTCCATTTGTTTCAGATCATATCCAATGAAGTATACAAAAGTGCAGAGCATAGAGTCTTGGCCAACTCTTCCCATGAACCACGAGTCTCAATTGCGGTTTTCTTTAATCCAGGCAATAGGGATGACCTGTATGGGCCGCTGCCAGAGCTAATATCATCAGAGAAACCAGCTCTTTATAGGCAGTTCACCGTGACAGACTTCATCACAAGGTTCCGCAAAACAGAGGTGGATGGCAAATCTTTATCAAATTACTATAAGCTGTAAACATAGACAGCGAACAATATGAACGTCAATACTGTGTAAAGATGCGTATGAGCTCTTTATGGTAAATTTAATGTTAATTAAAAACTCATTGTTTACAAGCCAATAAATAAAGTCACTCTGCCGAGGAACATGTCTGGACTTCAATCATTCCTGATTGGATTGCAGACATGGCTAGATTTGAAGGAACAAGTTAAACGAAGTCTAGGTTTGTGGTCTAGGTTGTTGCTGTGTACCTCCTTTTGCTATGCTCTGTTTTGTAGCTTGTGCTCTGTTTCTGTGTAACTTCATTTGGCTGGTTTGAATGAAAGTTTCAGTTTAGTTTAAAAGAAAATAATAAAAAGTCACACTTCAAAGTTTCACAGATTGCAATGTCTAGATAGGAGAGCTCAATAATGTTTCATATTTTCTTCATGTCTTGTCATATTTTCTTTCCTTCTTGTTTCTATTAAGGCAAAAGTTTACAGAAACAAAATTTCTGAAGCAAACAGAGCGTAAGGAGCCCTTGAGGGGGAAGGAAAAAAATTCTGGACCCCTTTGGCTTGCCAGTAACCCCCTTCAACTGATTTCTCTTGGTGAATACTTTAATAATTCAAAAAACAATGAACAAATATTCCAAGATTTCAAATCAATTTGGCCTACCTGTGATTCTGATGTGGTGGCAATTCTTTCATCTTCAACCAATCTTGCAATTAATCAGGTACAGGAATATTCCCTTTTGTTTCAGTCTTTACTTGCCCAAACCATTCGGCCATCTCTTCATCATCCGTAGATTCAGTAAAATCCAACATTCTCGGAAATCCTGTTGACCTAAATTCATCAAGTTCTGGCCTTGTCCTTACGGTGCTTTTGCTCCTCTCTAGCATCTCCGACTTCCATTTTTCTCTCCTCTGTGCATTTTGAGACAAATCACTCTTTCCCCCTGCAATGGGGAAATCTACAAATCCAGAATCCTCATTCCATGAGCTTGAGCCATCATCAACTTCACTATTATCCTCCACAAATCTCCACATATTTGAACCTCTATCTCGATGTCTATTTTGTCCAACAGATGGTTGATCATTAATCTCAGTTTTAACTTTGACAAACCTCATGCCACTCTTGTTATGGTAACCCCCTTTATCATGTGGAGGTTGAGCAGAAGCGTCTGAAGTATTCAATGCTTTTGGACGTCTGTAGTCACATTTCAAGCACACCATGTTTTTTCTGAAGTTGATATAGTTACACCTATACAATAACAGAAGCCTTACCAAATTTAGAACAACTTTTAAGGGTATCATTGAGTTCAAAGAATGAAGAAGAGATTGAATTAGGAAGAGATCTTACGAGTCACATTCCCACTCCCCCGGATTAAGTTGCCGCTTTGGAGGTTTCTCTTTGCATTGCAAACATCTTGTATTCTTTGCAAAATTTAAGAAATTGCACCTGTCAAGATTCCAAGTCTCAGTTAGACGCAGAACCATAACTAGTACAAAGTTAAATGATCTGAAAAGCCATTACTTGTCACATATCCAATCCCCCTTCTTTAATGGAAGATGATCTTGATCCTCAGGTAGTTGCCTTAGTCTCTCTTGGAATAAACCATCACAGCGCAAGCACTTAATATTTTTGGCAAAATTAAGGAAGTCACATCTACAAATGAAAAATAAGAGGAAAGGGCAACAAATTGTGACAAAAATACAGCAAGATTCAGTATTTTAAATACGTAAAGACTGGCAGTAGAATTACTTGGGACAAAGCCAGTCCCCTCGCTTCATTGGCACGTTTATGTGGCCTTTTTCTGGCAGACTGGAGCAGCCTTGTGCTGATGCAACCCATTTTAAAGGTGTGGCCTTTGGGAGATTAGAGTCAAGTTCCTTTGTGCTATACTCTACCATTTCTTTCAGCAGCCTTCTCACTGATGCTTTAACCAATTTGCTTAAACATGGCTTGTTATCCACCATACCAGTGATCGGATCAAGCCCATATGTTAACAAGAAACGCATAACATCCACAGTGCGTCCACCTTCGTCTTGAGGTGCCTTCACATACGCCCTCTCACAGTCTCCCCTTAAATTGCAGAAGCTGCAAACCTACTAAAATTTCACATTAATATTAATGCAAAAAGTGCCTACTGAGCTCTCTTATAGAAAGTTAAGTTGGATACAAATATTTTGATTAAGAAAATATTATGAGTTTTGTCAAGTTACTCTATATTGATTTTATCCAGGTAATCTTCTTCTTTTTTTATTTTATTTTATTTATTTTTTGTAAGCACTTAGTTACATATGCACCTTTGAGGGAGAGTTCATTGGCTTATCAAGTTAATCAACTTAGAGGTAAATATAGGGAAAATTCAGGACATACATTTCCTTCATCAATGCCAACATGTGCTCTGAGACGCTTCCCTGAGTTAACAACTTTCCTGTCTACGCTTGGACATCCAGACTCTGCAATGACCTAGATATCTTTCCTTGACAAGAACCTGACAGCAAAAGGCATTTAGTATATATTAAAATCTCATTAGGGTGCAAATCACTAAATGAACATCCCACCTACAAACAGCAGAGATATTTATAGTTCATTGTTACATTCTAGTTTTTTGGGGTAACTGACTAGTTATAAATCAATACAGTACTGACTACTGGGTTAACAAGAAACAACATGTTCATAAATGAGTGTAACTAAAATGAAAATGTTAAGATGAATAAGTGGAAATCCAAGTAAAGATAGGAGAAAAAATGAAGAAAATTGTTTAAAGACAGAAGTGGCTATTATTAATGAAAAGATATGGGAGATCACTCAATATGGACTGGTCATGTGCAAGGAAAGTAATTAAAGCACTAGAGAGGAAGAGTAGTTTGATTCAAGTCAAGAGAACAAAAAGTAAAGGAGGCCTAAAATAACATAATTAGAAGTAGTAAAAAACTATGAAGCACGGGTGCGTTTCCTGATTCAGGTGCAGGTGCGGGTGCGGGACTCGGCAATTTTTTAAAAAGTAGGGCGCGGGTGTGGCGGGGTGCGGCAATTAAAAAATTATTAAAAATATTTTTATTTATATTTTCTATATATTTTTACTATTAAAATATTCTTAAAAAACACACTACTATGCCTTGATTCACAAAACAAAGGAAGAAGAAGGCAAGAAACACAAAAAAAAAAAAAAAAACAAAATAAAAAAGAAAACACAAAAGAAGCAACAAATATTCATAATAAAATTGAGGAATGACAGATTTAGGATGTTTGGGCCTCATTCAAAGCTGATTTCGGCTGTTCTGACATGATTCAAGGCCGATTTTGGCCTGTTTCGGCCGTTTCGGTCACCGGCCAATACGACCTGATTCTAGCCGAATTAGCCCGGTTCGGCGAGAATCAAAGCCGAGTCGGCGTGAATCCATGAAAAAAAAAAAAAGAAGCTCGGATGCGGCACCAACACGTGGGCAGTCGTGTCGAATTCCACACCCTGTCGGACTCCGGTGCAGCACCCTCCCACCCAGCCGTGTCCATGCTTCATAGGTAAAAAATGGACATGATATTAAGGAAGTAACATAGACTATGAGTTCGGATATGATAGAATGATGGAGAAGAATACATGTGGTTGACTATGATTAGTCTATTAAGGGTCCATGGTCCACTCCAAAGTTTTGCTTAAGGCTTTTCTTCTTCTTCTTCTTCTTCTTGTAACTAGTTATAAATCAATGTTTCAGATATGGCTAATAGAAGGTCATTAGCCATGTGAGAGTCTAAAATGGGATTCAAAGCATCAGAACTTTCCCTAAGGAGGTAAAATCTCCTAAATACATGGCTAAGCAAAATAAAGTTGATTTTCCAGACAAGACACCCCTACCTAACTTAAAATTAGTAGGTATAGGGCTTCAATAATAGTATTTTCTCTTTGGACAAAGTTTTGCTCCAAGCATGTTTCAAGCAATCTTTTCAAATTCATTGCATGGCAAATTATAAAACTATCCACGTGTATTATTTAAGCAAGTCACATGACTCATTAATAAAGTAATGCGACTAAAACTACACATGAATGGCTTCTTCGATTGCCATATAGTAGGTTGGAGCAAAAAAGCTCCAAACATGTTTGGAGCCAAATTTTTTCTCTTTATACAATGGAAAGTAAACGAGTCTTTTGCTTTTAGTTGTTTTTTTTTTCCTTTTTTGGACAAATATTCTCTTCCTTTTTATAGCATAGGAACCATATAAAACCTCTGAGATACCATGTCCTTCTGTACATAACATTAAAGACTATTAACCATAGCAGCTCAGACACTAGGGACTGAAAACAGGAAACATGCCCTTGGTCCAGCAACTACAATTACCTGTTTCTCCTGAAAAATTCTTTCTTGCTCTTTCATCGGGATAAATAATTAAAGCAAATGGATTTGAAATAAAAAAGGGCAACGATGACCTCTCTAAAACTCAAAACTCTCAAAATCAACCTGCAAAGTCGTGATATTTGTTCTCTCGATAGTAAAGATGCATTGCCATAAGTTATTACAGTATTATCCACATCACAAGTGCTAGCAAGCATAACATAATATACCATGTGTTTCGTATGGCTCCAAAATCAAAAAGGTTGCGTGCACACTTAAACCCAGATAAAAAACTAGGAATGGCAACGGGTCGGGTTCGGGCTGGGTTTTTCCATACCCGGACCCGACCCGCGAGGCAAGATCCGTGGCCCGGACCCGGCCCGTTTAGGATACCGGGTTTTTTTTCGGGGCCCGGACCTACCCCAACCGGGCCCCGTTTAGGAATTGGGCCCAATTCATGGCCCAACCCAAAAAAAAAAAAAAAAAAAATTAAGCCCAGTTTTTTTTTTTTTTTTTGAAGAGAAATTTGTATTTCAATAACACAGGAAAAGGAGTAGAAACAGAGGCCAAAAGCTAATTAAAACAACTTAGGCCAGATTGACATAAGTGAACTAAACAGGCGGTATAACACCCTTCCAAATTTTTTTTTGACTACATTAAGCCTGTATATTCTAATTCAAGCCTAGATAACGTGGCCCAAATGCCAAATCAATCCAAATCATAGGCTACTAATCATAAATCAATAAATCACCTGTTAATTATAAATCTATAAATCAATAAACCATAACTAATATCATAATCATAATTCAATAAATCATAACTAAGATTTTAAAACAATAAATGACCTAGCTAAGATAACCATTTAATCATTAATCAACAAAATCATAACCATTTAATCATAACCATTTAATCATAACCAAAATCATAACTAAAATCATAACTATGAGGAATTAGTTAGGTTAGATTATAGGTATATATATATATATATATATAGGGTATTTTGGTAATTTTAGGAAACCGGGTTTTTAACCGGGTCGGGTCTCGGGTCGGGTCCGGGTTTTTTTAATAAAACCCAGACCCGACCCGGATCCGCTTTGGGTTTTTTTTAAAAAAAACCCATACCCGACCCTATTTCTAATCGGACCGGGTAAAACCTGGCCCATTAGGGCCGGGCCGGGCCGGGTACCCGCGGGTCGGGCAAAAATTGCCATCCCTATAAAAAACTGTGGGGGAGAAAAGCCCAACCTAGCGCATTGGGCCCAAGGCCCTATCCGAGGACCACTGTTCGTCCGAGGAGACCAGGACACAGTCAGAGGCCCATGTGAAAGGAGAATGTCTGGAGATGAGTACGTGCACTATCCGAGGAGATGTTCATATGTCCGAGGAGACCGATACCCTCGGACCCGACGAGGTTTTTATCCGACACGTGTCAAGCGATCTGTTTGACAAGTGTTAAGGGAGAAAGGGAGCCTCGGACACACAAGAAGGTAACAGGAACAGAGAAATATCAAGGAGACAGACTTCAACCACCGCATTTAATGCACTGCACCTACCCTCCTGGCCGCATTTATGTGGAGAAGACCCCTGAACAGTGCATCCTCAGCTACCGCCACTCAGACAGGGCTAAAGGGGGAGTGTGATGGGACATGCACTCAAGTGGGCGCCCGGATGGTGAACAAGTGGACGGTGGAGATGTAGAAGGGTAGTACTATATAAGAGAGAGGGGTCTCTGATAGAAAGGGGGGGATCGAAAAAGAAGAGAGAGAGAAGAGCATATTATCTTACTGTAGCTCCAACAATTGTAACCTAAGTTCATCAATGAAAATCACCTCCTCGGACGAGACATTCACAACTGTCCGAGCACATATTAATTCAAATCTTCCTGTCATCATCGCCGTTTAATACTGTTATTCTCATTGTTAGCCTAGCTCTTTCACCCACTCTCTACAAATTTATTGTTTTGGGTTCAGTGGGCTCCAAATCCACACCTTCTTGGGCTTGGGCTGCAGAATCTGACCCTACAATTGGCGCCGTCTGTGGGAAGAGCTTGTGCAAGAGTGAAAACAACAGTTGATAATGGCAGAACGAGGTGAGCAACAAGCAGAATCCAGGGCATCCCAACACGTGGACCGTTTTGGCAACTTAGAGAGGAGACAAAATCGTGAGGGCAGTGTACACACTGTGCGCCTTAGCCAGAGCCAATCACAGAGCGGAAGTCACATGTCCCATGCAGAGAAGAACCGTGACTTACAACTGGAAGTGGAAAAACTAAAGAGGGAGTTGCGACACGCAAAGAGGAAGCGGGCTTCCTCGTACTCTGAAGATGATCTTGATGACGAGCAGGACGTCTCTTATCAACGTAAGTCTAAGACACCAGCTAGCGAGTCCTACACCTATGTAGAGGAGTCTCATCGTAAAAGGGAGCGTAGGAGCCCATCACGCGAGGACGTGGAGAACGATGCCATGAACAGGGCTCTGAATCAGATATCTAAATCACCCTTCACGCGCAGGATAGAGGAGGCCAGACTCCCTCGGCGCTTTAATCAACCAACGTTCACCGTCTACAATGGTAAAACTGACCCCGTGGAGCATGTGAGTCATTTTAACCAGAGGATGGCTGTCTACTCCAGAGATGAAGCTCTGATGTGCAAGGTTTTCCCTTCCAGTCTTGGGCCCGTTGCTATGAGATGGTTTGATGGTTTGAAGGCGGGCTCCATCAACTCCTTCAAAGAGCTCACTCAGGCATTCGGCTCCCGTTTTGTTACGTGCCGAAGAGTGGCCAGGCCTCTCTCTTCCCTGCTATCCTTGTCCATGCAGGAAGGCGAGTCCTTGAAGGCATATTCAGACAGATATTGGGAGATGTTCAATGAGGTGGAGGGCAACAACAATGCAATGGCCCTCAGCACGTTCAAGCTCGGCCTCCCTACTGACCACGGTTTGAGGGGATCCCTATCTGGCAAACCAGTCACAAACGTGCGTCAACTAATGGACCGCATAGAGAAGTATAAGAGGGTTGAAGAAGATCAGCAGCAGGGCAAGGGAAAGGATAAGATTATCCCTCAGGAGAGGAGAGATTCGCGGTCGGACCGGTACAATTACAATAAACCGCGGAGGGATTTTGCCGGACAATCAGGATCGATGAATCCTCAATCGGTCAACACCGTGTTCAAAGAGCCAGTGCATCAGGTCTTGGAAAAGATTAAGAATGAATCATTCTTCAGGTGGCCGAACAAGATGGTAGGAAACCCCGAGAGACGCAACCACAATCTCTACTGCCAGTACCATCAAGACCATGGGCATACAACGGAAGATTGTAGGAGTTTGTGGGATCACCTGGACCAGTTGGTTCGCGATGGTAAACTGAAACATCTTCTGCACCCCTCCAGCGGCCGAGGGCAGACAGGCTCGGGGCCACGCAGGGACGACCCATCCAAGCCACCGCTTGGGACTATAAACGTCGTCTTCGCAGCGCCGGGAAGAACAGGGTCCTGGCCTTTGAAAGTTATGTCAGTAGGCCGACCACCCGCAGGGGAGTCGAGCCGAGGACCGAAGAGAGCTAGGTCTGGTGCCCCGCTGGTTATGGGATTCTCGGACGAGGACATGATCGGCACCATCCAACCCCATGATGATGCACTAGTCATCACCCTCAGAATAGGAGGGTACGATGTAAATAGGGTGATGGTGGACCAGGGCAGTGCCGTGGAGATAATGTACCCGGACCTCTACAAGGGGCTAGGCCTAAAACCCCAGGACCTGACACCGTACGATTCCCCCCTATTCACCTTTGAAGGAAGGCCTGTCATCCCGAAAGGCCGGATACGCTTACCTGTGCAGTCCGGCTCCGAGGTGGTGGAGCTGGATTTTATCGTCGTGGACGCATATTCGCCCTACACGGCACTCGTAGGCAGACCTTGGATTCACGCACTTGGGGCTGTCCCCTCTACTTTGCACCAGAAGGTCAAATATCCATCAGGAGGACAGATACATGAAATCCGAGGAGACCAGTCTGTTGCTAGACAGTGCCTGGTAGCCGCCATTCAGCATGAGGCCCCAGCCGAGTCCTCGGACGTAGCTGGGAGGGATTTATAGCAACTACAGTCCCGGGGATTGCCCTTTGAAGAACCAGATGAAAGCACTCGATGCGAGGATCTAACGAAAGTGCTCATTGGAGACGATCCTGACAGATTCTTTCAAGTCGGATCTCAGCTGCCTCTTCAAGAGAAGGAAGAGCTGATAGGGCTCCTCAAACGAAATCTTGATGTTTTTGCCTGGAGCGCTTACGAAGCCCCAGGGGTGGACTCGGAGTTTATATGCCACCACTTGAAGGTGAATCCACTGGTCACCCCCAAGCAACAACCTATTCGGTGCCCATCCAAAGAACATGCCGACGCAGTGAGAGACAAGGTAGCGAAACTCAAAGCAGCTGGGGCTATCAAAGAGGTTTTTTATCCCGAATGGCTAGCGAATACCGTGGTGGTAAAGAAGAAGAGTGGGAAGTGGCGAGTATGCGTAGACTTCACGGATCTGAATAGGGCATGCCCCAAAGACCCGTTCCCTATGCCGAAGATCGATCAGCTGGTTGATGCCACTGTCGGCCACCCTCGGATGAGCTTCCTGGACGCCTTCCAAGGCTACCACCAGATACCATTAGCCCTGGAGGACCAGAAGAAAACCGCTTTCGTCACTCCTATTGGTAACTACCACTATAAAGTGATGCCGTTTGGCTTAAAGAACGCAGGAGCTACCTACCAGAGGATGATGACGAGGATGTTCGAGCCACAGCTGGGTAAGAATATCGAGATTTACATTGATGACATGGTGGTGAAGAGCAAGGTTATAGCCGAGCATGTTAAAGACCTTGAAAGTACCTTTGAGGTTCTACGGAAATACAAGCTACGACTAAATGCCTCTAAGTGCTTGTTTGGGGTAGGGTCCGGCAAGTTCTTAGGATACATGGTCACCCACAGAGGAATTGAGGTCAACCCCGACCAGATAAAGGCCATCAACAACCTCCGAGCTCCTCGGAATCCCAAGGAAGTTCAAAAACTGACCGGAATGACTGCTGCCCTCAATCGGTTCATCTCCAGATCAGCAGACAGGTGTCGGCCCTTTTTCTCTCTGCTCAACAAGTGGAAGGGATTCGAATGGACTGAGGAATGTGCTTTGGCGTTCCAGCAACTCAAGGATTATCTTTCTCGGCCACCAATCATGTCCAGTCCTGAGCCAGACGAGGTACTGTTCGCCTACATCGCTGTAGCTCCCTATGCGGTGAGCCTGGTGTTGATACGGTCAGACTCTGGTGTACAAAGGCCCGTCTATTACGTAAGCAAGTCGCTGCATGAGGCTGAGATTCGTTACTTGCCACTGGAGAAGGCTATCTTAGCAGTAGTGCTTGGCACACGGAAGCTACCTCACTACTTCCAAGCCCACACGGTGATCGTTCTCACACAACTCCCACTCAAAGCTATACTTCGAAGTGCCGATTACACTGGTCGGATTGCCAAGTGGGGTACAATCTTAGGGGCTTTCGATATAAGATATATGCCCCGCACATCGGTCAAGGGACAGGTCCTCGCAGATTTGGTGGCTGAGTTCACGGAGCCCCAGCTAGAAGAGGTGAAGCCCACGTCGGGCATGGATGAAAAATCAGTTGGCATGGTCTCTCAACAGAATCCCTCCCATTGGGAAGTGTATGTCGATGGCGCGGCAAACCAAAGAGGCTCTGGAGTTGGGCTAGTATTGATATCCCCCGAGAAAATCATTATCGAGAAATCGCTAAGGTTGGACTTCTCGGCAACGAATAATGAAGCAGAGTATGAGGCCCTACTTATGGGGATGACTATGGTCCGTAGAATGGGTGGGAAGTCCGTGGAGTTGTTCTCGGACTCAAGACTGGTGGTAGGTCAAGTACAAGGCGAGTTCGAGGCAAAGGACGAAAGAATGCAGGGATACTTGGGTCGTGTTAAACATCTGCAATTAGAGTTCGAATTTTTCAGTTTGCTGCACATCCCCAGGAGTGGCAACTCACATGCTGACTCCTTGGCCACGTTAGCCACCTCTTCAGCACAAGACCTGCCGAGGGTCATCCTCGTCGAGGACCTGCACAGGCCTACAGAGACGAAGTCAGGGGGAGTCCAGGTTCACCAGATCAGGGCCGGGCCGTGCTGGATGGACCCTTTAATCAAATTTATCAAAGAAGATGTATTGCCTGAAGAGAAGGGAGAAGCCGATAAAGTTCGGAGGAAGGCGACTAAGTTCTGGTTGTCCGAAGACCAGAAACTATACAAACGCTCCTATTCGGGACCATATTTGTTATGCGTGCATCCCGAGGCGACTGAGACACTGCTAGAAGAGCTGCACGAAGGAATTTGTGGGAGCCACACTGGAGGTAGGTCCTTGGCTCACCGAGCCCTCACCCAAGGCTATTGGTGGCCTAACATGCAGAAGGAGGCACACGAATACGTCAAAAAGTGCGATCAATGTCAGCGCTTCGCTCCAAACATTCACCAGCCAGGGGGAAATCTTAATCCACTATCTAGCCCATGGCCCTTTGCCCAATGGGGCTTGGATATTGTGGGACCCTTCCCCAAAGCTGCAGGAAACAAGAAGTACCTCCTGGTCGGAACAGACTATTTCACCAAGTGGGTTGAAGCTGAGCCACTAGCCAATATCAGAGACGTTGATGTGCAAAAGTTCGTGTGGAAGAATATTGTCACACGGTTTGGAGTTCCCCACACCCTCATCTCGGACAACGGTTTACAGTTCGACAGCAAGGCATTCAGGAATTACTGCAGTGAGCTGGGAATTACGAACAGATACTCCACTCCAGCCTATCCCCAGGGTAATGGCCAAGCAGAAGCTTCCAACAAGGTCATACTGAACGACTTAAAGAAGAGGCTAGATGATGCAAAGGGCAAATGGGTAGAAGAGTTGCCACATGTGCTTTGGGCTTACAGAACTACGCCCCGCAGGTCTACTGGAGAGACCCCCTTCTCGATGACCTATGGGGCTGAAGCTGTCATTCCTCTGGAAACAGGGTTCCCAACACTTAGAACCAGCTCGTTTAGTCCGACCGGCAACAACGAGCAACTAGAGAAGAGTTTGGACCTTATTGAGGAAAGAAGAGAGAATGCAATGGTTCGGCTGGCACACTACCAACAAAAGCTCAGACAAGGCTACGACACTAACGTGAAGCTGAGGCCTTTAGAGCCTGGTGATCTGGTGCTGAGGAAAGTTGTGGGCACCGCGAAGAACCCAGCTTGGGGAAAATTAGGACCCAATTGGGAAGGACCATATCGTATCACTTCAGGCGCTGGTATTGGAGCGTATTTCTTAGAAGACCTGGATAGTCATGTAATCCCTCGCCCTTGGAATGTAAATAACCTCAAGAGGCACTTCTATTAATCAAGTCTTCTCTTCAACTGATATACCGATTCGCTGCATAAAGTTCTCTCTCAAGTGTTTAAACTTAAATCCAATCATGCCTGTAGTCCTCGGACCAGATGATTAGGGTTAGTTAACACTCATTCACCGCTTTCTCTCAAGTGTTTAAACTTAAATCCAATCATGCCTGTAGTCCTCGGACCAGATGATTAGGGTTAGTTAACACTCATTCGCCACCAGCTTAAGTGTTTAAACTTAAATCCAATCATGCCTGTAGTCCTCGGACCAG
Source organism: Quercus aquifolioides (assembly GCA_019022515.1). Taxonomy (NCBI): domain Eukaryota; kingdom Viridiplantae; phylum Streptophyta; class Magnoliopsida; order Fagales; family Fagaceae; genus Quercus; species Quercus aquifolioides. The sequence continues at coordinate 37,702,082 of CM032330.1, forward strand.
ATGATTAGGGTTAGTTGACACCGTTAGCTCAAGTGTTTAAACTTAAATCCAATCATGCCTGTAGTCCTCGGACCAGATGATTTGGGTTAGTTAGCACTCAGTTACAGTTCTATAGTGTTTAAACTTAAATCCAATCATGCCTGTAGTCCTCGGACCAGATGATTTGGGTTAGTTAGCACTCAGTTACAGTTCTATAGTGTTTAAACTTAAATCCAGTCATGCCTGTAGTCCTCGGACCAGATGATTTGGGTTAGTTAGCACTCAGTTACAGTTCTATAGTGTTTAAACTTAAATCCAATCATGCCTGTAGTCCTCGGACCAGATGATTTGGGTTAGTTAGCACTCAGTTACAGTTCTATAGTGTTTAAACTTAAATCCACTCATGCCTGTAGTCCTCGGACCAGATGATTTGGGTTAGTTAGCACTCAGTTACGGTTCTATAGTGTTTAAACTTAAATCCAGTCATGCCTGAAGTCCTCGGACCAGATGACTAGGGTTAGTTAACACTGGCGCGGTTTGTGTTTAAACTTAAATCCAGTCATGCCTGCAGTCCTCGGACCAGATGACTAGGGTTAGTTAACACTCGAGTACATTCGAATCCTATAATCCTTGAACCAAACGACAGGTTAGTCAATACCCCCACGCGGCCAATGTCACTGGGGCTTAGTGCCAAAACTCCTAATCGCGTTTAAATTGATTCTAGTCTATACATGTCTCCACTAGTCGTGTTTAGTTTGAAGCCGAGGAATAATAACTTATGTTTAACTTGGAAAGACATGCAACTCATCAATAACTCTTGGTTGGCCTATCCTTTTCAATATTAATTTTGGTTACTTACACCATAAGTATGATGTATCAAGCAGATTTATTTGCATTATTTGGTTATAAGTACAATGTACAGTTGTATGTGACAGTAGTAATTAGTAAGGCAGGTATTTAAAATATCATAGACAAATGAAAATCTATTCCATAAATAAAAGTATAGTTTACAATTCTTCGGATAAAACAAAAGAAAGCACAGGTGCAAAAAGTGAAAGCCCTATACGTCTATTCTTTTGCTGAAGGGAGCGCGGGGTCAGCAGCCTGGCCTATCCGAGCAGTTGCTTCAGGGGCTCGGTCCTTGGGCTCAGAAGGAATTTTCTCTTCGCCTGACCCTTGGCCTTTCTCTTTGGCTGGTTCAGCTGGCTTATCCTTGCCGCTTGGCTGACCAGCTTCCTTGCTTGCACCAAGAGTGAGTGGAGGAGCATGGCTGACCAAAATTGGCTCCGAAGCCTCTGGAAGCTGTGGAGCAGGAGGGGGATCAGTTCCTGGGAGCTCTCGGATATCAGGATCATAGTATACGCTCCCAGGCAGCCTCAGCTCCGAGTCGGCAGGGACTCCAGCTGCATCCAGGGCTTTGCCCCAACTTATGTCGCAGTAATCTCAGCTGACCGAGGCGAACTGCTCCAGAAGCTGGGACGTGGCCGTCTCTATCCCCAGCTGGTAAGCTGCCTTCTTTTCAGCCTCAACCGCCTCCTGGGCCAACTGGGCTTTCTCCTCGGCATATCGGGCGCTGTCTTTGGCTTTTCGGAGTTCATCCCTTAGCCCGTTTACCAGCTCCCTCTCGGTCTTCAGATTGGCCTCTGCCGCCTTTAGCAACTTACGCTGGTCCTCAACCTGCTTTTCAACATTCTTTATCCCAGCGTCAAGGCTTTTCTTCTGGCTGGTCATCTCCGCGAGTTCCCCGGACAGACGGGCATAATCGTCCTTCATTTGGCCCAGAGATTTCTCCGCCTCGTCTCGGGAGCAGAACGCCGCCTGGGTTTCAAGGCGGTTCTTCTTGTCCCACTCCTCGGCTACGTAAATCTGCTGAGTAACCTGCATGATGGAAACTCTAAATGTCAGACGCAGAAGAATAGGAAAAGCAAAATCAGTGATTCGGACTGAGGTTACTTACGATGGCTAAATCCCTCTTGAGGGATCGAAAGAGCTCCGGCTGATTGAAACGCCTGAAGGACTCCATGTCATAAGGGAGGAGAAGTGGTTGCTGCAGGGCCTCAGCAACGTAGCCGGCCCTCCCTCCATCGTAATTTCTGAGGGAGGTCTCCCAGAGGATTGGAGCGCCCTCCAACTCCAATTTTGGAGACCAAATCCGCGGTCCCCCTCCTCCTCGGCGCACATCTGCCACTGTGCCCTCGTCTCGGCTTTCAGTAGACGGAGCCCTGCGAGTTCGGTTGTCCTGTGCCACCTTTTGCTGTTTGGCCCCCTTGGTTGGAGGCACCTGTTTTTCCCCAACCTCAGTGTGAGGTCTCTTCTTCTGCAGTGTTGGCATGGGTTTCAAGTTTGGGTCAGGGATCTGGATAGGCACCGGAGGAAGTGTCACCACCGTTTTAGATGTCCCAACATCTTTCGGGTCAGACTTTTTGCCTCTCCCCTTCATCAAATTCCTCAGATCCATATCGTCGTCCGAGGAGTCCTCTGAATGAGTGGCTAACAAATTAAGATGGGCGCCTGACTGTTCGTAGGCTTCTTCCTCGGCGTCTGAGATCTCTACCACCTGGTTTACTCTTGAAGCTTCTCCCTCAAACTGAAATCCGTCTATTTGTTCTTCTAGTGAGGAAGTGGAAGAACCAGCCCCCTCACCTTCAATCTCTTGTCCGAGGGGAACTTGCTGGAGTGGTTGGATAAGGGGAGGTGCAGCCCGAGGAATTGGACGGGGTACAGGTTCAAGATCGTCTGGCGCCAAGAAGCCCTTCCGACCAACGTCAATACGCGCAAGGCGATAGTCTCCCTAGACGATTGCGTTACCGACCGGTTGAAAACCCTTTGACTTCGCTTTATATCCAAGAATAAGAGGAGCAGATCGTAGTTGCCCGTCCTCGCTCACGAAGATCTCCGACCTTAAAAGGTAGTTGAGGGCAACAACATTCGTTAGGCTGAGCCGAGGAGAAACTTGGTTCTTATCTGTTGCAAGTAAAAAGAAAAAATGGTTAGAAGCTCAGAAATAGCGACCGAAGAGAAATCAAAGACAGTTAAAAGACGGGAGCCCTAAGCCTATGGTCAGTGCGCCTAAATCTACATGTCACACCTGGCTTCCCATGCTTGGTTGGGCAACCAGGGCCGTTGCGCCAGGCGCCCGAGACGATCACATAGTCGTCTTTCATCCCTTTGTTGGATTTGGGAAGGCAGGAAATGAGCCTGACAACATCCGACTGGGATTTTAAGTAGTACCCAGCATCTTGCTGGCTATGGCATTCGTACATATGTACCACGTCAAGCCAGGTGAGTCCCAACCCCAAATGACGCTCAAGGTCCTCAATCGCTCCTAGGATCCTAAACATATTGGGCGCGCACTGCCAGGGAGTAAGCCTATGGTTCCGAAGGTAACTGGCGGTGATGGGGCCCATGGGGATTGTCATCCCCCCTTCTTTGAAGGCGATGAGGGGGATAACCACCTCTCCCGTCTGCCGGTCTGTTAGTATTTTTTCTGGGGGGCAATACCTCACACCCACGTTAGGGGGTATGCGGTACGCGGTCCTAAACGCCTCTATTTGCTCAGGGCTATCCATCATGTACTCGAGTTTTCCCATGGTGCTTAAGTGAAACGGCTGGCCGAAGAGAAAACTAAAAGATTCGGTGGGCGACGACTCACCAGGACTAGACCGGAGAAGTGATTGCAGGCTCGTAGGAGGACTCGTGAGGATTCTGAGTAAGATTGGTACCGGCGATTGAGAGATTCGGACGGAGAGATTTGGACGGAGTGGCGCGTCTGTTCTTGCTGGAGCGTCTGAAGATTTGCAAAGTGGGGAAGAAATGACTTCCTCTGAAGCTTTATACGGGGTCAAGCGAAGGGTCAGGGGCACTCCCGCCCAAATCCTGAAGAAAAAACCCCAGCCATTGGATCAATCAGCCACCGTTGGATGCAAAGGACGAAACGTCACCTGGTGCAGTTAATGCAGCGCCTTGGGAACAAGGAAACCGCAGCGGCATTAATGAGGCGTCTGTTCCCACGTTTACACACGTGCCAGCTCGGTTGTGCGTGTTTCCAAGCTTTTGCTCCGTGGCAAGTCAAAATCCTACTTTTTCTCCTCAGATGAGAGGGAAAAACTACAATTTCGAGGGGCTATTGTGGGGGAGAAAAGCCCAACCTAGCGCATTGGGCCCAAGGCCCTATCCGAGAACCACTGTTCGTCCGAGGAGACCAGGACACAGTCAGAGGCCCATGTGAAAGGAGAATGTCTGGAGATGAGTACGTGCACTATCCGAGGAGATGTTCATATGTCCGAGGAGACCGATACCCTCGGACCCAACGAGGTTTTTATCCGACACGTGTCAAGCGATCTGTTTGACAAGTGTTAAGGGAGAAAGGGAGCCTCGGACACACAAGAAGGTAACAGGAACAGAGAAATATCAAGGAGACAGACTTCAACCACCGCATTTAATGCACTGCACCTACCCTCCTGGCCGCATTTATGTGGAGAAGACCCCTGAACAGTGCATCCTCAGCTACCGCCACTCAGACAGGGCTAAAGGGGGAGTGTGATGGGACATGCACTCAAGTGGGCGCCCGGATGGTGAACAAGTGGACGGTGGAGATGTAGAAGGGCAGTACTATATAAGAGAGAGGGGTCTCTGATAGAAAAGGGAGGGGGGGTCGAAAAAGAAGAGAGAGAGAAGAGCATATTATCTTACTGTAGCTCCAACAATTGTAACCTAAGTTCATCAATGAAAATCACCTCCTCGGACGAGACATTCACAACTGTCCGAGCACATATTAATTCAAATCTTCCTGTCATCATCGCCGTTTAATACTGTTATTCTCATTGTTAGCCTAGCTCTTTCACCCACTCTCTACAAATTTATTGTTTTAGGTTCAGTGGGCTCCAAATCCACACCTTCTTGGGCTTGGGCTGCAGAATCTGACCCTACAAAAACCAATCATACATTTTTCTCATTCCAAAACTTTAAACCAAACATACTTCAAAACCAAACCTTCAAAACCCCAACAAATCCAAACGAAACAAATTAACAAATCACAATTTAATCAAATTCTTCCACTTAATTAAATCCCTTATTACCTTATAAGATCAAACCGATCTCGCGTGAAATTAAGGCACGCAGTCCGGATATAGTTGGATCCCTTGGGACCCATTTTGCCGTTTCGAAATGGGTTTCCATTGCTTTCAAAGTAACCTCTCTTCAACAAGCATTCCATCAAGTCCACCCACTCGGGCCACGGGTGCGATATCTGAACCGTCGATTTCTCAGCCTTGGTGGGTCCTCTCAGATTGAAGATAACTTCAGGTTCAGTAGTTGATTGGGTTATTTGGTTTGTGGGTTTGGAAGATTGGAGCTCTTCAACTTCGTTCATAATGAAATCGAGCTTGGATTTTGGACCAGTGTGAAGAAGGATTGAGCTGGGTGTGAAAATTTGAGCGTTTTTGAAGCGGTTTCTGAATGTGGGGAAGAGATTTCCATGGCTGGTTCGGAAGAGCTTATGCATTTGGATAATGTTCTGTTCTGAGACTTGTAAAATATTTGGCGGGAAAATGAGGATCCAACCGTTAGTTTCGTTTGGACTATGTTTCGAACTTAGAACAGCTAAAAATAGTAAAAAGAAGAATAAAGAACAGGTTGTGTCGGGTGTCGCTGTGTGTGTGTGTTTGTACGTGAGAGACTGTATCGCTCCGCTTGGTAGGAGGGAATGGAATGGAAATGAATAAAAAGAATAATTTTAAAATATTCTTCCCTTCTCTTGTTTGAGAGTTTTAAAGGAGGGAATGGAAAGTCCATTCCCTTGTTTGGGAGTTTAAGTGGGAAGGAATGGAATGGGTAGGAGGGAACACTCATTCCTCTCTATTCCCTTAAAACCTCAAATTTTCATTCCCCCCAAAATTGGGAGGAATGGGAGGGAATGAAATTAGATTTAATGATTTTTTTACTAAAACTCCCAAAATACCCCTATATATTCAACCCTTTATTTTAAAATAGGGGTCTAATAGTAATATTGTCGTAAAATAATTCCATTCCATTCCCTCCATGTTGCTCCCAAACAGGATTACTTACATTCCATTCATTTTCATTCATTTCCATTCCTTTATTTTAAAACATCCAATCAAGGTTACTTAATTCCATTCCATTCTATTCTTTTCCATTCCTTTCTCTTACTTAAATACATTCCATTCCTTTCCATTCCCTTATGATCATCTCATTCCATTCCATTCCTTTATGAACTCCCAAGCGGAGCCTAAGTGTAAACTTTGATGGGAGAGTGTTTGGAAACAAGAGTGATTCCGGACTCGGATTACATATCCTTTATTTGTACTTTTATTCTTAAATATATATTTAAAAACAAAAATAAAACAAAAATAAAACAAAATATTCAAAAATAAAAATTAAGTAATACATAGATTCTTAAATTTATACAATTTAAAGTTTACTAACATTATATCATCACCATAAAATTTAAGAGATTTGTGCAAAAATGAAGTTTTTGTTTTTTGTTTTTTTTTAACTCTTTCATTAAAAATATATACATTTAGAATTTTTTTTTTTTTTTGGAAAAAACAGTAAGTATCCATAACTGTGGTGGCATTCTTGGGTGATAACGCGCACATTCCTTTGACTCTCACTATCTCAGATACCGACTTTGTTTGGCTTGGAGACAGTGAAAGAGATGTCAGTTCACTTATGGCATATAAGAGTAACAATGGCAATGATCTTGTGAGTTTCATTAAAGAAATTTGGGATTTAGATCGATGTTTTGAACCTTTTATAACACCAAATAATATATAGATGTTGTTTCAATATAAGCTACTTGATGATTTCAAAATTTATGTTCTAAGCTCACTTTCTCTAAATTTAATCACCCCATGGTCAATCTATAAAGAAAAATTTCTAGTGGCTGTTATTTGATTCAATATTGTTGCCTTTGGATGGTTAATCTATCATGTTATGTTACTTTTACATGTTTTATAATTAATTTTGAGTGATTTGCTAACTTATTTGGTTTGTTTTTTTTTTAGTGGAAAAAAAAAATTAAAAACATGTCAAGTCGTGGGTCAAATAGATTACCCAAGGAAAAATGGGTCAAGTGTAAGTCCACTTGTTTTTACTCCGAGTAAAAAATTTGGGTTCATGTTAAGTTAACAAGTCCGAGCCCAATTTTTCCAAATCTACACAGATGGTTGACTATTATATTTGTGTTGGTCTCTCTCTCTCTCTCTCATATATATATATATATATATATATTTTTTTTTTTTTTTTTTTGGATGAGCCATTCAAAAACTATCCTTGAGGCTTGTGTTAATGACAAGTTATACCAAAAATATACAATTTGTTCCATATGCACAAATGTCACTTAACGCCATTTGAAAAGTTCTATGCTCCTCATTCTTTTCTTTTTTTTTTTCATCTTTGGCTGCTATTTATCTAGCATTGACTACCCAGACACTTTTTTGTGCATATAATTTTTATAATGCAATCATTGTGAGACAAATGCAACCAAAACAAACGGTTGAAAGGAAGTAGAGAAATTAGAGAAGCAAGGAACATTCAAACAATGCTAACTATTGTTTACGCTTCGGGAGCAAATTGGATTTTTTTGAAAAGTCTTAGTAGGATATGATATTTGCCAATGGTGGTTTTTATATTTTACCCAATTATTTATCGAATGAAATTTTACAAAGTCCTCCAAATCATAAAACAAACACTTTATATAGCTTTGCCTACAAACTTGAAAACAAACCTTCTACATTACTCATGGCTTTGCAAATCAAATACACTTTTTTTATTTTTTTATAGTAGTTCTCTCTCTCTTGAGAGCTATTGCGTCTATAGCAAGCTGTGAGTACTTACTGGTAGTTCTTTTTCATCATTTTGGTAACTAGTTTTTCCTACATCTCTTTAGTAAGTGTGTGTCTCCCTAGGAAAGGTAGGTGTAGCCATCTTTTCTCATTATTTGTTGCTCCTTTCTATAGAGATCCATCATTGCTCTCCGTCTTTTACTCTTATGCATGTTTGCTGCGTGTCATTTTTTCCTTGTTTTTGAATCCTTTTGTTGACCTTTGGTCCTTAGGTTCTCTGCTTCAAGCCAAACATACATTTTCCTCTACCGTCCTTTTCTCCTCATTTTTTGCTCCCTTTCTTTATTCTTGTCTTCTACTACTTCTATTTTGTTCTCTTTCCCTCTTTCCTCTGTTTTCTCCTTGCTTCCCCAATCACCATCCGATCCTTTTACTTTGTTTTTTCTTTTCCTATATTCTCCCTTTTCTTCGTTGTTCACTATCTAATCTAGTGGACCCTTGGTTGTCTCTGTGCTATGTTACCTTTTCCCAGTGAGTGCATGCATCGCACTCACAGACCCTACTGATCAAATGGGGAGAGTCGGTAGGTCAAAAGTGGGTTCATGCCAAAAACAACTGATCGGTTTATAGGTTTATCCGTATTTTTTCACATGTCAAAATAAATGAACAAAAAATATTAAAAAATAAATAAATAAACAAAATATTCAAAAATAAAAATTAAGTAATACGTAGATTCTTAAATTTATACAATTAAAGTTTACTAATGTTATCATCACCATAAAATTTAAGAGATTTGCCTTTAAGTGCGCAAAAATGATGTTGTTTTGTTTTGTTTGTTTTTTTTTTTTTTTAAATTCTTTCATTAAAAATATATACATTTAGGATTATTTTTTTAATGAAAAAATAGAATAGTAAGGCCTTGTTTGGTTGTTGAGTGATAGGTAACTCATTACTCATCACTCAAATTTCATCACTCATCACTCAAATTTCATCACTCATCACTCATCACTGACCCTATCACTCATTTCTCATAACTTAAAAATCTCCAAAACACTCCCACCCTTGTTTGGCAACTAAACCAACTTCTGTTTTTTGCCTAAAAACTCAAAAAAAAACTCACCTTTTTGTGGGACCCACGGGCTAACCATTGTGCAGTGCACACAGAATGGTTACCTGCGGATTGAACCCTTTTTATTTGCTTTGCACTTTCCTCTCTCAAGTCTTAACCACATTTCCCTAACACCTCATTTCCCTTTCACACTTCTGCTCTTAAAACCCAAACTAGCCGACCACTGTTGACCTCAACTCCTCCATCCTCGCCCAATTGCACCGCCACCATGGGACCCACGTCCGTCAGCTTCCCCCTTTGTCATCCCTGACAGCGAACCAAGCGAGCGCCGCTACACCTCGAAGAGGACGCTACACCTCCGTCCTCCACCCTTGAAACCGAGCCCAGACATCCACCATCCCTCCTCTACTCCTAAAGGTTGATCGGCGGTGGGTAAGGACACCATTGTATGTCAATTTTCCCCCCATTTCATCTGCAATTTTGGGAAATAAATGTTATAAATTTCCCAAAATCTACCATGGTGTTGAATACATTTATTACGGATTTGACCTTTGTAAGATTGTTTATGTGTCTTTGAAAGGGTATATGCACTAGTGAACTCATTGGTAGAGGTAAACAAATTCTTTGTTTTGAATGAGAAACTCACTATAAGAGAAACTCTAGATGGAACTTATGAGAAAACTGATAGTGATTTTTGTAGGGTATATTTTTGTATTTCCATGATGTAGAAATTTGCATATAAGTTGAATTTCTGATGAACTTTAGGTTTAGTATTAAAGTGTTTGCTAGAGGTCTAATACTAATTATGTACTTTTGTTTTTTTGTATATCTTTCCTTTCTTTCTTCTGTTTTTCGCCTTTTCCATTTGTCTTGGTTTGCAAAAGATTATTTCTATTCCACTATCACTTTAACTTAATCGCATGTTTGCCTGAGTACAAAGATGATTTTGTTTTAGAAGTGTATGTCCATCGCATTGATCTACCAAGTGATAGGAACCTGGAGCTTGTCTGGTATACACCACAAATACTACAAAACATTGGTTATGTAGGAAGTAGTCATGTACTTTTAACAACTCCTTTGTGAGATTTTTTTGACGCCTACTTTCAATGTGTCTTTGTATGCGATTGTGTTAGTTATAAATAAAAAAAGATTTAAAAAAAAAAAAAACAGTGTAGTTCTGGATAATTTACTATAATAAAGTTATTAATTATTATGGATTTAGAAGAATCACTATGATTTAGGGGTGAATTCGAGCTATAATCAGTAGCATGTTAGGACTTTTGCTTTGGTGATGTAATTCTGGGTTGGTGGTTTTGTATTGTATTTGGTATATTTTGGAATCTGTATTGGTGGTGCAATTTTGTGGTTTGCATAGTTGGTTGGTATTGTTGCTGGCTTTTGGTGTTGACAGTGGGACAGGGACGATGGACGAGGGTTTGAGGTTTCTAGTTTCTAGTCTACTCCCCTTGTTTGGATTGTTTTAAGGGGAGGGATGATTTTATTTATTTATTTACTTTTTTTATAAATTAAATAGCGGAAAGTTTTATTAAATCAAATGAACTTAAGGTTTACATATGTTTGTATTACACCTCGTAAACAATCTTGAATTTTCGTCTCCAGCCAAACTTTATCGGGGCATTAAACAAAATTCTAGTATGCATCTTCATCTTGCTTGTTGGAGGGAAATTCAATTTCTTGCCACTTCTTTGGTTGAACAATTAGGGGAGTTGATCCTCCAATTTGGTCATTTTTTGCATAGCACATACAGAACCATAAATACATATGTAGATACAAAGTTTCCTTCAATTGTGAAGCGTCACTCTTCCATGTGCTGTTGGATACTCGGATTGATGGGGCTAGTAATCGTTGAAGTTCTCCAATCTCTTCTCCTTCATATAGCTTGCTGATGGTCTAATCATTATCAAACATTTTATTCTAAAATGTTCCTTTTTCTTCAACATTTATGCATATTCCTAGCGAAGATACTGTATAATTAAAGACTGTTTTGACAATCCGCAAATATAAAAATATATATATATATATATATATATATATGAAGGGGATAAAAATCATGGTATGACGGATACATTCAAATAAGACTGACAGTGTTAAATTTATGAGTTATGTAAGACAACGAACCGAGGCTCTGAACGGAGAAAATACATGACGGGTAGTCCTCCTATGCGGACGGGTCCTTGATGTATGGACATAAGGGCGACGGATATCAAAGCCACGTGACACCCACATGGCTTAAATGAACTCCAAAGGATCCTAAATGGAAATTTCTTGCACTCCACGATTAACCCTGGTCAAGAAACCCCTATATGGGAAGAATCCCACAAAATACGTACATTTATTAAGGTCTTCTCCATAAGGAAATATCTTCTAGCCCAAGAAATTGAAGTCGGTTCTACTCTACTATAAAAACCCCAAACCCTCAAAAAAATGTACGCATAATTCACCCCAACTCTAGCACTCTAGAGTTGTAGAAATTCTTTCTGACTTAACCTTCGAAGGGTCTTTGGCCGATACCACACTGGTACTCTCCTAAGGTCTTCTTGTTCTGTGTTATGCAAGTGTTGTCTTGAGCATGTGAAGATTGTGTGGCTCACTAACAATTTTCAGTATCATCAGTTGGCATTGTCTATGGGAAGCGATAGGAAGTAAGTTATAACAACGCTTCCCGGATAAAAAGTTGCATGGTACCTACTCGCTCGATGGCGACCACCAACAATGTTCAAGGGGATGAACCACGAACCATTGCCCTTGAGAGACAGGTTCAGACTCTCGCAGCAGCAGTAGAGTGCCTCACTAAACAAAATCATGACTTGGAAAAGTAGTTGCGCCAGAAGAACATAGCGCTTAACACCCAGGAGGAGGACCAGGAAGGAACTAGCGCTGAAAGAGGGAACCAGGAGGGACCAGAAGGCAGCAACGCCCCAAGCAGACAGGAGCGACAGGATACAAGTCGTCCCTCCACCGCAGATACTGTTCCATCGCACATGGTTGTGGAGATGCAAATGATGAAAAAGAGGATGGACCTCATAATGAATGCCCTCAAAGAACGGGTATCAAGCGACCTCGACGAGCTAGTCCATCGGACGAACTCGCCCTTTACTACACCTGTTACCTCATTCCCCCTTCCACCAAAGTTTTGCATGCCACAGGTGCAAACTTACGATGGGTCCAAGGGCCCCTTGGATCACCTGGAGTCCTTTAAGACCCTAATGCACCTGCAAGGAGTGGCGGACGAGATTATGTGCAGGGCCTTCTCCACTACGCTGAAGGGCCCCACAAGAATTTGGTTTAGCAGGTTGACGCCCAACTCCATTAGTACCTTCAAGGAGTTAAGCGCCTAGTTTGCCTCACACTTTATCGAGGGGCACAAGTACAAGAAGTCCACTGCATGCCTGATAAATATTAAGCAATAGGAGGACGAGACGCTGAGGTCTTACATAACCCGCTTTAACAAAGAGGCCCTCTCCATCGATGAAGTTGACGACAAGATACTCATAGTTGCATTCACGAATGGGCTACAGAAGGGTAAGTTTTTATTTTCTTTATACAAGACCGACCCAAAAACCATGTCGGATATACTTTATAGGGCTACTAAGTACATGAATGCGAAGGACGCACTATTGGCTCGGGAAGAGAAGCCCAAGAAAAGGGAAAGACAAGAGGACACACGGCAGGATAGGGGGCAGAAGATGGTCAGGACTAGAGAGCAACAGGAGGATAGGCGCTCCGAACCCCCTGTAGGGAGGTTTACAAGCTTCACCCTGCTGAACATGCCAATTGATTAAGTCCTGATGCAGATCAAAGATGAAAGAGCCTTGATGTTCCCCGACAAGTTGAAGGGAGACCCTAGCAATTGGTCCAGAGACAAATACTACCGCTTTAACTGCGATCACAGTTATGATACATCCAACTACTACAACTTGAAGCAGCAAATAGAAACTCTTATCAGGCAAGGGAAGTTACAAAGATTCGTCGGTAAGGATAGGACGGATCAGCCCCAGGAACAACCTGCAAAAAGAGAAAACGAACGTCCCAGACCTCTGGTAGGAGACATAAGGATGATTGTTGGAGGAACCATAGCATCCGGTTCGTCCAAGAAGGCACAAAAAACCTACCTACGGATGGTTCAGAACGTCCAGTTGACAGGCTTTGTCCCAAAGATCACGGATCGACAACGCTGTCATTGGGTTCACATAGGAAGATGCCAGGTGCCTCCACCACCCACATGACGACATGCTTGTAATTAGCATACAGGTGGGGGACTACAACACTTACCGAGTCCTAGTGGATAATGGGAGCTCTGCAGACATCCTCTACTACCCAGCATTCCAACAGATGAGAATTGATAGAGAGTGGCTGGTCCCAGTCAACGCACCCCTCGTTGGATTCAGAGGAACAAGAGTGCATCCCGTCAGTGCGGTCACTTTACCCATAACAGTTGGTGACTACCCTTAGCAAATTACCAAGGATGTCAACTTCCTGGTTGTCGACTGTTCATCCCCCTACAATGCCACCCTGGGCCGTCCTACCCTTAACTCATGAAAGGCGGTAACTTCAACTTACCACTTGATGATCAAGTTCCTGACCGAGTACGGAGTGGGAGAGGTATGGGGAGATCAAGTAGCAGCACGCGAATGCTACATTGCTATGCTGAAAATAGATGATCATTTACAAACCATGTGCATAGAAGATCAGCGGACGGTGGCGGAACTCATGGAAGGATTGGAGGAGATAATCTTGGATGACTTTAGACCCAAATGAACAACCAAGATCGGCACTCTGGCCAGCAAGCCGGTCCGTCAGGAGCTCGCAATGTTTCTAAAGGAGAACCAGGACGTATTCGCCTAGAGCCATGAAGACATACTCGGGATTGACCCTTACATCATAGTACACAAGCTAAACGTATCACCATCATTCTCTCCCATTTGCAAAAAAAAAAAAAAAAAAAAGGGGTATTCGCGCAAGAACAGGACAAGGCCATAGCCGAAGAGGTTCTCAAATTACAAGAAGCAAAATTCATATGAGAAGTATACTTCCCCGACTGGTTGGCCAACGTGGTGATGGTAAAAAAGGCTAATAGAAAGTGGAGGATGTGTATAGACTTCACTGACCTAAACAGGGCATGCCCTAAAGATAGCTACCACTTCCGCGGATTGACATTTTGGTGGATTCGACTTCAAGGCACCAATTGCTGAGCTTTATGGACGCATTCTCTGGGTACAACTAGATCAAGCTTGACGAAGCCGACCAGGAGAAAACTTTGTTTGTCACCAGCCAGGGTCTCTTCTGCTATAAAGTGATGCCATTCGGGCTCAAGAACGTGGGTGCCACATATCAAAGGCTGATGAACAAAATATTCGAACATCAGATTAGGAGGAATGCGCAAGTTTACGTGAACAACATGCTGGTGAAGAGCATACGGGAGGACGACCACTTGAACGACCTATAAGAGACCTTCAACACCCTCCGCTCTTATAACATGAAGCTGAATCCAAGTAAGTGTGCGTTTGGGGTAACGACAGGAAAATTCCTAGGGTTCATGGTGTCCTAAAGAGGCATTGAGGTCAACCCAGACAAGATACGGGTAATATTAGAGATGACGCCGTAAACAAGCATCAAGGAAGTACAAAGCCTGAACGGTAAGGTTGTTGCACTAAACAGGTTTGTGTTAAGAGCAACGGATAAGTGCCTACCTTTCTTTAGCACGTTGAAGAAGTCATTTGAATGGACAGTTGAATGCTAGCAAGCGTTTGAAGACCTGAAAGCATACCTCTCCTCCCCACTGTTGCTGAGTCCTTCCAAACCAGGGGAGGAATTATTCCTCTATCTAGCCGTCTCCCCAGCAGTTGTTAGTGTAGCCTTCGTCAGGGAAGAAGACAAGGTACAGAAGCCTGTGTACTATACTAGCAGGGCGCTCCGAGGTGCGGAAGAAAGGTACCCCCCTGATGGAGAAGCTTGCCTTCGCATTAGTGACTGCAGCGCGTAAACTTAAGCCATACTTCCAAGCACACACTATGGTCATCTTGACAGACAAACCTTTACGGAGTGCAATGAGTAGCCCTGAAGCAGTTGGATGGATGATGCTATGGGCAATTGAGTTGAGTGAGTTCGACATACAATATCACCCACGGACAACCATAAAAGGGCAGGTCGTCGCTGACTTCATTGCAAAATTCACCAACACAGAGAGCTAGGGGGCAGAAGCACAGCCATAGTGGAGCATCCACAAGGACGGATCTTCTAACAGGTAAATGGGTGGAGCTGGTATGATACTCCACAGCCCGGAAGGGGATAAGGTCGAGTGCATGGTCCAACTTGATTTCCCTACAACAAACAATGAGGTAGAATACGAAGCCTTGATAGCAGGACTGGATCTAGCAAAAGTGGCAGGAGCCACAGATGTAATAGTGTATTATGACTTTCAAGTAGTCATTAGTCAGGTTAACGGCAACTACGAATGTAAGGGCGAACGCATGAAGAAGTACCTAGAGCAAGTAAAGAAGTGGGTGAACGACCTTCGAGCGAAGTTCATTCAAATCCTAAGGGAAGATAACGAGCTAGCCGACCATCTCGCTAAAGGTGCATCAGCAGAATCTATGATTACCCCTAGTCAAGTACTATCCTTCGTTCAAATCTCACCACTAATAGGCATCATCAGTGTGCAGGAGTAGGTTTCGAGAACCATTGGACGACGCCAATAACATCTTACCTGAAGGACAGAGTGTTACTCGACGGCAAAGAGGCTGCAAGGAAATTAAAGGTTCAGGCTACGTGCTTTGTTCTAATTAAAGATGTTCTGTACAAAAGGGGCTTCTCCCAATCGTACCTGAGGTGCCTCATCCCCAAGGAGGTAACCTATGTCATGCGAGAAGTCCACATAGGGGTCTGCAGAAACCATTCGGGATCACGGTCGTTAGTGCATAAGTTAATTCGGGCAGGATACTATTGGCCTACCATGCAGAAGGATGCCTACGCGTACATCAAAGCTTGCAACAAGTGCCAAAGATTTGGCAACCTTATCAGGCAACCGACAAAGGATCTCACCCTAATGACGGCCCCATGGCCTTTCGCCCAATAGGGTTTGGATATCATGGGCCCGTTCCCAACAGCAATTAGAAAGATGAGGTTCCTAGTGGTCGATATAGATTACTTCACCAAGTGGGTGGAAGTCGAAGCCCTGGCCACCATCACCATGGAAAAGAATGTACGATGCTTCGTTTGGAAGAACATCATCTGCAGGTATGGTATACCTAGAGTATTGGTCTCAGACAATGGGAAGCAGTTCGACAATGACGCCTTCAGAAACTTTTGCTCGTAGTTAGGGATCAAGAATCACTACTCGTCGCTCGCCCACCTCCAGGCCAATGGGCAAGTTGAGGTCACAAACCGATCCTTGCTTAAAATAATTAAAACTCGGCTCGAGGGGGTGAAGGGTATATGGCCGAAAGAATTGCCAAGCATCTTATGGGAGTACAGGACAACAGTTAGGATGCCTACAAGAGAGACATTGTTTCGACAAGCATATGGTAGCGAGGCAGTTATCCCGGCTAAAGTAGGACTTATAAGCTACAAAGTGGGAAATCACGACGAAGGAAGGAATGACGAAGCTATGCGCTTGCAGCTGGATCTGTTGGACGAGGTTAGAGCAATGGTCGAGCAAAGGCTAGCACAATACCAGGACCTCATGGCCAAGCACTATAACTCTAAAGTCAGACATCGGGACTTCCAAGTTGGAGATTTAGTCTTGAGGAAGGTGATAGGCACCACAAAAGACACCTCTCAGGGGAAGCTAGGACCGAATTGGGAAGGACCGTACAGAATCGCCTCGTGGTACAGGAATGGAACTTACCACCTGGAAACACTGGACGGGCAAAGGTTGCACCACCCATGGAACACAGAGCACCTAAAGAAGTACTACCAGTAGACAACAACATGGAATAATACTCCTCATTTCCAGTTTATTGCTTTCTAGTTAAATTTTTATTTCCTTTTAAGCCCGAAGGGCAGGTTTTTATCTTTTAAGAAAAAAATTTATATGCATGTTTACCACAATAAGAGGAGTTATTCAAAAATGACATGTATGCTTTCTACATTTTAACATATTCATTATTAAGCTCAAAGTGGACGGGCTCATCCCAAAGGGGTGATGTGAAATGATAAGCCCAAAATGGACGGGCTCATCCCAAAGGGGTGATTTGAAATGAAAAGTCCTAAGTGGACGAGCTCATCCCAAAGGGGTGATTTTAAATACTAAGCCCAAAGTGGATGGGCTCATCCCAAAGGGATGATTTGAAATGCTAAATCCGAAGTGGATGGGCTCATCCTAAAGGGTTGATTTGAAATAAGTCCACAAAGTGGACGGGTACTCCTAGAAAGATAACTAAGTCCTTAAAGTGGACAGACGGGCTAAAAGTATAACTCGTATCTATTAAAATCCACAAAGTGGACGAGTTACTACTAAAAGGATAACCAATAAGTGGACCGATCTGTCCTAAAAAGATGATTTACATTCACTGCAACCACAAAGTGGATGGATAACTTATATTCATCTAAAAGGAATGGATTCATCCCATAGGGAGACTTATTGATTAAGTCCACAACTTGAACGGAACCATCCTAACTAGCTTGTAGTTATCAAGGTCGCATAAGGATGAGTTCATCCCAAGGATTCATGGACGGATGTATTACAAAAGGAATGTAACCAAAATATTACAAAGAACCATGAAAGGAAATATATACATGCAAAGTCTAGAATAAGCGATGGATAGATAAAGTGAAAGCCCACAAAAGGCAAGTGTTTACATCTTGAGTCAACGGAAAAAAATGGGTACAAGTTCTCTTAAAAAATCAAAAGCTAGAAATTTACAAATAAAAAATAAAAATCTACGACTAGACAGCAGGGGGATCTTCAGCCTTTTCCTCTACGGTCTGATCCCCTTCTAGGTGACGGGTAACATCCTTAGGTTTTTCTTGGTCACCCTCGTAACCTTAAGGGTCGGGGTTAGTCTCATCAGCGAAGAGCTTGTTTGTCCCTTTGGAGTAGACGGGTTGGGCAGGAGTCTGAGCCTGGTCATCAATGGAGACGTGAGAAAGATCCAGGTCAGGGAAGAAGGCTTTGACCTGACGGAAGCAGTCGTCAAAACTGTTCGTGAAGGAGCCACCAAGCTCCTTCAGGAGGGTGTCAGAGTCACAATACTCTCGCACTGCATCCTCCCTAGCTTGACGGAGGTGACACTTTGCTTCCAAGATCTCTGCCTCCTTATCCTTAAGAATCTTCTTCAACGCCTCAACCTACGCCTCCGACTCCTCCAAGATCTGCTTTATATAATTGAGCTTGGTCACTTGGACGTCCTTCCAGGCCGTCAACTCCCTTAGTTTTGCATCTCTCGCCTCCACCTTCTCCCTCAGACGGGTGATCACCGTCTCGTGGGACGTTCATTGGTCCATGAGACCTTTCACCATGACGACCCCTTGCAAGAATAAAAATAAAAATAAGTGTTAGAATAAGATGGCTACAGGAATTGACGGATGAAAGAGGACGGATAAACATACTTGTACCAAACTAAAAAGGCCAGTCTCCCCCATGGCCTCAGTGGCATGATGGCCCAAGTCTTCATAGTTGTCGGCCTGGATGATAGACGACAACTGCTTGAGTGCATACCCTGAGTCCTCATGGAGAAGGACGGGGCATGTCTTGGTGACAGGGTCAGCACCTGTCATCAGGCGCTTCCCCTTCCCCGAACTAGGTTTAGGGGGCAACTTGGCAGGGGTTTCAGTGACAGGCTCCGTTACCACCCTTGGCTTCTTGGGTAGACAGTCACTCTTCTCCGACGGCTTCATTTTGGTCGATGGGTGAACCTGACCCGTTGCTTTAGGGGGTAAGCTCCCTTCCTGTTTTTTTTTCGCAACAGCTTGCTACTTGATGTAGGCCCGTCTCCTACTATCTTCCATTTCTGAAGAAGGACAGATAAGGAGTTATGCAACTACCAAGTAAAAATAAAAGGAGAGAAAGCCAGGGTAACGAACTTACGTTGACGAACTTGTGTGTCGTAACGACGGGATGCAGCTGAGGGTTCTGGACCGTCGCGGTACCAGTGGAGAGTGTCCAAGGTGACTAACTTAGCCCACGTCCCCTCCGACAACTTGGTGGCGTTGAAGATTTTTTCCAAAAAACTCCACTGCTCTAGGGTGACCTCTGGACGATCCCGAGCTGCAATAAAGGACGGTTAGAATATTAAGTAGCAAGTTAAGGAATGGAACTTAAGATGGACGAGCACCTATCAGACGGGGGCATTATACTCTAGGTTTTGTCTACAGGCATGAATTCTTAGTCGTCAAGGTGACACATCCAGTCGTCCCTTTGGATAAAAAAGTAATGACTCTTCCAATTTCTGTTGGAGTCTGCTGTCTCACATATTAATCTAAGTAACGGACCCCTCGGTACGAAACTATACGTCCTTCTAGACTGGGTGATCTTAAACAGACGGTAACAGTGAAAAAACTCTTCCACCGTTAACCTACGGGCCCCATCAGACATCACCCCATATAAAACTTCTATGACTAGGAAAAGCCTCTAGGCATTTGGGGATATTTGGGTGACAGCCAGCCCTAAGTATTGAAGGAGACGACAGTGAAGGGCACTCAGTGGGAATCTGAGTCCTGCCTTCAGTATTTGCTCGTACACCTCGACGTCATCAACGCCCCTATAGTAACACTTCTTGGATTGGTAGGGTAGACGGATTGGTATGTGGACGAGTATATGATACTTCTCCGTAAGAGTGTTGAAGTGCATTTTTTTGATGGAAGAAATGAAATCATTAACTGTCCACAATGGGAGCATGATAAACTCCCTAAGTCCGTCCGAACCTATGATGGATTGAATGGGTGGTTCAACACCGATGTGACCGTCATTGGAGTCACTCTCTGACCCACCCATGTGCAAATCCGCATCCCTTGTGGAAGGAAAGGAGGCCAACGGGTTCCTTTCGTCACTTGAGGTGCAGGGGTAGTTCTGACTTGACGGAAACACCTCATCGTAGCTCGCTCCTTCACGGACACATGATTGCTCACTCGATGCACTAAACATGTCACCTACACATGACAAATAAACCCTAAGACTGACGGTTTCACATAGACGACGGGTGTGCAAAATTTAAATAAGGTGCAAGGTAATTCAACATAAAAATACTTACCAGTTGGGAAGAACAGTAAGGTGTGGATGACAGTTGCACCAAGTAGACAAAAAGCAGAGTCAATAAGGTAGATGGATGCGCTTTGATTGAAGATTTGTTATGGAAAGTAAAAATTGAGAAGGAAGGAAGCACGTATATATAGAGGTAACAACATGGAAGACGAAGGGACGCTTTGGTTCGAGTAACTAACCACTAAAAACATGCCATGCGCTCCTGTGACATTTATGACCCTAGGCTAGCCTGTCAATCAGAATGCATCTCCCAAAGATAAAGTTAGATCATCACCCCACGGATCCGTCCTAACATTATGTGACGGACCCATGGAGTGAGGGGGCAGCTGAAGGGGATAAAAATCATAATATGATGGATACATTCAAATAAGACTGACGGTGCTAAATTTATGAGTTATGTAAGACAACAAACTGAGGCTATGAACGGAGAAAATACATGATGGGTAGTCCTCCTATGCGGACGGGTCCTTGATGTATGGACATAAGAGCGATAGATATCAAAGCCACGTGGCACCCATATGGCTTAAGTGAACTTTAAGGGATCCTCAATGGAAATGTCTTGCACTCCATGATTGACCCTGGTCAAGAAACCCTATATGGGAACAATCCCATAAAATACATAAATATATTAAGATCTTCTCCATAAAGAAATATCTTCTGGCCCAAGAAATTGAAGTTAGTTCTACTCTAGTATAAAAACCCCAAACCCTTAAAAAACAAGGTACACATAATTCACTCTAACTCTAGCACTCTAGAGTTGTAGAAATTCTTTTTGGCTTAACCTTCGGAAGGTCTTTGGCCGGTACCACATCAGTACTCTCCTCAGGTCTTCTTGTTCTGTGTTGTACAGGTGTTGTCTTGAGCACGTGAGGACTGTGCGGCTTATTGATGATTTTCGGCATCATCAATATATATATATATATATATATATATATATATATATTTCTAGGCTGTGTAGTAAAAAAAGACTTATGTATATTATCTCCAATTGGAAATATATTGTTCAAATTTCATTGTGGAATTGTGACGGTGGTTTTCATTTAGTGTTGGGGCAATCCAAACAATGTCTTCCTCAAATAGTTACAGCTCCACGTTTACTCAGCATATGTGCGACCGTTGTGTGCTTAGAACGTCTTTATCTCTTCGTAATTTCAGAAGGAGGTTTTATGGATGTCAACATTGGTCGCCGATTTGTATCAAAATTATTTGCTCTTGCCCATGTTGTTTGTATGTGAACTTCTGAATCTATCTAATTTCTCCATCATTTATATGGTATGAATTTTGTTGCAGGACTACGATCAGGCTTGTAAGTTCTTTAGGTGGTTGGACAAGGACCCATGCCCTCGTGGACGTGTAACAGCCCCAATTGTGTGGGAAAGGTTTACGAGACTGGCAGCTGAGACGGAAGCCGCCAAAAATGAGAGGGACAATGCACGACGAATGGAAACAGAAGCATTAGAGCGAGAACGGATAGCCAAATGCAGAGCTGAGAAGTATAGAGTCACAGTCCGAAATGCTAAGGAGAAAGTGCACAAGTTTAGGATTGCTTTGATTACGTCTTGGGTTATGATTGGGTTGTATTTTGTTGTTATGCCCATGTTTAGGGGCAATGGATAGAGGCAAATGTGCCTACCATGAGTTGGTATATTTATATTAGAAAACATATATAAGCCTTATTATTTGTTGTCGGGCATGTTTTATGTAGCTGCAACTTGCAATGCTTCATTCTGTTGTTATGTTGATTGGTATATATTGATTAACTCATATTCAGGTGTTTTGTAAGGACAGAGCTTCTGTTCATTGCCTGAATCGTTTATATAATCCGTTGCACCAAATTGATTGTTAGGTTTCAAAATTTATGAAATAACGCCATAGCAATTCCGAAGATAAATTCCATACAGCATAATCCTCCTACATATTTAGGTTCCAAAATATTTGAAGAAACGGTGCAACATTACCTAAGATAAAATCCATACAACATAATCCTCCTACATATTTAGGTTCCAAAATATTTGAAGAAACGGTACAACATTACCTAAAATAAAATTCATACTACATATTTAGGTTCCAAAATATTTGAAGAAACGATACAACATTACCTAAGATAAAATCCATACAACATAATCCTCCTACATATTTAGGTTCCAAAATATTTGAAGAAATAGTGCAACATTACCTAAGATAAAATCCATACAACATAATCCTCCTATACATTTAGCTTCCAAAATATTTGAAGTAACGCTGCAACATTTCCTATGATAAATTCCATACAACATTACCTAAGATAAATTCCATACAACATAATAATGTGGTGAATCAGTGCTGATGGGCCACGTAATCCGCCCACATAGCATCAGTGATGTCATCCCTAAACTGGGTCATGAGTCTTTTCGGTGCATTTGACATTTTTAGTACATGCCCTTGGGTTGCAGTACTACTAGATGCTTCGATGTTACCGTTGGCTTCGCTTCGGGTGGAAGTTCCTTCAACCCCTGACGGTGCCCAAGTGTGGAATAGTTCATCACCTCGGTTATTCATGCGTATCAAATTGTGAAGAGCAAAGCATACAACAATCACATAATGCTACCTACTACGCTTGAAGTTTGGCATTAAATTGAGAATAGGAAAACGAGCCTTCAGAACTCCAAACGATCGCTCAATAACCATCCGCAATGATGAGTGCCTATAGTTGTACAACTCTTTCTTTGTTATTGGTTGTCTATTGCTTGAACGGAACTCCTGAGCATGGTACCTAGTTGACTTGTGCGGTGGAAGGAAACTAGTACCAATAAGGAAGCCCGAATCCACCAAGTAGTATGACCCTATATGCGACCAACAATAAATGTTGTGGTATTCATAGCAATAATCATAACAAATACAAATAATTTACTAAAAAAAAAATGCAATTATGATACCCGTTGGTGGCCATGGGAGTTCATGCTTTGGGTCATCAATCGCTTTATCCAACACCCGTGAGTCATTAGCACTACCCTCCCACCTAGCATGAACATAAGTGAACTACATGTCCATGTTACACACACACAACACATTTGTGGTTACGGTAGAATTGCAGCTCCTATACGCTTGAGTCGCGTTTGAAGGGGGCCGAGCACTGACATGGGTGCCATCAATTGCCCCAACGCATTTCTACACATGGAAAATAGTAAAACATAATAAAATAAGACACATCAACAAGATCATCTACGTAGAGAATTAAGTTTGGACCTAACTCAGTACTAAGTATGGGAATAATATTACCTCAAACCATGGTCAGTACTTGTTCACTTAAAGATGTTCGAGGAGGACAACTACATTTGGATTTGGTTTAATCAGGTGTTTCGTATATGAGTGAACAGCTCGTAACACGTTGCAGAAGCGGCGCGAAATCATTTCAGTAGAGTGTTAAAACCTGTCTGCAACACATGTCAATCAAGTGTTGTGACCAAGTATGTACAAAAACATGGCTACCGCCTGCATGCTATCTACATCACCCTGTCCATCTCTCAAATAACCGTGGCCACGCAATTCATCCACTAAATGAAGCAACAATGAGCGTGTCATGCGAAACATCTCAAAACACTTCTTAGGATTACCTTCTTTGAGTTCTTCCATGTATCCATTCCCCGTTAGGACACTTGTACGCATGGGCTGTTTATCATAATGTCGTTGCATATAGGCAAACATCTCCCCGACCAAAGGATTTACAAAATCAAATTCTGCTTCATCTTTTCTATCACACTTTGAATCCGAGTCATCTTCATCAGTATATTCAGAGGCAGCAACATCGTTGAAGTATGAATCGTCAAAGTCATAACGCAAGAATGCATCTAACCATTTAGCTCCTGACACCATTGTCACCTACACACTGCAATAGCACACTCTTTAGGTATGTGATCTACCCATTAAGCAAAAACAAAAATAGCTCAACTTAACAAAGTTCACATAAACCTGTGTGCTGTCTCTATTATTTAACCATGCATACGGGAAATCCTCATAACGCTTCCCAATAATAACATCAAATTATCCAACATAGCATCCTATTAAAACACTAAAAATAAAAATGCAACCTGTTTAACATTGCATCCCATTATATCCAAAATCCAAAAAAAAACATCAAACTATTCACCATAGCATCGTATTAAAAAATAAAAATAAAAATGCCACCCGTTCAACATAGCATCCCATTATATCCAAAATCGGAAAAAAAAAAACACACACACACACAAACTAATCAACAAAACATCCCATTATATCTAAAAATATAAAACCGCAAGCTGTTCAACATAGCATCCCATTATATCTAGAATAAAAAAAAACCGCAACCAATTCAACATAGCATCCCAGTCAAGCTAAAAAAAAAAAAAAAAAAGCAAACCCACAAATATCCATAGTTTAGAACATAATAAAAAACCACACACTACACCACCACAGTGCATTAATGTCTACACTTAAAAAGAGAAATACATATACTATGACTAAAACATAATAAAATAAGTAACATGACTCAATCCTCCGAGTTAACAATATCATCCATCCATGCCTTCCTTCTATGCTCCAGTATGCCCATAAACACTACCCTATTATCCTTTTGTTGGAGAGCCTTTGAGATTTTCACATATGCCTTATTCCCTAGGTCCTCATACTGATTAAGCACCTCAATAGCTTTCCCTAGAAAACAAGGATCACCTTTAGCTACTGACTGAGCGAATTGTTCAGAAGTGCCACTTGACTTGCCCTTCTTACCGCTACACCTCTCCCTTGTCGTTGCGGCGTACTCCTTTAGGGCCACAGTCATCTCACTTACTCTGTCTGCTTTCTTTGACACCTTCTTACCCTTAGCACTTGCATCTTGCATGGGACGTTTGCTAGTAGCTTGGGTTTGGCCATCAACTCCTGTTTCCTCCGTAGACTGAGGTATACTCTCAAAGTTGGGAGTATAACAATCATCATCAAGATGGGTGGCAGCACCATCATTAGCAAGCTCTTCCTCCAGGGCACGCTCCTCGTCGTTGGTCAAGGTAGGTGTGTTTGAAGATATCTGAAGGTGCCCAGTTGCAGTACTCGGGGCAAACAACTGCTTCAGTTTGTCATAGTCTGGGCATCCTTTCTTCTGCAAGTTTGCTACACCCCGATCTCCCTACAACAACATAAGTGTGGGAACAATAATCAGGCATACATAAGGACTTATTATTGAAAGATCTAAAAATAGAAATAAATGTTATAAATGAAGTAGAATATGGAATCATAGTGTAAAGAAGAAAATATAATTATGATCTAAAAGAAACGTATCCATTAGAAACATAGTATAAAAAAAAAAAACTGGATTGATTGATTCGTTTTAATTCATTGATTAAATCATTCCTAACAATAAATATTGTAATGTAATAAAGAATAAAATATTGGAAAAAGACGTGAGTTCGCAAAAATTAATAGATATAGATCTACTTGTTAACAGTTTTCACAAAAAATGTACCCCCCTTTCTCCTTAATAATCACAAGAATGGCAATGCATTGACAATTAACAAGGGAACCTGAAATGCATTAAGTAATATACCGCCACCACATGTGCCTAAACCTCGTCCGGACCAGTAACTGTTTGGGTGGTCTCGTCCCAACCCAATCCCGTGTGTTTCAGCAGCTGACTCCACTTGCGTTGTTTCTGCCAGAGCCTATTGTGCTTTTGGAAAACTTTCTTAGACGTGAAATTTTTACCCGTTTGGTTATTAAGTTCTTGCATCATTGTTTGCCACATAGGGCCCTTAAACACACCGTTCTCCATATTACCCTTTATTTGTTCCTCCAACATGATCTCAATAAATATATGTTCTACCTAGGAAGGCCATAGTTTGTCATCTGCATGTTGTGATTCATGTGCCATCTAATTCAAATATCTCACATGGTAAGCAGAACACTATATGCAGATGATAGGTAAATAAATGAATATGATACAATGTTTAGTGGGAAAACTGCCAAGTAAGTTATGGAATTGTGAATGAACAAGTAGTACATAATGTTCGTACACCATAGTAACAAATATGTCACTGGCAGATGGTTAAACATATACATTGTTACCATGTAACACAGAAAAAGCCAAAAGACTGGAGCATTGATTTACCACCTTACTAGTTAATAATACCCATTAGTTAGTACATGCTAAAATAGATGCGAACAACACCATACCGGTGTATAGACCATAGAGGGAACAAAATAAGTTAGCATAAACAAAAGGCACATGCACTACAATGCTTCAGTAATATAAGTTCGTCTCTTACTAAAACGGACCATCCCTTGAATTAGCAGGACCAACCAGATACCCATGCCCAGACCTTGCATACTTATGAACTCCTCTTGCTCTGCAATACCACCTTTGGAGACGACGAAACCGGTTCACAACTTGCCTCTTGTGGAAATTTGTCCCAGTACGAGTGTTGAGAGTTTGGGTGATCACATCCCACACTGAGTCATGAGGAACACCTTGCGCAAAATTAGCAAGCAAGAATTCCTTAAACACAATATCACATAGCTCATCAACACAATCATCATCCCACGTCCTTGAATCCCCAGCCATCTTACACCAATCCAAGACCATGTAAGCAACACTTTTAAACAACAAAATCGAAGGTTATGTATGTAATGCCAATGTAGGTGACAAGTATATGGGATCCTATTTGACTATGTGCAAATCATGCCTTGTTCCCCCAAATCCCAGTAAGTGCAGAGGAAGAAAAAACAAAAAAAAAAACCACAAGGAACCCATTTCAGTGGCAATATTAGTATAATGCAACTCTCACCAACAACCACAAAAAATTATCCCAAAATCACACAACCATTATCCCATATGCTTACATCATACCCTTTCCTCCAACATACAAACACTGTATACAGAACCCCAAAACTCAAAAAAATGGTAAAATGCAAAACATCTCCAATAACTAGCATCCCACAGATCTAAGTCGTAAAGGGAAATAATTTTGTTAAACATGTGCGTCTTATTTGTATATAGGAAATGAGGGAGTTGTAAACCCCATTCCAGCAATATCTATGACCCACGGATCCAGCCAAAAATTCATAGCACAGAACAGAGAAAATGGAAAACAAAATAAAATAAATTAAAAGGAAACCGAGAACCACAGATGAAGGGGGAAGGATCATGGGTACCTGTTCAATTGAAAAGGGTCGGTCTTGAGAGATAGATCGGTAGAGAATGGAAGCGGCGGTGCATTGTAGCGGACTGGCGCGGCGGAGCTGATGGAGCGGCGGAGCTGAAGATGTTCAGAGGCTGGCGCTGGAGCTTCAAGGGTCGGGAAGGATGCTAGAGCTTCTTCACCGTCTGGACGTGCCGTGGGTTTGGGAGAGGAGAAGAGAAGCTTCAGAGTTGAGAGGTGAGCTTGCTTTAGTGCTTTAATGAGAGAGTGAAGAGGGTTGGTTGAGATGAGAAGCATGTGACCGTTGGGAGAAGTGTGCGAACTGAGCAGGTGATGGGACAAGACACTGTCGTGGGGCCCAGTGGGTTCAAGTATTTACAACTTTGCCATGTAAACTCAGTTTTGGTGTTTTGAAAGCAAGTTTTCAGCTTCACCTAGTTTTCTAATTCTTAACTCAAAAAATTGAGAAATGAGTTAAGGAAATTGGGAGAGGAAATCTTGCCAAATAGAATTTGCTTGCGTGGGGCCCACCAGTTTTAAGTAATGAGTTATCAAAACTGAGATATGAGTGATGAAAACAGGGGTGTCCAAACACCACCTAAGTAACCATAACTATGGTGGCATCTTTGGGTGATAACACACACATTCCTTTGACTCTTACCCTCTCAGATACTGACTTTTTTTGGCTATGAAAGAGATGTCAGTTCACTTATGGCATATGAGAGTAACAATGGCAAGGATCTTGTGAGTTTCATTGAAGAAATTTGGGATTTAGATCAATGTTTTGAGCCTTTTATCACACCAAATAATATAGAGATGGTTTTTCAATATAAGCTACTTGATGATTTCAAAATTTATGATCTAAGCTCACTTTCTCTAAATTTAGTCACCCCATGGTCAATTTATAAAGAAAGATTTCTAGTTGCTACTATTTGATTTAATGTTGTTGTCTTTGGATGGTTAATCTATCATGTTATGTTACTTTTACATGTTTTATAATAACTTTGAGTGATTTGCTAACTTATTTGGTTTGTTTTTTTTGCTTAAAAAAAAAAAAAAAAAAATTAAAAACATGTCGAGTCGTTGGTCAAATAGATTACCCAAGGAAAAATGGGTTAGATATAAGTCCACTTGTTTTTACTTCGAGTAAAAAATTTGGGTTCAGGTTGAGTTAACAATTCCGAGCCCAATTATATTTGTGTTGGACTCTCTCTCTCTCTCATATATATATATATATATATATATATATATATATATATATATTGGATGAGCCATTCAAAAACTATCCTTAAGGCTTGTGTTAATGACAAGTTTTACCAAAAATATACAATTTGTTCCATATGTACAAATGTCACTTAATATCATTTGAAAAGTTCTATGCTCCTCATTCTTTTTTTTCTTTTTCTTTTTTTCCCTTTTTTTCTCCATCTTTGGCTGCTATTTTTCTAGCATTGACTACCCAAATACTCTTTTTTGCATATAATTTTTATGATGCAATCATTGTGAGACAAATGCAACCAAAACAATTTGTTGAAAGGAAGTAGAGGAATTAGAGAAGCAAGGAACATTCAAACAATGTTAACTATCGTTTGTGCTTAGGGTGCAAATTGGATTTTTTTTTTAAAAGTCTTGGTAGGATATGATATTAGCCAATGGTGGTTTTTATATTTTACCCAATTATTTATCGAATGAAATTTCACAAAGTACTCCAAATCATAAAACAAACACTTAATATAGCTTTGCCTACAAACTTAAAAACAAACCTTCTACATTACTCATGGCTTTGCAAATCAAATACACTTTTGTACGTGGGTATTTATTTTTTTAGTAACATAGGAAATTACTATTTAGGGCTTGTTCAAACCAAATTTTGGCACTAGGGCAGGCCATGAGTGTTCCAATTATAGACAAGAAAACAACCCTACTTATTATGTCCAAGGCCAGACCTTAAACTCTCCAAAGGTTTAGTCTAAGATCAGTAAAGGCAAATAAATAGTGTGCTTGCATGATAGAAGTTTAGTAGTTTTGAGAGTACTGAATGCTCAACCCCCTAACTAGTGGAATTAGTGAAGTATTTATAAATAGGGCAATTCTTAGGTATTTTCGAAGCAGTGCTTCGAGCTCTCACAAAAAGGCCGAGTCCTAGACCTTTTATGAGATCCCAAAGCACTGCTCCGAGACTTCTTAAGTATTTTTTATTTATTTTTTTTATAAACAATGCTTAGGATCATTTCCTAGGAGTGAAGTGATGGCCTTTGCTAGTTGCTTTTCTATGCTTGATCAACTGAAAAGATCAGTGAGCTGTTACTCGCTACAGTTTAGGTGACTGATAGCCAAGATGTCTCCTTGCTCCTAGTATTTAATGCTTCCCTCACTAGCCGTTGAGAGGATTAATGTTGATTAGTGAGTTAAAAGTATGGTGACACAACTCCACACACACACACACACACACACACACACACACATATGTGTGTGTGTGTGTGTTTATGTAATGGAAATCTACCGCCAAGATGGGGTATTTCATACATTAGAGAATTCGCATAAATTTGTGCAAAAAATTATGTGTATTTTAATAAAAGAACCTATTTTTTTATATTTTACATACTCACTTTTAAAACACCGCATATCAAATTATCTATTTTACACTATATTTCATTAAAATATTAATTTTTCTTAATTTTTAAAATCTCTTTGACACACACAAGAACTACCATTGACTATTTTTCTTCATCCTTGAGATGCATAAAGAAAAAAATAAAAAACTACATGCAATATAAATAGTACTAGTGTAAATTTACATAATTCAATAGTTTAAATATATCAAGTATTTAAATAGTACAAACTCACGGTAGCTAAAAGGTTTTAAGAATCATGCTTTTTTCTTTTTTCTTTTTTTTTTCCCTCATTTAACTTTTGAATTAATTACAACCTTTTCCTCAAAAGAAGGAATACAAATTTTGCTTTTAATAAAAATTTTGTTACTTACCTTTTAATTAGATAGTTCTCTTTTTTGTTGCTGGTGGAAGGCCCAAGAAACGGGATATACTCGAGATATTTTCTTATGAGACAATTAGAATATTGAGATATGAAACTTTTTGAGGCTAAAATAACAAAATTCACCCAAAATAATAATAACAACAATCGTGTTCCATTCTTATTTGTCTGGATTTTTGGGAATTTCTAGTGATTGGAATAAGACTCAACCATGCTTAATCTCACTAAGAACAACCACACAAAAATTTAATGATGAAAATTGAATGGAGCTAGCTAGCAAGCTATATTTGAGTCTATAAAACGGAGTATTGGAGGAGAAAGCATCATTATTAACAAATGCGATGTAACTTGGGATGGATGTAAGGGCAATCAAGCAAATCAACCTGTATCTTCCAAATGAAATTAATGATGAAAGAAAGAAGATAACAAGTGGTAGTTATTGGTGGACCTCGTACATAAGCCAAAAAAAGTGATCGACCCTGTGGTGGTGGATTGGTCTCTCCTCTAAGTGGATCATAGCAAAGCAGCAAATATCATATATGACTAAGGATTAAACCCATTATTAAGGCCGGCAATCTAGCTAATGAGGTATCTTTGTTGGTAGTGGAATCTCGCATGTACAACACAAGAGGTAAATTTAATTTACTTAGATCTAATGACCTTAATGTTTATATATATTTTATTCACCAAAAAAAAAAAAAAAGATTGAATAAACCCCCCTTAGATTAAGTCCCATGAAACATTCATCAGATTAAGTTCCACGAGGCTCCTCTTAGATGAAGTCCCATGAGACATCCATTAGATTAGGTGCCAACTATGTATCGCTTACATTAAGTCCCACGAGGCATCCTTTAGCTTAATCTCAAGAGGCACTTCCTTAGATTAAGTCCCACAAGGCATCCCTTTGACACCATGATGTTATAAAAGTTTAAGTCTCCATAATTTTTAAATTTTAATCCCTATTTAAATTTTTTTTGGAAATATTAGGCTAAGCCCATTTGAATTTCTAAATTTTAAAACACAATTTTCATAATTCCTTGGAAATATTGGGCAAAGCCCATTTGAAATTTCCAAATTTTGAAAACCCCAAAATTCCTTGGAAATATTGGGCAATGCCTATTTGAAATTTCTATATTTTTAAAACCCAATTTTTAAAATTCTTAAGAAAAATTGGGCGAGGATTCTTTGAGATTTGCTAGAATTTTTTTTATTTTTTTTATTTTTTTTATTTTTTGGCTTCTTAGGGGACATTAGGCTAGGCTCATTTGAAATTTTTATAGAATTTTTCAAACCGACATTTTAAGTGGTTATCGTTCAAACCGAACTAATACCTTAAGTGGGATATCGATCATTCAAACCGGACCAACTCCTTGAATGGTTACCGTTCACTAGATCTATCTACTTCTAAATATAATAATCATCATACTAGTACAAAATGTGGTATCTTCTTGTGGCATTGGTGTCCACTTGCTTTGTAAGGGCGAAAATAGGTAACTAATTTTTTTTTTTTTTTCTAACTATCTAGTTAGTAGTTAAGGTTTTGAAACTATATTTTTTACTAGCATCTCGAGTCTAAGAGACTCGATTTAGGGTCTATAAATCGAGTTTTTGGAACTCGATTTTCATGGGTTGTTCACGTCTGATGTGGCACTTTTTTTCACGTGGTGTGTACGTGGAAATCGAGTCTCTAAGACTTGATTTATACACTGCCACATTTTCAAACTTTTTCTTTTAAGGGCCTTGACCAAGAAATGCAGAAACAGCAAAAACCCGGAAAGAAAGAAAAAAAGAAAGAAAGAGAGAAGAAGAAGAAAAAGAAGAAGAAATGGAGATGCAAGCTCAAGCCGACCCAGGCGACGCCAGACCAGGCCGTGCCAGACCCAGGCCACAGCGCGCCCAGGTCGCGCGCGACCCAGGCTGCAGCGCGACCAGGCTGCGCTTCCACGACCCACTTCCCCGAACCAGCATTGTGGGTCGTCGTCGTCGTTGTGGTTGTCTTCGTTGGTGTTATCTGCTGCTTCGGCGTTTTGTCAGAGACAATGGGGTTCTTTGCTGGCTCAGCGGCATGGACGGCCGAGATTGAAGGGACTGATCTGGGCTTGACAGAAATGGAAGGTTGGTGGGGTTTGATGAAAGATTGTGTTTGAATGAACGATTTGGAGGGAATCATAGCGCTACTAGCACTGCTGCTTGTGAGAGCCATTGTTGATCTGATTGTGTTGCGTTTCTTGGATTTCTTTTTTTTTTTTTTTTTTTTTTTTTGGGAATGGCTGAGAGACTTGAGACTTAAAATTTTTTTTTTTTGCTTTTGCTTTGTAAATCGAGTCTCTAAGACTCGATTTCCACATAGTCGCCATGTGAAAAAAATGTCACATCAGACGTGAACAACCCATGAAAATCGAGTCCCAAAAACTTGATTTATAGACCCTAAATCGAGTCTCTTAGACTCGAGATGCTAGTAAAAAATATAGTTTCAAAACTTTAACTACTAACTAGATAGTTAGAAAAAAAAAAAAAATTAGTTACCTATTTTTGCCCTTTGTAACTTCTATCAATGAGGGCCATTTATAGTCACTCCATTTCGCAACCATTATATTTTACTTTTACAACTTTTTTAGCAATAAGGGTAGTGGTAATTTACATAAGCGAAAATTCTTTAAATGACCTTGACCTTAAAATGCACATCACCAGTGCGCATTAAAGAATTAACAATGAATTAATTGGTTTTTTCTAGCTACATGCAAAACATTTTGGAAAACATTTTTAAGATCAGCGTTTTATGAAAGCTTAAATATGATTGGTTGATCAATGATCTTTAGATATGCATGCATAGGATTATCCTTGATTAAATTTTTTTTTTAATTAAAAGATAAAATCCTATTGGTTTGAATTTTAGTTGGTAGACATGCAAGCACTGAAAATTTTTTTGTGGGTAATATTAATTTTGTGGGTTAATTACATTCCCTTCTCTCTTGAGGTTTGTAAATATTCCACCTCTAACTTTAAGGGAAATGACACTCTCCTTCCATGAGATTTGAGGAAATCAATAAATTAGATCCTTATGTCAATAAAAGTAAAAGAGTGTTTATCAATTTTATAAAGATTCCCTTTACTAAACCTTAACATCATTAGTGAGAATTTATTTTTGGTTACATATTTTTCCTTTGTCACCAAACCGTGGTTAAGTTTAGTCAAGAAAATCTTTTTTAGAATTGGAATATTATGTTAATGTTGTTAACAGATACACTATGTTAATATCCTCAAATCTCAATGAAAGTGAGTGTTATTTCCCTTAGGGTATGTTTGATTGGGTGGATTTTAGGGAGGATGAAAAAAAAAAAAGAGTGGAAAATAGGAGAGAAAATAAGTGGGAAGGGTGTTTGGTTGAAAGGGGGAGGGGGAGAGAAAAGTGGTGGGGCCCACAAGTTTTCTTTCCTCCCCCTTCAAAATACAATCTCTCCAAATTGGAGTGAAAAGTGAGAAAAATATTTGGACAAAACTGCCACCACCTCTTTTAACGTTTCTGGCTCCTTCATTTTTTTTTTCCCCCTTTCTTTGGTTTTGTCAGGACGTGGTGGGTTCTTCTTCTTTTCCTTCTTTTTTTTTTTTTTTTTTTTTAAGTTTTTTTATTATTTTTTTTAAGAAAACACTTTTGGATGATTTCTTATGCTATTTTTTGAAATGTCCACTTTCATCTATACACAATTTAAAAAAAAAGTATAATGTATTACTTTTTGTTTTATTTAAGAGAGACATGATGGTAAATTTATACAAACCCTATTTTCAACCAAACCAAAAGAAAATTCATCTCTCCACTTTTCCACCCTCTCAACCAAACACAAATGAGGAAAACTAAAAACTTTTATATTCTTTCACTTTTTCATCCTCCCTCTATTTTCTATTATCTCACTTTTCCATCCTCCCAACCAAACGGGCCCTTAAAGTTTTTGGTGGAGGGTCATTCCTAAAAATCTCAAGGAAGTAGACCGTAATTTACCATTAATTATTTTTAAAAATATATTTATTTTAATTAACTAAAAGAGGGCTTTAAGGGTGAGAGAACACAATTAAGAAAGAGTCCAAAAATGCTGGGAGGACAAATTATCTCTTAAAATAATTTAAAATAGGAATAAGCTCGTAAACCTCTAAAACTAGGACCAATTGATTAATAGACTCAAAACTCGATAAATTAGCCCAAGTCAGCATACTAATTGGATGCCCTACTGTGTTACAAATTTCGCTTTAGCCAATAATCCAATTAGAGGAATGCTTGGAACTATTGTATTGAGTTTCTTTTTCTTGGGAGCATTATTTAGTAGAAATGAATTTTCTAGCTTTTGACTCCACAATACATTTCTTTTTCTAGAAATATATTGAGTTTGTAAGCCATTATTAGTAAACCACAAAGAATTTGCAAAGCTATACAAGAGAGGACGCTTCGTAAAGTAGGCTTTTGGGGGGACCGGAAGCAAATCAAATTCCAAGCTGAAATGATGAAAAAGAAAGAACAAGGATAAGAAATGACAAGAAACAACTAACTAATGCTAGATTTAAAGTTAAAAGTAGAATATCTTCGTTTGTGTGCTGCAGGTACGCTCACCAATGAGAACGCAGCAAATTGCGCATTTAAAGTAGAGGAAAGAAAGGTGATAAACCCTTATGAAGGTGGGAGAGACTAGTCTATACTCTATACCCTTAAAGTGGATGTGTACGTGAAGCAGCAAATTCAATATGACTAAGGAACCGAACCCATGTCGCCATTTGTGATTTTTGAGGATGACAAGCAGTCTCAACGAAAATTCAATTTGTCGTGAGGACAAGCTTTCTTTGTGGTGATAACATCATTGGCCAGCTACACCATTTGCATGGAATAAGCAACTTGATAATTAAACTGTATAGAGAGACTGAACATGTACAAATATGTTTAGACACAACATTTTCATAACTTTCTTTTATAGCTGTAGTATTATCATTTATGCATAATAAAATGGTGTTAGGTAGATATAAATAAAAGTGATATTATTTCAATCACAACAAACCGTATTAGTTCAGGTAAAAACTGAAAACGGTATGATAATGTAGCTATGTTAGCATTATTGGCAATTTTACTTTTCATGACAAGGAAAAAACTTGCTAATAAAGATGATAGTGTGCGGAAAAAAAAAAAAAAAAGGTGGTTGGTTGGGGGGGGGGGGGGGGGTGGTTTGGGTTGTATGCAATGCACATATGAGGTCTGATTCAACACGGTTTCTAGCAATACATAATTGTCAAAATCTAAGTAGTGTCACTGCACTGAATTTAGCATACAAAACAACAAATGATTAATTAGGTATTAATTTATTATTCACTCTCTATGGAAAAAAAACAATCTCAAGCTGTTCCAATTCTAATATAGAGGAGTAGATATGAGCATTTGCTTTACGACTGGCATAGACTTTGATGCCATGTCAGCAATCAGAAAACAATCAATTTGGCGAGCAGCTGAAACCATATGGCTTAACGTGTTGGAGACTACTACCCATATATACAACTAGCGTTTATTCTATGACATCTACAGCAAAAGCATGGAACAGGGCTTAAAAGAAAGTTACCAGAAATTTCCCACTTCATATTAAATAAACCCACCTAAGCCTAATATTTTTTCGGGTTGTTAGGGCCGTCAATATGAAAGCAAACACAAGACATCTTGATTAGAGACAACTTTTTGTTGAACTATTCGCCAATGACGTGATTTGATATCATGATATATAGGAGCAATGATATTGCACATTACCTAATTCACACTACCATACAAATCTATATATATATATATATATATATATATATATATAATAGGTGAAGCAGAGAGATTCAAATTAGAATTTCAAATTCAAGTTTCAATTTTGTACTCTGTGTCTTAAATTATTTATTCTTAAAAAGTTTTATTTATTAATTTTAGAATCAAATCTGGGACCATATCATAAATATTCATCCAAGTGAGTTATTAAGTACAAAAACCAAAGAGTCTAGAATAAATGAATCTTTTAAAAAAAAGTGTTTCACAATAAATTTTTTTTTTTTTTAAATATGGACAATTTACATTTTATACCTAATAATATCCTTACAATTTTTTTTAAAGAGTTAATAAAGTATAAAGATGACTATCAATAGTATTTAAATTATATATATAGGGATATAATATGCATCTTAGGGTACGTTTGGTACACTGAATGGGGATTACGACAGGAATTGTAATTTTTATTACTAGTAATAAAGTGTGCTGTAATGTAATAACTAAACATATTCATTAGTTTGGTTGTGAGTTATAACATTAGAATGAAACTTAATATTTATTTTAGGAAATATCTTACTCATACAATTATATCTCCTTAAAATTTGTTATTTTTAAATTTAAGAGAGATATGTGTTATTTTTTATGATTTTTTATTTTTATAATTGTTAGATGTCTATGGAAAGTTTGTTTATTTAAAAATATATTAAATTTTGAAATTATTGCACTTACTAAGGAATAGCTAATACCTATGTTTTAAAAATCAGACCGGACAGGCTGGTCCGACCGGTTCAACCGGAAACCTGGAGCCAGTCCGGTCCAGTTAAAACCCCTAAAACCGGGCAAGAACCGGGGTTGAACCGAAAATTAAAAAAAAAACAGCTCGATGACCGGGTCGATTTTTAAAACCATGGCTAATACAACCTTTTAAAGAGGAATAGTTATTCCTCATTTTGAAGAATAGCTATTTATAAGGAATGATTATTCCTTGTAATAAAAACATAACCAAACTAAAGAATAACTAAACCATAGAAATAACTATTACATTACAGCGGCTATTACAGTCTACCAAACATGCCCTTATTGAATATTTTTAAATGTTTCTATGCATATGTATGAGATTACAAGCTAGTACAATGTAAAGTGCAGACATCTTTAAAAAATGTGGAAATATTTGTTGTACTTAAACAGTTTTATGCACAACCCAAAAAACAACTAAAATTATGACTAGAAGTGTCATGGTTTCAATTGTTTTTAAGGTTGTGCATTTTAAAAACAATTTGTGAGTAATAAACATAGAATGTGCATCAAGTAATGTGCAGCAACAATTAATGTATCAATAATGGAAATTAAAGCGAGGCTAGGGGTTGATAAAATGTTACATTTATTTTTGGAGCTCGAATAAATCTTTTTAGCATTTTACCATTTAGAGTGTATGTGGTTTGTATTTAAAACCCTTTAAGGTGGGTTAAAATTTAATTAATTTAATTTATAAAGTCTCAAATCATTGGATGAAAAATCTAAGATCAAAGCTTACCTACCAAAAAAAAACCAATCAATCAATCAATATATTGATATTAATAAAGAAATAATCATCATAGAACGGATGTACTAGATGAGAGAGAGAGAGAGAGAGAGAGAGTGAGAGTTAAGAACATGTTTTTAGTTTGTCAACCGAAGAGTTAATCTTT
Source organism: Quercus aquifolioides (assembly GCA_019022515.1). Taxonomy (NCBI): domain Eukaryota; kingdom Viridiplantae; phylum Streptophyta; class Magnoliopsida; order Fagales; family Fagaceae; genus Quercus; species Quercus aquifolioides. The sequence continues at coordinate 37,739,756 of CM032330.1, forward strand.
AGCATGCCCTCATGTCCTTAGGTCGAGGGGCATCCCATTCACAATTGATGGGTAGCCATTACCCAAAAAAAAAAGGCTTTTTTTTTTTCTTTACTTTTATTCTATATAGGAAGTTAGGAACATATTCTCGGCGCCCTCCACTATCGAAAGATGCTTTCTATATACGTATAATTTTCAAGCTGATTGCAAAGAAAAAGCAAAAACGAAAGGACTTTGATGCTATGGAATAGGAATAAATGCCCCACATACAATATTATGCAAAATATTGGACGTTTAGGGTTGGATAAGGTTGAGTTGCATTTTTCATACCTATCAAAACAAAAAGCTGCATTTTTCATGATATGATCGATGATGATGACACATCAAAATTATATTCTCACAATAAAAATAAGAATTTCGAAAAAGCAAGGTAGAGATACCTCACTTGGAGCCTCAAAAAAGTATACTATGGAATCAAATAAATAAACAAAAATTGGATATATGTCCAATGGATCACACCTAACAAGAAAAAGTATTTTATTTTGGCTTAATACTGACGGTATAAATTTAGTATCATTTTCTCTGAGAATTTGTTGTAAGAAAGGGATAACATAGAACTTAGAATTGTCAATTATATCTTTTATATATTTTATGACAATGGCAAACCAATTTGGGAATTTATGTTAGAAGTATTCGATTAGTTTGGATTTGTTTTTTTGTTGAATTTGGAATAAGTAAACCAAAAGTACATTATTAGAAGTAGGTACTGTTATGATCATGACAAGTAGGGTTTTCCACGGATTGATCATTCCTACCATTAAATAAAAATCCCAAAAATACATAAATAACAACCCCACCCAGAAACAGTTCATGGTTTTTTTTTTCTTTTCTTTTTTTAATGGAAAAATTTTAATTTCAATGTTGACAGTATAAATTTAGTATCATTTTTCTCCGAGAATTTATTGTACGAAAGGGATAATATAAGACTTAGAATTGTCAATTATATCTTTTATATATTTTATGATAGTGGCAAACTAATTTGGGAATTTATGTTAGACGTATTCAATTAGTTTGGATTTTTTTTTTTGGTTGAATTTGTAACAAGTAAACCAAAAGTACATTATTAGAAGTAGGCACTGTTATGATCATGCATGAAAAGTAGGGTTTTCCACGAATTGATCATTCATACCATTAAATAAAAATCCCAATAATACATAAATAACAACCCCACCCAGAAATAGTTCAAGGTTTTTTATTTTTTTATTTTTATGGGAAAAGTTTAATTTGTATAAATTTAGTATCATTTTTCTCTGAGAATCTGTTGTACGAAAGGGATAATATAGAACAGTTCATGGGTTTTTTTATTATGGGAAAAAGTTTAATTTCAACATGTTCACGATAACTTGTAAGTGATATTTTCCTTTCTCGTATTTTCATTTGGTTCCTGATGAACGAGTGTTACATAGAAAATCAACATTTCAGTAAGGTGCAACAAACACCAGGACTCCATGAATTTCCAAGAAGTTGTCACTTTGTTTTCTCTACAACCCTTGCCTGCCTAGCTCTGCGCTCTAATCAGCCGTTTGATCTTCTGGTTTTTTGAAGATTCAATGATGAACATATGACTGTGAGAAATGTCTATGTACAAAAAAATTTATTTATTAATGTTCTCTAAATTAGAAAACATGGCAGAACATCTTCTTTCTTCTGTTGCTGTGGAGATTTAAGCCGTTCAACCAATACGTCTAAGGCTTCCTTCATCCACAAATGCTTGCAAACTTCTCTGGCTCCGGTTGCTGACATCTATATAAAGCAAACAATTACAAACATAGAATAGTTAGTACACACATATATATATATGACACAGAATATTAATGTACAAGAAAAAAAATTAATTAATTTGTTGAGCAAGAACATACCCATATTCTGCGGCGGACATTCTTCTCCGGCCATAATTCAAGTTGTTCCTGGACTAATAAAGGGAACATGTGGCCTTCATAACATTTTCCATAGCGTTTGCTAATGAAAGTCCATTTGCCCAATTTACACTGTAATATGCATCACAAAAATCATATCAAAGTTAGGAGTAAAAACTACAAGGGTAGGAATATTGAGTTTATTGACACTGCTTCATATTTTTATTTAGCTAGGTTAATTCATCGTGTAAAAGTACAGTGATATCTAAAAAAAACTATGAATTTACTTTCAAAAGCTATACTAATCAAATATTCAAGAAAGTGACAAAACACTAACCTCAACATTGCCACGAACCCCGGCTTCTTCAAGCGACTCTCGAGAAGCGGCCTCTTCCACGGATTCGTCAAGTTCCCAACCACCCTGATAAGCCAATATAGAATGCTAATGAATAATCAAACTAAATAAAAAGAATAGTCTATTATATATAATGAGAAAAGTTTTTTTTCTTTCTTAAATAGAACTACCATTTACAATCTTGTAAATTAAGTGGTACCTTGGGGAACATCATTGCTTGGCCTTTTTGTGAACTAATAACAAGGATTTCCAATTCATTTCCATTGTTACCATCATTGCCCTTTTTATATCTATAAGGTATGCATCTGCAATATTAAACAATAGAACAATGAGACAATGCGTTCATTTTTTTTTTAAAATTTTTTTATAATCAATGCATTCTTTGTATAGGCTATATATACATCATGCACACGGCTTCCAATCAAATGCTAGTTTCCATAGTTTCCTTGATTCTCAAAAAAAAAAAAAAAAAAAAATGCTAGTTTCCATAGTTGACCAAGAAACAAAATCAAAGAACTTCCCACCTAACCTAGAGAGGTATCTCAAGGAGCGGCTCTATGAAATCATCCTCTTACAACATATGAGACCCACATAGCTTTTCATGGAGTTGCTCCATAGAATAATTTCTAAAAAGAAACAACAAAGAGAAAAACAAAACAAGGACCCAAAGGCAAGCAAATTATGCAAAAATGAAACACAAATCGAAAAGGAGAGAAAGGCCACAGTCCAGAAATTTAAAAATGGGGGCCAGCCATTCAATTCAATATGGATTCATGTCAAATGACTTTGACATATTATATTCTAGAAGAATATAAACGTGCAGAGCCGTAGTTTCAATTTAACATGGAGGCCAGCTTGAAAGGGGGGGGGGGGGGGGAAATTCAACATAAAATTTCTGATTCATTAAAAAACAAGAAGAAAATGACGATAAATTCAATGACAATGAAACTCACCCTACAACTTGGCGGCAACCCAAGTTGTTGTACCTTTGCAACTCTCTTCCCGTCCGAGAAACCAGACAGACCATCTTAATTTTAAAGGGTTTGCAGAAAATCTGTAGAGAATATATATTTCTGAAACAATAATCCCAGAATGAAAATTGTTCTAATTCTGAAAGAACCTTGTGATTTGTTAACCCAATTGGGGCCTCGGTTCTTAACAAAAGCTTCAAAAGATCGGGGCTCTAAAAAATATGTCTAAATTCAGTTTCATTTATAGAGAGAAATTCAGGCGAAGACAGGAAGGCCGTGAAAAGTTAAGGCTCTATCTGACGGATAAGGAAATAGATGGGGTGAAAGAAAAGGCTGGCGGGCTATTTATAGAAAAATGTTATGATAGGACGTGTGAGCCAAATACAATGAAATACACGCACAAAAGAAATCAATTAAAAACTAGAATAAATTAATTAAATAAAATAAATATTGGTCCCGTGAGAGTCTATGACTAAGCAGCACGTGGATGCGTGCGACGTTGTCATCACTGAGCTAATAGGACGCGTTACCTATATATATATATATATATATATTTTTTTTTTTTTCTGAATAAAAAAAGGGTTTTGACTTAGAGTAATGTACCCAACTAAGTAAGAATAATATTACGTATATTACTGAGATCATGAGGAGACTATGCATAATATATTTGTTGAAGATCACTTGAATTATTTAACTCTTGTCAAGTATAATGTAAAACTATGTAAGAATTCTTACTATCAAGTTATCCCCTCATATACAACTATATATGCCTTACCAAACTTGTTCCTACAAATACAAAGAAAATAGTGTGGGTCTTTGATTGACTCCTAAGTTTGATCTCTCTCTCTCTCACGCACACGCACGCAGACACAACGTCAAAAGAGAGTGAGACACTGTGCGTTATAGTTTAGAGGGCTACTCTCTCCCCCTGAGCTTCAGTTTCTGTATTGTTTCCCCGAGAACTATACGTGATGTTATTTGCTCCACGCGGTTCAATATAGAAGGGAACCTAGAAAGTTGACTTTAGAGTTTTGACCAACGTGCTCACGTGTTATATGATTTTATATGATTAGATACGGATGCTTTACCTTGTGCCTTAGCTGGTTTATACGAGAGAGAGAGTATGGGTATGACTATGAGGGTATCCATGTTTCAATCTTCTTCCATAGAGCAGCCATTTTTCGTGTTGAAAAAATTTTGGACGGTGAAAATAATAAAATCATTTGAATTGAATCTGTATTCTATAAAATTTTGGCATATAGTATGTTACACCAGTATGGGTATCCATGTTTCAACCTTCTTCCATATAGCAGCCATTTTTCGTGTTGAAAAAATTTTGGACGGAAAAAATAATAAAATCATTTGAATTGAATCTGTATTATATAAAATTTCGGCATATAGTATGTTACACCAGTGTGTACATACATATAGATTATAGAGACTATAGTTGATTATCCAAAAATAAAGAGACTATAGTTGACCTAAGAGGATCCCTAGATTTGACTAAAATAAATGACAAAATAATGTTCTTTGCTTATACTTACAATCAATAAATCAATAGATGCTAAGGGTGAGTTTGGTTCAGTTTTTTGTAAAAGTGCATAATGAAAAAGTGGAGTTTTCAAAAAGTGCATAATGAAAAAGTGCATTTTCAAAAAGCTGAGTGTTTGGTAAAAGCTGTTAAAAAATGTTTTTTGAAAAAACTGAGTGTTTGGCTAGCACTTATAAAAGTAGCAGTTTGAAGGATAAATTACCAAAAAGGACAATGTATATATAAGAGAGTTTATTTCATATTTTTTTTTTTATGTGAGTTTATTTCATACTTAAATGAACTACTTCATATACTTAAATCAATTTTTTTCTTTCTAAAAAAATTATTTTTTTCTCATCAATATTAGCTAATAATAACCTATCACTTAAGATTTATTATGAAAATTGATACTGATTTTAATTTGAACGTACTATTACAATTATTTTTTTCTCTTTCTAAAAAAAATATTTTTTTCTCACCAATATTAGCTAATAATAACCTACCACTTAAAATTTATTATGAAAGTATTGTGAAAATATTGTGATAAAAATTGATACAGATTTTAATTTTAACGTACTATTAAAATTATTTTTTTCTCTTTCTAAAAAAATTATTTTTTTCTCACCAATATTAGCTAATAATAACCTACCACTTAAGATTTATTGTGAAAGTATTGTGAAAATATTGTGATAAAAATTGATACAGATTTTAATTTTAACGTACTATTAAAATTATTTTTTTTCTTTCTAAAAAAATTATTTTTTTCTCAACAATATTAACTAATAATAACCTACTCTTTAAGATTTATTGTGAAAATATTGTGAAAATATTGTGTGAGTATTTCTAAATGGTCATTTCTTATTCTTTTCCTTTCTTTCAGCCATACGTTTCCTTTTCTTTTTCTTTTCTTTTTTTCTCTTGGTTTTTTCTCCACCACACACGTATCCCACTATATCTCCATCTACCCTTCTTTTTCATTTTCTTGTTCTTTCCGGATCACTTGTGTGGTAGCCTCCAGAACAACATATCTTCACTTCTCCATCTCTGTTTCTTCCTCTTTCTCTTACACACACACACACACACAAATTTCTCTCCCTCTATCTCACACAAACAAATTCTCTCTCATTTGGGTTTGAAATGAGTTTTGTTGATTTTGTTGATTGTGGTGGTAGACCGGTGATAGACCGGGTTTGAAATGAGTTGATTTTGATTTTGTTGATTGTGTTGGGTGGTGTTGTGTTTGTAGCAGAACGGTGAGGGAAGAGCAGAGAGATGAGAGGAATGAGGCTGTGCGTGAGACTTTGAAGGGCAATTTGGTAAATGAACTCAGCCCCAACGGATATAAATCAAACGCCCACACCAGCTTTTACAAAATGGACCGAAGCTCTCCCATAACTCAAACGCGCGTTTCTTCAGAAATATAAAACGCAACTTTTTCCAAAAAGTTGCGTTTTATACTTACCAAACGCGCATAAAGGGCTGGCTTTTTTGAAAAGCCAACTTTTGGGCTTCAAACGCCCAAACAAACGGGCACTAAATGTGATTCATGAGAGATACACTAACATCACAATTCAAACTCTTGATTAAAGGCGACATTGATGAAGCTATCTTGAGTTTGAAGATGGCATCATGAAGACTATGGATGAGACTTAGTAAAGACATCAACAGTGGATAAGAAAACTCATGGCTTGGGGATCACTCATATTCGTTGAGTGTCATTGGAGTCTAAGAAGCTCAAACATTCATCAACAAAGTCATGGTACTCAACCTCGGTACTAGAATGGGTAACAATACATTGTTTCTTGCTAAATACACACTTGTTGATAAAGGGCACTTGTTGATACTGCCTTAGAGATTTTGTGACTGTGTTGGCTTCTTATAGGAGTTTCTTTGCTTTAGCCATTTCTATCTACTGTGATAATTGAAGTGCAATTCTGATCACACATAATAACGTCTTTCATAAATAGATCAAATATATTGTGATTGATTGTGATCACTTTGTTCGTAACCTTCTCTCTACAAACACTTTACAATTGCAATTCATTCTATCTCATGATTACCTAATCAATAATCTTCACCAAATCTCACTCGCCAACTTGTTTCCATGATCTTGTATCCAAACCCAAGTTGGTTTCTTGCAATTCATCTAAAGTTTAAGGAGCATATTAGTGTACATTGGGTTTCTAGCTAGGATCGTATGTGCGCATGCCAATTGTCTATTTTTACTCGTACTACACTTATAGAATATGCCTATAAATAGACCACCTTGTATAATTTTACAGATAACTGAATAATATACAATTATTCTAATAAAATTTATTCAAAATTTCCTATTTGTGGAATTTTCTAAAATTTTATATCAAATCACACTATAATGTCATCATGGTTAAAGTTGTCAGCATCATAACATCTTGATCCGTACTAGTAAAACTGTAGCAGCTAGTTTTCGACCAATGAAACAACCAATTTGCTACATCCTGATTGTCAACCTGTTTTTATCATAATTTAAAGTGTTAAATATTAGATTATTATATTAACGAATGTGATGTGTTATACCATATTGTGTATGCTAGAGAAACTGGTCAAAGTCAACAGATCAGGGTCAAAGTCAACGGCTACATGGACCGGGTCGGTTCCGAGTTTTCCGGGTCGGGTCACGGATCGGGCTGCAGAGACGCTGACTCATCCTGATGACGTGGTGCTGACTTGGATTAGGGCTGATGTGGACGTGCACGAGGGTTAAATATTAGCAACGCAATGTGTTATACTAGCATAGAATAGGAACACTGAGAACGCGAGGGTTACGTGGTTCAGCCTTGACGGCCTACATCCACGGAGGAATCCCTTAAGGGCTACATCTTTATTGTATAGGAGTGTAGTACAATAACCTGTGTTACAATGAACCCTAACATGAGTATATATAGGCGACTAAACCCTAGACTACTAATACAAGTAGGAATGGGCTTGGGCCTATTACATTGGGCGAATATGTCTAATATATATCTCTAACATAAAGGTTGCAATTTTTCAAACTAAATGACTTGTGCAAATTCTCGCCAAGCCCAAAATATGATAAAGATTCATGACATGTGATTCAGAGACTTATTTCGGTTATATGATAACTTATGCAACAGAGAACCATTGTGCTAGAAAACCATTGAAAAAAAATTGAATTTTCAGCCACTTATTCCAAAGAAACAATAAAAAAAAAAATTTGAATTTCTCCCAATAAAAAAATTGAGAGAAAGTATAAAAAATTAAAAATAAAATGTGTCGCCTTCAAAGGAAGACTAAAAGAGTCCTGTGTTTGGATTCTTTGGAATGGTCCGACTCACATGGAGTGGAAAAATACGTGCATTTCCGCCCACTCCATAAGAATTATTGGGCCTCTCTTTTGTCCCCTTACTGTTTCTTCAAATTTATACAAATACAGATGTGCAAGACTCAGACTCTTCCAATTAAATAATTGAAACAGTTCAACATTTGAACTTAATTATATATAACTTTTCTCTTACAGCCCCAGATAGACTATGATTATGATTCTCTCTTTTCTCTCGGATATGCCATTGCCTTTGAACATAACTATCATTAGTTGATTGTTTCTTTTTAGGATCATGTATACGGGTGTCCTTAGGACAATTGTTAATAAATTATTTTTAAAAAAAATTTATATCATTTTTATGAAAAATTGAAAAAGTTGTCAAAACATTAATTGTTTTTTCTCTTTCCCTATAAAAAATTTTCTAAAATGGTTCAATACAAATGCCCTAATGCATTCGTTAACATTTCCCTTCTTTTTGTACAAAATTTAAAAGTAGTAACAAACAATTTTAAGAAAGTTTTTATATCATTTTTTATGGAAAATTGAAAAAACTGTTAAAACATTAATGGTCCGTTTAGATTGAAGGAAAGAGAGGGAGAGTAGAGTAGAGTAGAATAAATTTGGTCCAAAATTAGCCTATTTTCAGCCAACTTTACTTTATTCCCCTCTACTCCCCTTCCTTTCCCCCTCCTCCCCCTTCAATCCAAACAGATCCTAATTGTTTTTTCTCTTTTTCCATAAAAAATTTCATAAAATGATTCAATACAAATGCCCTAAGGCATTCATTAAATTTTTTTTTTTTTTTTTTTTTTAGGACGAAATTTAAAAGTAGTAACAAAGAGTTAATGGGACAATTAAAAGGTAGTTAGAATTTGGAAAATCATTGATATTATCTGTTGATAAAAGGGTCAGGAAGGATATATAGAAATATGAACTTGTTTGGTACGGAGGAAAACTGAATATGATTAACCCTATTTTTGGATGGGAACATATGGGGTCTCCTCTTTTCTCCTCTTCCTATTTCTTTAACTTCTGAAAAAACACTCTAGTAATCTTTCGTTGTCAGCATTATAACATGAGAATATTCTCTTGCACTTCCTTTACATATTTACTATCTATTTTACACAAATCCATTTTCAATGCGTTGATAAGATCTTAAAAAAGCAAAAAAGAAATGTACACTTTTAAAATATGAAAATAGACATGAGAGAATAAAAACTCTTTTAACATTATTTTGGACTTGCCTAAAGAAACACCATAGTTTAATTAAGATTATTTGGCTTTTTGCTTTTTGTTAAAAGTAGACTAAAATATACTTGTAATTGAAAAATAAAAAGACTTTAAAAAGTTATACATCATTAAAATAATCTAAATGTTAAACAAAATAAAGCCCATAATGAATGGAATCATAGTCATTTTAGATTTATAATATTTTATTTAAATTTATGAAATAAATGAAAATATTATTTCCAATAATTAGACTCGTAGTTTTCTTTTGAAAAGAAACTAGACCCATAGTTTGATTAGCAAAATTCCTTATAAAACATATACTTTAAGTGTACGCTTGTGTAAGATTATAATCATTTTTTTTTTAAGATATAAGTTGGCTTATTATTATGGGCTAAGTCTTAAATAGAGATTTTGTAAAAAAAAAATTTGTTTGTTAGGTACTTAAATAGTACTTTTATAATCCAAACTAGTTTGGAGGAATCTCCTTAATCTACTAGTGGGATTTATAAGAATCATTCATATATATTTTTAAACAAATTACTTGAGTCATTAAAAAAAATATGTGACTAAAAGTATATGTGGATGATCTTTGAGAGAGATATATATATATATATATAAATTCTTTCTTTCTTAATATACCTGACCCTTGACAAGGTCATTTGATTTGATGAACCACTATAATTAAACTCTCAAGTTCAATTAGCAAGACTGCCTATAAAACATGCATTGCCCTTACCAGAAGATATATATATATATATATATATATATATTTTTTTTTTTTTGAGAAACTACCAGAAGATATTTAAGTTTTCACACAATTATTGAAACTATGTTATATCTCATTCTACTGTTTGGTGAGATCGACATTTTAGACAGTTTGATTTGTGAACTTCCTTTTTTTTTAATAGAAATTTCTCGAGAATTTCCTTGTGATGCTTTTACATATTATATTTGACTTGTTTGGTAAGCCTTAGATCGAGATGCTTGAGGGCATGCCAAATTTGAATTTTTGATACGGACAAAAATAAGACAGCTTAAACTTTTGGCTCGTGTAATTTTTTATCACATTTCTTTTTTTCTTTTTTTTTTTAAATTCTTGATGTAATTTTGGTCATGTGGGCATCATGATTCACTTGACTTACCTGTGGTGCATCTGATTGATGAGTGTACTATAAAGTGCTTAAAAGATTTTCTGGCAAATAAAGCACGTAAATGATAATTAGTTTGAATAATTTTGATTAGCACGTTCGTTTATTCTCTTTTCGAAACATCAAGCGAAGCTTTTGCCACACTGAAAGTGTAGGGGGCTAAAAATGAGTCTTCAGCCCAGTCCAACTTGATCAAGATGGGGTTGGGTTAAGGCCAATACAACTAATTTATAGAAGTGAATACTTTAGATCAAATCTCACTGCATTTGGTAGTCCACGTCTAGTAATTAGAAAAAGGAAAAAATGACAAGAATAGCAGCGTAATTCAGGAGCTAAATCAAGGAGAAAAAGAAAGATTCTTATATAAAATTTCTTCATCGGGCAAGCTGAGGAGCAAAAGTTCAATTGATCAAACTTCTCGGTTTTACAATGATAACTTTCTTTCCCAATGGAATTTATTTCTCTCTCCTCCCTTTTTCTGATCCCCCTTCCTAGAGGAGCTTTCTTCCATTATATAGCTGATGGGGTTGCATCACAGCCCTCCACTTGAATTGCTATTGATCCTTACTTGGATACTTGTCCTACCATTGTCTTGCTGGTGGTGGTAGAGTAGATTGCAAACTATAAGGACACTGTTTATGAGTCATTCTGCCATTAATGTAACATGTTGAGTTGGTATGGTGCATTTGCCTACACATTTCTACTTCCTTCCTCGGCCCCCATCCTAGTGGTCCTTGGGTTGGACCCCAGTCTCCTGAGGGAAGCTTGTTCCTCGACCTCCTCGGATGGGATACTCCCTCTAGTTTTTGGCATTTGGTTGTCTCACATGGATTAGGCCAAATCTAATGAACAATGAGGCCCAATTGCCTCTTCAGTATGTTTCCATACAACGTGTTTTTGCTTCTCGGGTTCCTCCCTTCCACATAAAGGATTTCATATTGTAAGGTTGAAATTTATCAACCATCTTGTTGGCTTTATTCCATGCCAATTTGCTTGTAATTTAGCATTTAGTAACCCTGTATTTAGGTAGGATTCATGTAAGGGTAGTGTGTGAAGAAAGTGTGAAGAAAAGCTCAAGTTTGTGCAAAGAAGCAGAGTTTCGCGGCTAGGACTCGCGACTGGCAAGCCGCCAACTTCAGGCATGTGAGAAGCACACAGGGGAGCTGAAGGGTCACGCTAGCTGTCGCACTACAGGACAAAAGTCCCAGGCTGGCCAGACCGTTACTTCGCGACTTGAACTCGCGACTTGGACAAGCCGCGAGGTCAAGCCGCCAACTTACCCTGTTTGGCAAAAACTGACTCTTCGTATTCCAAACACACACCACTATATATAGACTCTCATACCCACCAAATTGTGAGAGCTTCCAGAGAGAATTGTTGAGAGAAATCCTAGAGAAAAACAAGATTGATTCATCCACAATCTTTACCTTAGAGTCTCTACAAATTTCTCTACTCTCTTCCTCTCCATTGTCATACCCTTGAGAGGTTTTTTGCCAAATCCTTATCTCACCATACCCACGTCTGTAAGAAGGTTTATTTGGTGCTTTTGGGAAGCAATTAGGAAGGAACCAATATACATTGGTTGATGCTATGGTCTAGTAGCGGAATCCGGGAAGCTAAAGAAGAAATAGGTTCGGCGTAACCTCGTTGGAGCAAGAAGCTTGGAAGGCTTAGGTACTTGGGTAGATTAGGCTTGGAGGGTCTTCTGCTATTCATGTATCCCAACTACATTCTTTAGTGGATTATTTCACCGCTTGGAGGGCGGCGGAGAGGTTTTACGCCGAGGACTTCGGTTTCCTCTTTGATAACACATCGTGTATTGTCCGTGTGTTTGCATCTTCCTTCCCTTTATCTTTGCCTTATATTTACTGCTGTAGATGTGTTTATATTTGGCTTAGATTAGTTATCAATTCTGTGATTGGCTTATGTTCATGTTCCGCACATTAATTGTTTGATTATAAGCTTGAATTGATAATTTATAATTTGGGGTCTAAACGTTCAAGGGTGTTTCATACCCATATTGAACTTTCAATTGGTGTCAGAGCAGGTACACTTGTTGTGGTTTTAATACCTGAGTGTGATCATTGACTTCTTTTTGATATGGATAGGTCTCAATCCTTAAATGTTCCACCATTTTTTTATGGTAATAATTATGCCTTCTGGAAAGTTAGCATGAGGGCATTTCTATGCTTTATTGATGACATCGTTTGGGATGCGGTTGAAGTCGGTTGGACTAGGCCGGAGGCTGCTAAATCTACTTGGGATAAGGCAGCTCTTGCGGCAGCCAATGCTAACAGTAAAGCATTAAATGCTATTTTCTGTGGTGTGTCTCCAAATGAATTCCACAGGATATCTCACATGACAGTGGCCAAGGAAGCTTAGGAGATTTTGGAGACAACTTATGAAGGGACTAAGAAGGTGAAGGACACAAAGCTCCAAATGCTTACCACCAAATTTGAAGAGCTCAAGATGGGTGAAGATGAATCGTTTGATTCTTTCTATGGGAAGCTCAACGAAATTGTCATTGTTAAGCTCAATCTTGGTGAAAAGATTGAAGATACTAAGGTGGTGAGAAAAATCTTGAGGTCTTTGCCTGAAAGCTTTAGAGCAAAAGTCACAGCCATAAAAGAGAGTAAAGACTTGGATGAGATCAAAATTCAAGAGCTGATTGGGTCTCTCCAAACATATGAACTGGGACTGCCTTCCCACAAGACGAGTAAATCGCTTGCTCTCAAAACCATCATCGAAAGAATGGATGATCCCTCCGAAGAAGATGGAGTGGAGAAGGAAGTAGCATATCTTGCGAAAAACTTCTGCAAATTTCTGAAGATGAAGAACAGTGGGAAACCATTTAACAGAGGGAAATTTTCATCTTCAAGAAGTGATAGGAAAGAGTTTACGAGGAAAGAAGGGAAGGAGTCTCAATCTCCTTCGGACATTGTGTGTTTCGAGTGTAATGGACATGGACACTTCAAAAAGGAATGTCCCAATTATTTGAAGACAAAAGGAAAGGTCTATGCCACTACCTTGAGTGATGCTGATTCATCAAATTCTGACTCTGAAGATAGCTGTGACGGAGAAGGAAATTACTCCGCTTTCATGACCATTGCACATGTGGAATCCTCAGGATTTGGGTTCACTTGTGAAGGAGCTTGGTGAATATTCTGATTTGGAGTCTATTGGGATTGTTGAAGAATCAGAGGCTGAAGAAGAAGAAGATACATCTAGTCTTCAAAAGAATTACGCCTTACTTCTTGAGAAATCAGGTGAGAATACAAAGGTGGCAAAGGCATCTGTGAAGAAGATGAAGAGAGCTGAGGAAGATTACAAAAGCCTGCTGGTCAGATACAAGGAGACAAAATGTGAGATTGAAACACTTAATGGTGAGCTATCAGAAGCTTACACAAAAGTGAGATTTCTTGAGCAAGAGGTAGTGCAAGCTTATGCCAAGATAGATAGGGTCTCCTCCAGGAAGTTAGATGATGTTATTTCATCTCAAAAACATGCATCAGACAAGTCCGGGTTGGGATATACCGGAGGCAGTAGCTCATCAACCAATGTTATCAAAGAAGTGAAGTTTGTAAAGGCCAAAGAGACGGCTGTGGATAAACCTATTCCTGAGAAAGTTAAGGCTGAGAGGAAGAAGAATGCGGCTGATCAACGGGTGTTAATTAAGTCCCGTAATCAATCAGAATCCAGATATGGAGCTAGAGGAAGATCACTTCCAAGATCACAACAGGGTCCTAGAACGGATTATGTTTGTCACTATTGCGGATTGCAAGGACATACCAGACCCAACTGTCAAAAGCTGAGAGCAGACAACAATGCAAGTGCACCTCGATCACGAGGAAGAAGAAATGACATGAGGTCTTGGGGTGGTGAGCAACCAAGAAGTCAAAACCGTGATCCAAGAATGATGGACGTGATGAAGATGATTGGTGCCTTCACCAATTGCCTGGAAAGCTTCACACGAAGGTTTGACAGTCCCAACTCTCGTACCCAATCCATCAAGGATATCACCCCAAACGCACGTGACGTGTGGGTGACGAAAGGTACTTATGCATAAGCATTACAACATGTCCATGCATCAATACTTCCCATGTTTGTGAATATGCTTGGTTGTGTGCTTCTTGCTAGTATTTAGGTTGGTCCTTGTTTGTGTGTTTGTCTTTGGTTCAAATGTGTTTACATTGTTATTTTTGTTATAGTTTTTATCAATCTTTTACTGCTTTTGTGTCAAAAATCCAAAAACACATAAAAAGTAGAAAATCCAAAAAGTTTGATCGGCTTTGTTGAGTTTTGTCTCAAAGCATGCTTTGCCTTGTACCTTTGTACTTATGGCTTTGTGCATTTAACGAGCTTAGCTTGTCTCTTATGCACTCATATCATCTGTGGAAGAAATTCTAAAATCTATGTGACTGTTATAAATAGATCTTCAACCTTGTCATGAATGATTAGTGAATGGTTTTGTTGATCTTGAGACATGCATAGACTCATGCCTATATATCTTCCCACTTTTTATTTTTATGCTTAAAAGAGCTCTCTAAATGTAAATCTCCAAATGAAAAGAGATATAGAGCTGCAAAAGCCTGTCACACGTACTAGTATTCGACTAGGAAAAAGGGAAAGCGGCCAAAATAAAATGTATGATGCCCAAAAAGCCAAAGGCTAACTCATTAATTGAAATATCTAAAATTCCAGGCATCTATCTCACAATGAGATTTTCTTTGCTCAAAAAGTGCAAATGATATGTTGAATATGGAGCCAAATGAAAAGCTTCAAAGAATTGTTATCAAGTGCATGTGGGAGGTCATATATGCATGTTTCTATAATTGAGACAAGTCACATTATCTAGTGCTAGTTGTGTATGTCTTGATTGAATTGATCATTGAAGCTTCACATTGGACTAAGGACTATCTCATTTTTGATATCCACACACAACACATAAGTCTATGTTCAATGAATGTCATATTCATTTGTGTGATTGTACTTGATTAAATGTGTTTTCACAAACTCAATCTTTGTTGATCAAACACAAAAAGATTTTTGAGTGTTTTAGTTTGTTTTTGGAAAGTGTTTTTGTTTTTACAAAAATGTCAAAATTTTCAAAAACAGTGTTGCCCTGTTTTGGCGACTCAGTCGCGGGTAGGTCCAGTCGTATGCTCCAGTCGCGAAGCTCACTTCGAGATTTTCGCGGGTCACTGGCTAGTCAAGGTCTCAGTCGCGAAAAAGACTTAGAAAATTTTTCAAAATTTGTGTTTTTGCATATTTCGCGGCTCAGTGTGGCGACTTGTTCGCAGGTGGAAAGTCCAGTCGCGAGGGGTACACAGAGATTTTCGCGGTTCAGCTCGCGACTCCCTTGCGGGTAGATCTTCCAGTCGCGAAAAACACTTAGAAGATTTTTCAAGAATCTTGGTTTCACAGTGTTTCGCGACTTACCCTGGCGACTGACTGGCGACTTGATTCAGTCACGAAAAATGCGTGTTTTGCGTTTTTAAGATAGTTTTTAAATGGTTTTTCAGTTTTTCCCTTGAATATCAGTGACTGTTCATTGTCTTCTTCATTTCTCTCAAACACTCCGTATCTCACTGAAAAAGAATCCATTGTTGCATCATGTCTTCTTCAAACACCAAGAAAAAGGTATGGGTTTTCCTTCCCTCACTTCATTCTTACTGTTTTGACCATTATTTTCTTGATTTGAATGTTGCATCTATGTTCTGCGATATAATGTGTTCAAAAATGGGTTTGCCTAAAAATGTTGAGAATGTTTGTGTGAAGATTTTGTTTCTCTCTTCTTGCAGAGGTGTTTTAGGTTTTTGTGTCTTCATCAGGTTGCCTATCTCTGGTCTGAGCATTGTTTTTTGATAGTTTGTCTTTCGGCATACGGGTTTGGGGTTTTCTATAATTCGTTTTGACTGTGGTTCTTAGTCTATCAGTTTAGTTGTGTTTTTGGTGTTTGTGGTTAATGTTATTTTGATCACCATACCTTGTATGTCTTGTTACCTTTGGTTTCCTATTTGCACAATTCATACTCATTACGTCTTGTCTTAATGATTTTGGCTCTCATCTATCTGAATGAATTTGATAACTTGCTCCTGTCTGCATACATACTGTTTAAATTTGTTTGACTTGACCTATCCATTTTTTGTTTGTTATAAACTGTGCTTATTCTGTGTTCTATCTGGTCACTCTGTTACTTTCTTTGTAACTAACTTGTTACTAATGTGTGTGCATTTTCACATTGTGCTTTGTTTTGTTGTGGTCTTTTCTGCTTGTTTACAGATGGCTGCATCTCCTACAAAGAAGAAGACAACTGCTAAGAAATCTGACAAAAGAATGAAAATGGACCCTAATCTATTTAGGTCTATTCAACACTTTGAGAGATATAGGGATTCTTTTTCAAAAGGAACCATCATTCTGGAAAGATTTGTTGATTTCAGGGAGTTGAAGGACACCTTCATTCCAGAGTGTTTTGAGGGTAGAGGTTGGGAAAAACTGCTGAGTAACTTTCCACCTGTGTGTGACCCTCTAATCAGAGAATTCTATGCAAATGCTGTGATAAGGGAGGAGGAGTTGAGTTGTTGGGTGAGAAGAAAGGAATTTACCTTAGATGCTCATGACATTGATAAGGTTCTAGGGCTTGAGGGTTTGGAGGATTATGAATTCACTAACTACAAGGACAAAATGCTCTCTCTAGACACTGTCCAGAAAAGAATTGGTGGGGTTAAAGAAAACAAATGTCTCAACACTTCTGATTTTCCTAAAGATATGAGGTGTCTGACCACCATAATGATGTACAATCTGTACCCTATAAGAAAGATGACTACACTGACAAATGCCAGAGCCATCTTTCTTATGGAACTTAAGGAGAAAACCTTCATTGACATCAGTTCTCACATCTTTGACACTATAGTGGATGAGACTAGATCCACCTCAAGACCCAAGCTGATATTTCCTAGTCTTCTCATGAGGATTTTCAGAGAAAAGGGTGTTGCAATCCCTCAGGATATCAGTCCTTTGCCTCCTCTATCAGCCATAAACAAATTTACTCTCACAAGGATACAAAGTCGTCTTCCTGGTGAAGAAGTGGAGGATGTTCAAGAAGAAGGTGATCCAATGGAGACTGAAGCAAAAGCTGCAGAACAATCAATCACACCCAGGAGCAGAAGAAAGAGGAGTAGAGCCTCAACTTCATCAGCTGTACCTCCGGATGAATTTCAGATCATCCTGGAGAGGTTTGATACACTCAGAGAGGTTCAAAATCAGCATACTGAAAGGATGATAGCAATGCAGGATCAGCTAGATGTACCTTCAACTAAATTTGATAGCATCCACACCAACCAAGAGCAGTGACCCTTTGGCCATTCCGGTCAAAAAGGGGGAGAATTTTTTGGGGGCTACACTTGAGGGGGAGTGATTATTTTAAGGGGGAGCTTCATTATCACATCGTGTTATGTTTTCAGCTTTGTTACCGTGTTTTGTGTTTCACTGTGGTTTCAGTTTTTGTTAGACTAAAACTCTTGACACTTGGATAGTTTTATTTCAGAAGTTAATCAGTATATAATATGATGCTCATTCAGTACTTTATGTGTTGTTTTGTACTTGGTACCTTTGTAGGTTGTTAAGGCTTTTGTTTATGTTTGTACCCATATTGCTTTTGTAAGCTTTTAGGGTTGTTTTTAGGCACTTTGTAGGCCTTTGTGGTTTGTACCATGCTTTATGCAGCCTTTGTGCTTTGTTAAATCAGTACTTCTAACTAAATTTTATGCATTTCCTTCTAAGTACTGTCACTCTTGTGCTCTTGTAGGATTTTTCCTAGATGCACATACTTCATGTACTGTGCATTGGTTGAGTGTTGGTCATTCAAGTGATTTGCCTTGTGTTTGTCATCTTGAATGTCCGGATGTTCATTCCAAGTGTGAATGAGCATTGTGATCACTTGGTTATAGTGATTACCTGTTTTGGTTTTGCCATGGTTTATTGTTTCATTCCATTGTGCTTGATCGCATTGTGCTTGCTCCATATGCATTACAAGTTTTCTGCATACAATAAACTTACTGTGTTGTTGTGTTTCAGGAGTACTTGTTCTTATGGTTCAAAAGTTTCACAGATTCTAGAGTTAGGTGTGAGTGAGTTTTCCAACTGTTCCCAACTCACGCGTTAAGTCTAGAGTTTGTTTAGGGTTTTGTCACGGAATAGCCAAAGGGGGAGATTGTACGATTGAAATTTATCAACCATCTTGTTGGCTTTATTCCGTGCCAATTTGCTTATAATTTAGCATTTAGTAACCCTGTATTTAGGTGAGATTCATGTAAGGGTAGTGTGTGAAGAGAGTGTGAATAAAAGCTCAAGTTTGTGCAAAGAAGCAGAGTTTTGCGGCTAGGACTCGCGGCTGACTCGCGATTGGCAAGCCGCCAACTTCAAGCACGTGAGAAGCACACAGGGGAGCTGAAGGGTTGCGCCAGCTGTCGCATTGCAGGACAAAAGTCCCAGGCTGGCCAGGCCGTTACTTTGCGACTTGAACTCGTGACTTGGACAAGCCGCGAGGTCAAGCCGCCAACTTACCCTGTTTGGTAAAAACTGACTCTTCGTATTCCAAACACACACCACTATATATAGACCCTTATACCCACTAAATTGTAAGAGCTTCTAGAGAGAATTGTTGAGAGAAACCCTAGAGAAAAACAAGATTGATTCATTCACAATCTTTACCTTAGAGTCTCTACAAATTCCTCTACTCTCTTCCTCTCCATTGTCATACCCTTGAGAGGTTCTTTGCCAAATCCTTATCTCACCATACCCACGTCTGTGAGAAGGTTTATTTGGTGCTTTTGGGAAGCAATTAGGAAGGAACCAATATACATTGGTTGATGCTATGGTCTAGTAGCGGAATCCGGGAAGCTAAAGAAGAAATAGGTTCAGCGTAACCTCGTTGGAGCAAGAAGCTTGAAGGGCTTAGGTACTTGGGTAGATTAGGCTTGGAGGGTCTTCTGTTGTTCATGTATCCCAACTACATTCTTTAGTGGATTATCTCACCGCTTGGAGGGCGGCGGAGAGGTTTTACGCCGAGGATTTCGGTTTCCTCTTCGATAACACATCATGTGTTGTCCGTGTGTTTGCATCTTCCTTCCCTTTATCTTTGCCTTATATTTACTGTTGTGGATGTGTTTATATTTGGCTTAAATTAGTTATCAATTCTGTGATTGGCTTATATTCATGTTCCGCACATTAATTGTTTGATTATAAACTTGCATTGATAATTTATAATTTGGGGTCTAAATGTTCAAGGGTGTTTCATACCCATATTGAACTTTCACATACCTTCCAGTATCTATAATACTATTATACTGACTCTAGTTTCGTTGACAATACCAAGCCAATTGTGGTTAAACACTTGCACTGTCCTATGCTGTCAATTTTCAAAAAATCAAAATGAAACAAATGCAACTTCAGCTATTTTACTTAATTTGAGAATGTGAATATTATATATACTAGCACACGTGCTTTGCGCGTGCAATAAATTTTTTTTTTTTTTAATGTTATAATGTTTAAAAGTGATATATAAATAACTGTATGTATTTTTTTTTTTTTTTTTAAAGAAAGAGGTAATTAAGGTAACATGAAATAATATTTAAAAATGAGATAAAAATAGTGTCCTAAGTTTTAGGCCGAATGGAGAAGATAAAGGAAAAAAACGTAAAACTTAGGAATAATAAATTACTGTTTTTATCAGTTTGTGTTTTTTAATTTGAAATTATTTAACTAAAAAATAGGGGTATATTTTATAGAGTTTAAGAATTGTGTGAGGGTATTTTTGTACGCAAAAAGTTGAAACCCAAACAGAAAATCCTGTTATTAATAGTATAGAATAGATAATGCAGCTTAGTTTGGTCTTTGATTTGATTTTATTTTATTTTTATTATTATTTTGCTGAATAAATAATAAGGAAAAGAAGAGGTAGAATTTAAACCACAGACATTTAGTGTTCGTTTGGGATGAGCTGAAATTTTCAACTCATTTGTAATTTTAGCTTATTTTTGCTTCTATTTATGGGTTTCACTTCACTTTTTGATACTATTCATGGGTCCCTTTATACTATTTAGTTTATTTTTCAACTTTTTTTTTTACACTTTCAGCAAAAAAATTTCTTTCAACTTCAGTTAAATACACTGTTCTTAAACGGACCCTTAATACCACAGATGCTACAAATGCCCTGATATTCCTAGAACATCAATTACCTCAAATGCAACTCTAGAATTTCCTTATGTAAATTGGCATAGTGGGCAACAGTTTATTACGCTTACTCCAAAGGAACAGCATAGTTCAGGAAGGTGACAGAAATAGAGAAACAACTGGTACAAAATATCAAATGGGATGGGAAGAATGGAAGCAAAATTTAAGATCAAATCTTCCATAGGCAGTGCTCTTCTCATTGATTGGGTATTTCATTGTTTGTGATTTGTAATGCAATCTATTTTAATTTGTTTGTCCTGGGATTTTCCTGTGAGCTGTGTTTCTTAATTAGTGATCTCTAGTAAGCCCTATTTTGAGGGTTTGTTTTGTTTGTCAGTTTATATTTGGGTTTTTGCCTTGAGTTTCTTGTTAAATCACTGTAAGGGCCTTGTGTAACATTGTTTCTTGTGGCAATGAAATTCACTGAATCATCCAACGAAAAAGTCTAGGGTGGAGTGGAGGAGGCTAGGAGAGGATAATATATAATCACTAGTTTTTAAAGGTAAGAAAATACTCGTGTCATCATGCATAATTGCCTACAAATTATTTGTGAAAAAATCCAAAATTAATGTATATATAAATTTTACTAAAAAAAAAAAACCCTTAAAAATTGATATAACAAGAATATAATCGTGCCACTTCAACCACATAATATATAAATATTTAAATTATTTTTTTTTTATTAGTAACACATTAATTTGTAAAATTTATGTACTAAAATTTCTTATATTCCCTGCTATCTATGTGGGTACTAGGCAGGTAGGCATCTCACACAAATTGTTGGGGGATAGTCTAGACCAAAAAGCTTGGAATACTCCTAATAGTTAATAAATAAATAAATAAATAACAAAAACAAAAAACCTAGAATACTCCTAATTGTTAATCAAGAACAATTTAAAAAAAGTGGCTTAAACTTTTTTTTTTCCTTAAGTTTGATTTTTCTTTTTCCTTTTATTTTGTTGGACTTATGAGAAAGTTATCAAATTTCATTCATTTCCATCAAAACAACAGAAATATTTCATACTTTTAATTATTGATGTTGGAACAAGAAAAATGTTTATTATTTGTGTGAGGGGACGAGGATCTAAGAATGCAGTTAAGGGGATTAAGGACAACGCTGAGGAGACAAACCTCAAAAAACACCAGCAAAGCTTCCTCAGAGAAATACAAATGACCTTTCGCAAGTACAGAAAGGATACAATGGACGAGGATCTCGAGGATGCTAGCATGCTCTCGGAAGGCCGAGAGCCAAGGCTAAAGATTATGAGGTACAAACTGAGGGCGAAGGGAAGGATTTGTCGCCGAGCGGGAAAGAAAGGAAAGCAGATGGACAAAGCAACCATCACCTCCGCATTTAATACATTGCAACCACTTAGCTGACCGCATTAATGAGGAAGTGACCTTGAACAGTGTCCACCCAGCTCATACCTTAGTATAGAAACCTTCTAGTAATGCCTTGATGGGACAATTATCCAAGAAATTTGATCCTAACCTTCCAAGTGTAGGGCTTAGATACATCTTGGCTAATGATATAAAGCCAAGAAGCCCTTGGATTGGAGGAGGATTTTTTTTGCTTTTGGGACTTAAAACATAGAAATTTTCTGTAACTTCTTCCTCAGACTAAACCCGAGGACCTCAATATCAATACTTCAAAACTATTCCTTACTTAAGATCTTTTGTCAATATTTGGAATCAAGTCCTACACACTTTCTGAATATTTCTTCTTTTCTTAAGGTATTTATGGTTGATTGAGCATCACGCCTCTTAAAAATTAATTGTGTGAGTAAAAGTAGTGAAGTAATATTTGACTTACTTTTTTCCTGCCACAATTTGATCTCGTGAACGGAAGGGCAGGAACCTATTGTATTTTCAGCAAGAGAGAGAGAGAGAGAGAGAGGAAAAAAAAAAAAAAAACGATTGTATTATGTAATAAGAAGTTATATAAATCTAGTTAATTGATATCCTTAAGGCATTTGTTAATGGAAAATTTTAGGAAATTTTTAATACTAACTTATTGGAAATACAAAATACTAACCTTTTTTTTTTTATATATAAAAAGTTTCTAAAAATATTTTTTAAATCAATATTCTTAAAGCATCCATTAACTTTTTCCTACCAAATTCACAATTTATTATTATTTTGAGATCGTATTAATTCCCATTAAAAAAAAAAAAAAACTTAAATTAATATTGATTTGTTGACAGTCTTAGAAGATATGCTGAAATAGATCGATATCCGAATTGTTCTGTTTCAACAGCCAATCTAACACGGTGATTATAACAAAATTGATAACTTTACTTATTATAGTTCATTTCACTGAACATATTGATCGGTTTGTCTCTTTATACAATTTTGGGACTTGGGATCCCACAACTTGAAATTTCTAGCACTATAATAATTGGACTCTTCCAAACATATCCAAATATATGACTATCAGACTAAGTTCCAAACTCCGAAGTAATAATCGAGCAGTTCAACTTTGAACTTTCTAAGATACCGTCTAAAATTAAGACAGATGGTATGATTTTGAGATTCTATGAGTCTTAGATATTTACCAATAAATAACTGAGATAGATGATATAATTTAGACTATCTTAATCTTAGCATTGTAGATGAGATTTGGATTTTTAGTAAAAATGTATAAATAAATGCATTTAATCTTTAATTTCTTAGTTTATTATAATTTGATAATATAGTGATTTTGACATCTAAGGAGAGATTGAAGCTTAAGACAATGTGTTGTCCTATCTTTCCTTAAAATTAAAATTACCATAATTTTTTAATAGAGTTTACAGTAAATAACGAGACAATAAGTGCAAAAGAGAAGGTACCAACTTGGAGTATAATCTGTTTGTAAGATCCCATTTCAATTATATTATATTATATTATATTAGTAGTATGTCCATAAAATACAATGGATTAACTAAAGATTATATTTAAATTACAGAAAATATTTTATTAATATCTTCAAAATTGAACAATAAAGTGTATATATATATATATATATATATATACACACACATGAATAAACGGAAAAATCACATTATGTTACCTAGCAAAGATACATTGTGTAAGATATAAATATATATATATACACACACATGAATAAATGGAAAAATCACATTACGTTACCAAGCAAAGATACATTGTGTAAGACTAAAATTCTATCACCACCTAAAATTATAGTAAATGATTTTAAAAAATGATAAAACTTTATTTTAAATTTTTTGAAATGATAATAGAATTTTAATAAAATAAAGGAAGTAATATTTTAAATTTCTTGAAGTATCAATAATAGAGTGTCGCTTATAATCAATTATTTTAGTAATTTTTATATATACCATGTGGCATAAGCGTCATTTGCTATTCATTAAATTACATATGATAAGATATAACGTGATAGCTAGAATTAAAACTCCATATAATGTTGTAGTATTTGTCCTTTTAATCTTCCAGTAAAATGCCTCCTTTCCAACCTTATTTCCAACCTTAATATTTAAAAATGATAGCTCTTGACTCCGATGACAATTACAACACAAAAACCATTGTAGTAGCTAGGAGTAATCTTGTAGTTCAACTGTAACTAATTCGCATGAGACTCTATAAGTTATGATAGACCAAATAATTATCCTCATCCAAAGGAGCTAGCCCTGGATGAGGTGGAGTATCATAAAGTCAGCAATTCAATGCCCGACAGTTACATACCAGAGATAAGACCGTTGAAACCTCCATTAAGGCCGGATTAAATAGGCCTAAGGCGTTACCAAACAAGCTTTCAAGTCACCATTCAAGGAGGACAACGGCTAGTAAGGTGAGCCTATTTATAGGACCAGCCCAACCCTAGATAGGAGATATGCACATTTATCATCTCTTACTCTGATCACCAAATTCTTTCTATTTTTCTAAGCTTTGTTCATTGACTTTATCATCGGAGACTCCGTGGTCGACACCACACCGGTGACCACCTAAGAGGATCCCCTTTCTTTTCATTGATCATTCAGGAGGTTGGACGAGCTTGTATTGGTTTATCTGGACAAACCCAACAACTGACGATTTTGGCATCATCAGTTTGGTGCCATCTGTAGAGACGATGAATTCAAACTTTCATTTGAAGGCGTATTCCCATTTGGTTTCAACATCCAGATGGAGTCCAATACACCACAAGATTCAGCGACACTAGCTTTGCAAGTTTAGACCCTTGCCTCCAGCGTGGAAGAACTCACCAGGCAAAATTAGGAGATGATGTTACAACTTCAACAGGAAGAAAATCGTTCACCCATTAGGACGGGGACTAACAGGAATAACGATGAAGATAGCCACAGAAGAGATGACTATCGACGACCAAACACTTCAGAGGAAGCGAATTTGGACATCCTTCGAGATATAAGTAGGGAGATGGACGAGCTGAGAAACGCGATGAGAGAAAAGATGGATCGAAATCTGGACAGGATGGTTAGAAGGACAGACTCGCCCTTCACCACGAGAATCCTGGAGTGTCCTTTGCCCTCGAAGTTTAGTCTTCCATAGCTCGAGTAATTTGATGGCCTGAAAGACCCGCTTGATCATATCACTACCTTCAAGACAACTTTGAGTCTGCAACAACCCCTAAACGAGATCTTGTGTTGCTCTTTTCCTACCACCCTTAAGGGAGCAGCGCGAGTGTGGTTCAGTAAGCTAGCAACGTCATCCATTGACAACTTCAAACAAATGGGAAACTCCTTTGTGCACCATTTCATTGGTGGACAACGTCAGAAAAGACCAACAGACCATCTATTCACAGTCAAGCAAGGAGAAAGGGAGACCTTGAGGTCATATGTGAAGCGCTTTACCAAAGAAGTCCTAGAAGTTGATGAAACGGATGATAAGGTACAATTAACCACCTTTAAAGCAGGGTTAAAATCCAGGGAGTTCATGGTTGCCCTCGTAAAGAGCCTGCCCAAAACAATGGCCGAGATGCTATTGAAGGCCTAGAAGTACATGAATGCAGAGGATGCTAGTTGCGATAGGAGACGAAGGCATATTTAAAAGAAAAGAAAGTGTTAGGGAAGACCGAAGATGATGCAAGAGAGAAAGGAAAGATCATCAGACCAGTTCTGATGGAAATAAGCAGAAAGACGATAAAACCCCGCAGATGACAAAATTCACTCCTCTGGTTATGCCTGTTGACAAAATTTTAGCACAAATTTAGAATGATCATCATCTCAAGTGGTTGAGACCGCTCCATTCCTCACTCGATGTACGAGACAAGAAGAAGTATTGCTGTTTTCATAAAGACCACAGCCATTACACTAAAGATTGCAGAGACTTGAAGGAGCAGACAAAAGAATTGATTCGGAAAGGAAAGTTGCAAAAATTTGTGAAAAAGGGGGAATCCAACCGATCTAGGGACGAGCACAGAGAGAAATTTGAAAACCCCCTCACAGACAAAGACAAGTCATACAACTGTCCACAAAGCGTGATTGGGGAGATAAAGACAATTGCTAGGTGACCATCCACTGGTGGATCTTTTAAGTCTCTTAAAAAGTCCCAACAGAGACTTGTGAATAGCATTCACAGGAGGCATCCTTTGAAGCAAAGGAGACGAATAGGTATGGACATTCTATTCTCGTAAGAAGATGCTAGAGGTGTGAAATAGCTGCATGACGATCCCTTAGTGATCATGCTTATAATAGAGGGATTCAACACTAGACGAATTCTCGTCGACAATGGCAACTCGGCTGACATCATTTATCTCTCGGCTTTCCAACAGCTAAAAATAGACCCAAAGAAGTCGTGACCATTTGAATCTCCCCTTGTCAGCTTCAACAGAGACCCAGTGTACCCTAGAGGAATAGTGGCATTAACGGTCACAGCAGGTTCCTATCCCTTGCAAATCACCAAACAACTTGACTTCCTAGTAGTGGATTGCCCGTCATCGTACAACGTGATCATCGAAAGACCCACGCTCAACCATTGGAAAGCAACAACCTCCACGTACTACTTAAAGGTAAAATTCCCAATTGAACACGGTATAGGCAAAGTCAAAGGAGACCAGGTGTTAACCAGAGAATGCTACCAAGCTGTTTTAGCCACGAAGGAGAACCACACTTGGATGAGTGAGGAGGAAGAAAAAGAGAAGGTGGAAGCCCTAGAAACGGTAGATTTGGTAAACAGAGAACCAACAAAGACAACGAAAATAGGGACGAACCTGAATGATCAAATGAAGAAAGAACTGGTGCAGTTTCCTAAGGAGAACCTGAACATTTTCGCATGGAGTCATGAAGATATGCCCGGCATAGCGACGGAGGTTATTCAGCATCATCTGAATGTTGATCTAGAAAAGAAGCTCGTCCAGCAAAGATGACGAGTCTTCACCCCTGAACGTAACGTGGAATCATGGACGAGGTAGACAAGCTACTTGCAGCTGGCTTTATCTGAGAGGTTTACTACCCCAACTGGCTGGCCAATATCGTCTTAGTGAAGAAAGCAAATGGGAAGTGGAAGATGTGTGTGGACTTCACGGACCTGAACAGTGCCTGTGCTAAAGACAACTTCCCATTGCCAAGAATTGACCAGCTGGTAGACTCCACTGCCGGGCATAAGCTCCTCACTTTTATGGACCCCTTTTCAGACTACAACCAGATCAAAATGTCAGAAGAAGACTAGGAGAAGACTGCCTTAATCACCATTCAAGGGCTTTACTGCTACAAAGTAATGCCCTACGGGCTAAAGAATGCAGGAGCCACTTACCAGAGGTTGGTCAACAGAATGTTCAATAGACAAATCGGGAGAAACATGGAGGTATATGTTGACGATATGCTCGTCAAGAGCAGAGAAGAGAACACACACCTAGACGACCTCAAAAAGACCTTTACTACCTTTAGGCAATACCAGATGAGGTTGAACCCTGGCAAATGCGCCTTTGGTGTGTCATCGGAAATATTCCTCAAGTTTATGGTGTCTCAATGAGGAATAGAAGCCAACCTAAAGAAGATACGAGTCATACTGAAAATGAAATCTCCAAAGACAGTGAAGGAGGTACAGACACTGACAGGAAGGATTGTCGCCCTTAATAGGTTCATCTTAGAACTACAGACAAATGTTTGCCTTTCTTCAAAACCCTGAAACATGCTTTTTCCTGGATGAGTGAATGTGAAGAGGCCTTCCAGAAGCTGAAGCGTTAGTTGAGCAATCCTCCCATCTTGAGCCCATCAAAGGAGGGGGAAGATTTGTTCCTATACCTAACAATGTCAACCACGGCCATGAGTGTAGCTTTGATTCGAAAAGAGAATAGGGTACAGCTTCCTGTTTACTATGTGAGTCAAACGTTCCAGGGAGTTGAGGCCAGATATCCACGAATGGAAAAGATCGTCTTCGCCTTAATCGTAGCTTCACGTAAGCTTCTTCCCTACTTCCAGGTGAACCCCATTTTGGTAATAACGGACCAACCCATGAAGAAAGCAATGAACAAACCCGAAGCAATAGGGAGGCTAGTATAGTGGGTGATTGAGCTGAGTCAATTTGACATAAATTATCATCCCAGAACGGCCATAAAAGCTCAAGCATTGGCTGACTTCATCGCCGAGTTTACCCTATCAGACAACGAAAAAGCATAAGACGAATCAGAAAGCTAGACAATAATGATAGACAGATCGTCGTGTCATAAAAGAGGAGGGGTTGGGGTCATCATCAATACTCATGAAGGGGAAATCTTCAAATATGGAGTACGACTTCATTCCCTGCCACCAACAATGAAGCAGAGTACGAGGCCATACTGACAGGACTCAGGATCAGGAGACCATGGGAGCCAAAAACATACTCCTCAAAAGTGATTCTAAGCTGATGATAGGGCAGATAAAAGGAGAATATGAAGCGAAAGAAAGTAGGATGCAAAAGTACATCAAATTGACAAACCAGTTGGTCTGGGAGTTCGACCAAGTGGATTTCATGCAAGTCCCCTGAAGCCAGAACTCAGAAGCAAACAAGGTAGCAAAGCAAACATCATCAGAGGAAGGAACAGGTCCACCGGATTTGAAAGTGGAGGTACAAAAACACCCAAGCATTGACAAACTTCACACTTTCACGATCCAAAGCCAGAATGGCTGGACGAGTCCAATCATCTCTTTTCTCCGAGATGGACATCTCCCAGTTGACACGGACGAAGTGAGGAAGCTTAGGAAGCGAGTAGCTAGGTTCACAATCCTGAACAATGCTCTACATAAGAGGGGCTTTTCAATTCCCTATTTGAGTTGCATCGAGGAAGAGAAAGCCAAATACATCCTGAAGGAAGTTCACGAAGGAGTTTATGGAGATCATGAAGGGCCAAGGTCTTTGGTCAGCAAAATTATCAGAACAGGTTATTACTAGCCAACCATGCAAAAGGACGCGAAGGAGTACATGAAAAAGTGTGACAATGCCAGAGATTCGGGAACGTTCAAAGTGTCCCCAGAGAAAAGATGACAGCCATAACCTCCCCGTGGCCTTTCACGTAATAGGGGATCGACATCATAGGCCCCCTACCCCAAGGTAAAAAGCAAGCTATTAGTTGCAATTGATTATTTCACTAAGTAGGTAGAAGCAGAAGCCTTGTCAACAATCACGGGAGCAAGGATCCGAAACTTTGTATGGAGAAACATAATCTACAGGTTTGGCATACCAATGATGATCATCTCAAATAATGGTTGTCAGTTTGATAGCCAAGAGTTCAAAAGCTTTTGTTTAGAGCTCGGAATCAAGAACCAGTTCTTTTCACCAGGACATCCATAAGCCAATGGACAAACGGAAGTGACGAACTGAACGTTGCTGAAGATCATCAAAGTTCGCCCGGAGGAGGCAAAGGGCGCATGGCTAGAAGAATTACTAAATGTCTTGTGGGCCTACATAACCACTACTAGAACCCTGGCTAGAGAAACACCATTCAAGCTTACCTATGGTACTAAAGCAGTAATACCAGTCAAAGTGGGAATCACCAGTATAAGAAGTGAATTCTTTCAAGGAGGTAGCAACGACGATCAGTTGAAGGTCAACCTGGATTGCCTGGACGAGACAAGAGAGGAAGCATCCAAAAAAATGACCAAGTACCAGCAAAAGATGACCAAGTACTACAACAGAAGAGTAAAGCTCAGAAGACTAAACATAAGAGATCTTGTTTTACATAGAATCACACCAGCAACAAAGAACACAGCACAGGGAAAGTTCGGACCAACTTGGGAAAGACCCTACAAGATCGTCCATTACTCAAGACAAGGAAGCTATCACTTGGAATCGATGGACGGGAAGAGATTGCCACGACCATAGAACATTGAGCATTTGAAGAGGTATCATCATTAGAGACAAACCATTATTGTAATCATAAAAGAAATCCTTTATTGAAGGAAATAAAGCAATAAAGGTATTATTCAACAAATATTCTCGAAAGTCGTACACAAACAAACCATGGACGATCTTATCATCATGATGGTAAACCACGTAAAAAAGCTAAGTGATAAGATTCCTTAAATGGATGTAAATCACTAAAAATGGCTAAGTGATAAGGTTCCTTAAATGGAAGTAAATCACTGACGAAGCCAAGTAATAAGATTCCTTAAATGGATGTAGATCACTAAAAATGGCTAAGTGATAAGATTCCTTAAATGGATGTAAATCACTGACGAAGCCGAGTGATAAGATTCCTTAAATGGATATAAATCACTAAAAATGGCTAAGTGATAAAATTACTTAAACGAATGTAAATCACTAACGAAGCAAAGTGATAAGATTCCTCAAATGGATGTAAATCACTAAAAATAGCTAATTGATAAAATTCCCTAAACAGATGTGAATCACTGATGAAGCTAAAGACTCCTTAAAGGGACACAAATCACGTAAAACGACTAAGTGGTAAGATTCCCTAGACGAATATAAATCACTGACGACGCTAAGAGAGATACAAGTTGCCAAAGAAGAAAAACAAATGATGCAACCATTGGCGAAGACAAAAGTCGTCTAAACAAGGCTAAAAGATTGCCACCTCACAGCAAAAGGCAAGAAGGAAGTTCATGCAACAAGAAAAAATAACCATTGAAGGTAAAGAAAGCAAATACACAATATATATATATATATATATATATATATATGTAAAAGGTGCAATTGTTCCAAAGTTACCAACTAAAGCCCCAAAAACATACTGGGCACCACCACCAAAAAAAAAAGGGGAAAAATAATAGGAGCAAATAAAAGAAAAAGTGCTTTAGGTCGTGGCCTCGTCCCTACCAGCAATATCAACAGAAGCGTCCTTAAGTTCAGGATCGTTTCCCATTGGAGCATTCTCTTCGAAAGCAGCAGCAGCCTCATCAGCCTCCATCTCCTTGTCAACTTCCTCAAAGTTTAATTCCTCCAAGTTGACTCCAAAGGGGTGCTTTACCATGTATCGCCTAAGGAGCTCGAAGCCTTTATAATACCAACTAAAGAGTACAGTGTTGTACTCTTTAGTCAATTGGAAAGCCTGAACAACCTCGACAGCCACGGAATTAACCTTTTGGTTCGTGGCTTGGAGTTGTTCGTCCTTTTGCACTGTTAACTACTTCTCACCCTGAGCCTGTTAGCCAATGCCTTGGCCTTCTCCTTAGCTGTGTTGGCATCATCCATGGTAGTAATGACGTCTCTTCTCAGTTTCGCGACCTCAACCTCTAAAGCCTCCACTTTGGACCCTGCTACCTCGGCCTTCTCCTCCTAGCCAAGGTACTCAATAGATATGTGGATCGACTCTCCTAGTACCTAAAAACCATAAGGGGGGGGGGGGGGGGGAAGAGTTATAAAACATTAAGAACCATCCCACACTATAAGTTGTGCAAAGTGAAAAAAGGTTTACCTAGACGAGCTTTTGGATATGGCAGTTCATAAGCTTATGAGAGGGAATGCTAGAAAATGCCTAGAGATCTTTAGCAGTAACAGTAGAATGGGCCCTCGCCAAGGCAATTCCAGCATCTTCCCAGACATTGGATGCTTGGGAGCCCGCTTTCTCCTTCCTTGTTGCTAGATTCCTCTGCCTCTTTGGACGAGGATTGAGCTCTTCCAAGGAAGTTGTAGGAGAGGTCATCCTTATGGCTTCAGGGACAGAGGTAGCCGAGGTGATCGGGGTCCCTTTCTCGACAACCCGCACCACTTTCTTTCCCAGGCAAGAAAGAGGCTCGTTCCTCTTGGCATTCATTCGGGCGTATATTTCTTGGTTAAATTTGGTCATCATCTCTGCATGACCAAATATATATATATATATATATATATATATATATATATATACCAAAAGGGGGGAAAGTTACAATGGATGGGGGGTTGCCATCTGATTGCGGAAATATAAAGGGTACAGGTTACAAATGTAAACTAGGATACAAAATAGAACTGCCATCTGATTACAAAATTATGGGTTGTAATGAGAAGGGAGGGATTTTAGGGACTGAACTAGACCTAAAATTGGACCTCTTGAGGTGTAGTATAAAACTGGACCTGCTTCAGACTGGAGAGGAGGCTGCCTTATATAGGAGAAGGGAGCATCGGATCTTGCTGAAGATTGCGGAAATTCCGGAGGGTAAAATGCTTTTACTCGGGTGAATAATCATTTCAGCCGAAAGCAAATAGTAACCTCGTGATTATTTGTCGGGGTACTGTAGAGTGAACAGTAACCGGTCACTGTTCATGAACAGTGTTTTGTCCCCTTGCTTTTCAGGATCACTGTTCATCTCTTACTTGTTTGATGAATAGTGGTTTGTCCGGGTACTGTAGTCGTGCAGAATCTTGCATAGTAACCGGGTTTGAGAACTGTTCCAAATAGTGACTGGTGCTATTCGGAGTTAAAAACTGGAGGAGGAATTCTGGATCATTCTCTGGGCTTGCAATCCTTGTTGCTGGAAAGGAATTAATCAGTATCATAGTACTCCGAAGGAGGGCTATAATGCTCACCATGCTCATGAAAAGTAGCGAACTTATCACAGACGCCACACCAATTTAGAGCTTCATATTCTGGTGCCCTGGTGATGAATCTTCTTGGATCATTATTGTAATTAATCCATTGGAGAGCCATGGCTGCCTCGGAATATGGCTTGGTGGTAAAAACTGAAATTCTTCCAGTGGTACCAGCAAAATGATAATTAGCCCATAATTCTTGGGCCATAGTGAGGATCTCATTATTAAAATAGTTATGCCAGCAATCTGCAAGGTTGAGGGGTTCTTCAAAGGTTAAGTAAGAATCTCCTTCAAACCAAGGACCTTGGTGGGTGTAACCATTGATGAGAACAAGGTGTTTGGATGGGATGACAGTCATCCAGTTGTTGCTGTCCCATTGTGGGAGAGTGCTCCAACATCTGATGGACACAAAAGGACTTCTGATCTTTTTGACAACTTGTTGTATAATCTGGGGGAACTGGCTGATTTGGTCGTGGTGTGTTAGTTTGATCAGTCTAACAAACCCGAATTCGAACATCTTGGAAAGCCAACTTGAGTTCCTTTCTTCTTCATCTGTTCCATCTTCATAATTGATTATTAGACCAGGGAAAGGATGTCGGTTCACAAAGACTCTGTGGCTGCTTCCAAAATATTGTTCCCATATAGACTGTGCTAGGGCACGTTCCACTTCAGAGTCAACATCACTATCAGTTTCACCAAAAACGGGGAAGTGGGTGGTGACTAAAATTCTGAAGTGCTCGTTCCACTGAACAAAGGATTCTAACATAGCCTTGCTCACCAAAATATTAGCTTGTATTTCGGGGGGCAAGTTGGCAACAGCGCTTCTTAAGATAGTTTGAGCCTTAAGGCTAAACTTAGCATAATCAGTGCTCATAATAGTCGTTTTATCCATGGAATGGATATCCTCTTTGCCAAAGAGTTGACTAGTAAAGATCTCGTTTCCAATTTCAAGGTTAACTAGATGAATTTCCAGGGCTTGAAGAGTTGTTTGGAAACGACTGTATTTGTTCAGGCTCCATGCATACTGAAGATTATCAAGGATGCATTTAGTGGAAGGTGGAAGGGCCTGGAATGCTCCTTTTTTCCATTGTAGGCCTTCTGATACAACTTCCTGCAAAGTAACAGCAATGTCACCACTGGAGTATGTCGCCTCTGCTGGGACATAATCCTGAAGGGATGTTGACCCTCTTCGGTTTCCCTTAGAGGATGCACCTTCATGCATTACAAAAGGAGGTGTTCCCACTGCGGGAGTCCTTTTGTCTTGAGGATAGCCCGACGCCGGTGCTTTCCCCTTGTTCCTCTTCTCTGCTGAAGAAGTCAACTTACGCCACATTGTAGTAGGATAAGATTTTTGCTCTTTTTCCTGCCAAGGATAAATAGCATGAATCTGCATGGTTTTGAAAATATCTTTAGTCAATGCATGCAATGCTATGGGGCAAATACTTTTTTGTGATAGGGATGGATTGGTGAGCTTGGATGGATCAAGATTTTTGGCTTGATTGTGCTCAATAGAAAGAGATGTTTTGGAACAAATAAGGTTAAGGGTCTTAGACACAGCGATTTCCTGGAGAGTACTAATATCTCTAGGTTCAGGGCTTCTAAGAAACTTAAACTTAACTGGTTGGCCAAAAGGATGGGTAGTGATTCCTTCACTATCCGTGGTGAAAGGATACAACAGACACATAAAGGGATTTCCTAATATCACTCTATCTGTCATGTTTTTTACAAGAACAAATGTGGTTTTGAAACACGTATTGTCTTGGCATACATGGGCTTTGGGTATCTTGAATTCAATTTGCATTTTTCCTCCACTTGCAGAAGTTAACCTTTCTCTGGTTTTTCTGTAATACTTAGAGGGAATGATTCCTTCCTGAATGCAATTAAGATCAGCACCTGAATCCATTAAGGCTATGACCTCGAATTCAAAATCTTTGCTAATGGCAATCCTGACTTTGGAGTGCCATTTCTGGAAGTTAATCCTACTGATGGTTGCCAAGAACTTGTCATTGGATGGGACAGGATCTTGTTCTTGAACCATATCTGCAGTTGGGTTAACTGTTTCCTCTTCATCATCAGAAGGGTTTTGATATGAGGTGCCTTCCTCATTGCCTCGATGAGGAGCAGTTTCCAGATTCTTTAATCTTTGGTCAAGGAAGTTGTGATCAACTCTAAGGATGGTTAGTTCCTGCTTGAGGGTTCTAACATCAGACTTAGTGTCCTTGATTTCCTTTTGAAGGTCGTTGACTGTAACGTCCTTCTTGGATTTGGTAAATCTCTTGTAGATTTGTTCCAAATAAACTTTGGGTTCAAGAAGCTTAGGTTCAGGTTTACTGGTTTCCTTAACTAAGGTTCTCTTGAATTCTGTAAGCTTTTGAGCTTTGATGACTGGGTCTTCGATCTGTTCTATGAGATCTAAGAGGAGCTCTTCTTGCTTAGAAAGTACATTGATAGTTTTGTTCCTGCAACAACTATCCATGCAATTTATGGGTTCATCTGGGCCACTAGAGGTGCTAGAAGAAGCTCTAGAGGGTTCAGAGGATGACTGGTAGACTTGACGAATCTCACTACTAGAGGACTCACTTTCTGAGTGGTTCAATTCTAGGAGCTTAAAGATTTCATCTTTACCGGCTTGGTCATGAACGAGGGTATTGATAAGGGTTTTTGCCTTAGCTTTACACTCTTTGCTGAAATGACCTTTCTTACCACATTTAAAGCATTTTCCTGATGCTTTGGGTATGAACTTTCCTGTGGATTTAGATTTACCTTTCTTATAGAAATCATCTTTGCTGTACTTCTGCTTTCTATAATACTTGGCCTTGGTTCTCTTCCTATGAAAATGCTCAGAGGGTTCCTTGCCTCTGTATTTGGATTTTCTCTTAGGGAGAATGGATGGTAAGCCATACTGTGTACAGAAGTTTCCTACTTCGTACTTGGCTTTACCTTTGCTGGCCTTGCTCTGGATCTTGAGATCTCTGCACATCTTCATTCCTTCACTTCGAATGGTGCTAGAGATGTCTCCATAGGTTAGGTTATCATAATCTATGACACCTAAAGGATTACACAGGGTTTCTTTAACCTTTTCTCCAAAAAGGGTAGGTAAACCATTGATGAACTTCTCCTTCCAAAATGGAGAGTTGCAATCATTTCTGTGCATGACTCTGGTAGTAAACACATCTTCGTACCACCTAAAGTCACCAAGGGTTTTACATCTAAGGTTACTCAACTGATCGTAAATCCTAGATGTAATGTTACTCGGTTTTCCTACGAAGTGTTTCATGATCGTATAGATCAGGGTATTGACTCCGTCAGGGGTACCTCTTCCTAAGATGGTGTCAAAGATGGGGAGACCTTCCTCATCTTTCTGGACAGCATGCTTGATGTCTTCCTTAGATTCTTCTGTAAGGCAATTGTTCCACCATTGGAGGAGTTTACCTGTGAATCCTAAGGAAATGAGATCTAAGACTTCAGTATGGGGATGTCCTTCACCGAGGTAGTTATTGGCTACCATAGCCATATGCTGGAGTTTGTTTAGGATTTCCTGTTCAGACAAACCATCTATGTTCCATTCATAGAGTTTACCTGAAGAGACTGAGAATTGGTTACTAACGTTCCTTTCCTCATATTGGAGGTCTGGAGGGGTAGGTCTGGGATACCAATTCCTGGTTAAGCTAGTAGGGGTTACCTTTGGGTTGGTAAGCCTTTTAACTTCTAAGTTCCTAAATTGGTTTTTTAGATGTTCTATCTCCTTTTCATTGTCTGAGGAGGTTCTGCTAGAACTACTGGAAGCTGTGTGGACGTCTAAAACAACTAATCTGTTGGTTCCTAGACGGGGATCAACACTGGTTGAAGTACTGACCGGTGAAGGGGTGACTGGTTCCTTCTTCACGAGTTCTTCAAGCTTTTGGTTGACAATTTCTAAGGCTGTTTGGTCCTTAGATCTAAGGCTGGGTTGCTTAGTTGTAGGGAGCTTGACTAGAGGTTTCTCTAAGGCTTTGACAGGTTTGCTAGGGCTTCCTGGTTGGGGAACGACCTTGCTTTCTATTTTGTCTTCTATCCTATCAAGCTGTTTTCCTATAACACCTAAGCACTGGTTGGTGTAGTTGTTTTGCTCTATGACCTTCTTCACTACTGTTTCTTCGTGAGTGGTAGGGGTTTTGAAGGGTGAGGCAACTAGATCTGTTCCACGATGGTTGAAGACTATGGCTTCCTGAGGTGGGTGATGAGATCTAACAACTTCTGGGGGATTGGGTTTGCCGCTAGCATCTTTACTAGGGGGTTTTGCCCAATTGGTTTTGGTGAGAACACAAGACTTCTTGTGCCACTCAAAGTGGTTCTCAAAGTATTCAAAGAAAGGGACATTACTGGATATCTCTTTCATGAATGTTGTCCAACTTGCGAGAACTTCTTTCTTTTGTTCAAGGGTATGGTTGGCTCTATAGGCTTCTCTTTTGAGTCTGTTTTCTTCTGACTCAAACTCATTGCCTAAGGCATTCATATCAGGGGTAAACTCTTTCCTGATAGTCATAAGTTGGTAATCAATTCCAGGTTCTTGCTGGAAAGGATCTTGGGGTTCCTGTTGATATGGATTTACCATATCACTACCAGATGGTGATGGAGGTTTCTGACTTTTCTTTTCTTCCTCATCAACAACTGATTCTTGTCTGGCTGTGTAGCAGGGTGTGCTAACCTGGGATTTGGTCTGGACACCTTGGAGCTCTAGATCTAAGTCTCTTCTAGACTTAGGAAAGGGTGCTAGAGGTCTGGATGTACTACACTGGGATGCAGGTCTATCTCTCAAGAGATTAGGTGGCTGCCTAAAGGGTTGGTGTAGATCTACTGGTGATCTAAACCTAAGTTCATCATATCCTGATGGGGAATATGCTGGTGAACCTACTGGTGGTCTGAATCTAGAATGGTCAAAACTGAGTCTAACGTTTCCATTAGCTAGCTGTTGGACAAAGTCTAGATCAGGATTTTGGGCTGGGTTTTGGATCTGATGAGTGAAATTCTCATTTTCAATCATCCAATTTTCTGGAAAAGTAACCTCTGACCATTTCAGGGTCTTTGGAACCTGAATGTTAGACCTGGTGTCTGTGGTCTGGATGAGGGTAGTTTCACCTTTCACTTTTTTATCAAGTGCTTGAATATTGAAGTTCGTTCTCATGCACTTGTAATACACTCTGTATATCAAGGCCAATTGTCTAACTCCTGGTAACATGAGGGTACCATGGGTCTTGATATTGAGGGTGAGGGTTTTCATGACATGTGGGTCTTCAAGAGCCACTGTGAAATTAGGAAAGCAGTCAAAATGGACAGGTCCATTACTAAGACTGGTTTCTATGGTTCCTAAGAGGCTGTCATTAAATCTTATATGACGAGAGTCTCTAAGGGCCATGAGGACAGAAGCATTTAATCCTTCTCTGATCAAAGGTTTGACTCCAACCTGGACTAAACCTATGTGGATGAAATTATGTCCTTCATCTATGTGTTTTAACAAGGCTGCTTCAGGTAACAAGTAGCACGTTTCGTACTCTTTGTTGATACTGTAGACTTGTTCTATGGTTCGGACATGGTAACTGGTTTTAAAGGCATTCTTAAGGGTCCAAGAAGATTTGTAAATCTTATTTGTGGGAACCTTAGGGATGTTCCAATCTCCTAGTTTTAGATCTAGATCTGATAACTCAAAACTCTCAGAATTGAGAATTCCATCTGACTGGGGGATCTCTGGAAGTGAAGTACTGGATGACCTAATGCTAGTGGAAGAATTACTTCTAAACAATCTTTTCATATTCATGATTAAAAGCCTAGTTAAAAGATTATAACCTAGTTTTCATTAACCTCAAACTTCTGGATCTATCCTTAGATCTGAAACAGGGGTACAACAAGACGATGCCTAACCTCGTGCAACAACTTCCTACTGCCACGATCCTTACTCTGAGATAACTCCCTTTCGCTCACGCCCTATCCGTCGGGACTTATTGTTTGATGCGGGACACACACTCAGCCTGGGACTTACTGGACTTACTGGGTTGACAACAGCACAGATCACGGACTTACTTATCTCAACAGTACACATCTGCAACAAACTGTCTGGATAAACATAGAAATAGGAAGAAGCAGAAAGCTGGGAAATAATTGATCAACAAGAGCAGGTAATCAAAGAATATAAACAGATAGGTAAAGAATCAATTATACCAGAAGACATCAAGGTACCAATAACAACAAATCTGGAAGATATAGTAGATGTAGAAGACAATGAAAGGGAATGGAAGAGTTATCAAGAAATAAATGTAAAATAAAATATAACAATTAGGAGAGAACATTTAAAGTAATGATAATAATGCACCAAAATAATGGATAACTATGGCGGTAGAACCGGCCAACTTGATTAATTCAAAATAAACTGTAACTTACAACACTACGATCGGCCAAAACTTGGCTCTGATACCAAAAGGGGGGAAAGTTACAAAGGATGGGGGGTTGCCATCTGATTGCGGAAATATAAAGGGTACAGGTTACAAATGTAAACTGGGATACAA
This sequence comes from Quercus aquifolioides, assembly GCA_019022515.1. Lineage (NCBI taxonomy): Eukaryota > Viridiplantae > Streptophyta > Magnoliopsida > Fagales > Fagaceae > Quercus > Quercus aquifolioides. The sequence continues at coordinate 37,778,896 of CM032330.1, forward strand.
AATAGAACTGCCATCTGATTACAAAATTATGGGTTGTAATGAGAAGGGAGGGATTTTAGGGACTGAACTAGACCTAAAATTGGACCTCTTGAGGTGTAGTATAAAACTGGACCTGCTTCAGACTGGAGAGGAGGCTGCCTTATATAGGAGAAGGGAGCATCGGATCCTGCTGAAGATTGCGGAAATTCCGGAGGGTAAAATGCTTTTACTCGGGTGAATAATCATTTCAGCCGAAAGCAAATAGTAACCTCGTGATTATTTGTCGGGGTACTGTAGAGTGAACAGTAACCGTTACTGTACATGCACAGTGCTTTGTCCCCTTGCTTTTCAGAATCACTGTTCTTCTTTACTGTTTGATGAATAGTGGTTTGTCCGGGTAGTCGTGCAGAATCTTGCATAGTAACCGGGTCTGGGAACTGTTCCAAATGGTGATTTAATCTTCATCCAAATTGTAACCATCATAGGGATCTTGGGCATCCTGGAATGGGTCAAAAGGATATTTGTTGACTGAAGCGGCTGAAGAGGCAGGAGAAACCTTTTCTTCTGACTCTAGCTTCTCGGCTTGGATCTGGATTTGCTAGGCAAGATCTTTTAATTCTTTGCTAGATTTCCCGGTGATCTGGACGGAGTCTAGGCTTGACTGAGATCTTGTATTGTAAGGAATGGCTTTCTGAATTGGGAGAGGGAAGTCTTTATACATCTTGCGGATGGTATCATTGAATCTGAAACTATCCCACCATTTTACTGAGAACTCCCTATCAAGCAGATTGGAGTTGAGCGCATAATTCCACATGCTTATCCAGTGGATTCTGTACATAACTGTCATGTGCAAAATTGCTGGAAACTGGGAACCGTGTGCTGAGACTTGGAATCTGGGGCTGAAATACCTGAGGGCATCCTGTAAAGGTTCTGGGAAGATTTGAGGATTTGAACCAAACATTTCCCACCACTTTAGGAACCATGAAGGTATCGGGCCGGAGAAACTCCTGTCAAACATTATGAACCAAGAATGATCAAAGCCTTGATTTTGGTAGAAGAGGATTTTCTCAAAGGCATCCATGTAGTCATAATAACTGTATTGGAGTTCTGTGAGTCCTTTGGTATCTGTGAGAGTTTTGAGAAGGGAGGGATGCTGTCCCCAGTCAGAACAACTGACAAAACTTGTGATGATAAACTTGTGGTAGAGAACCTGGGAAGGGTCTCTCTTGTTCATGATATTTTCTATCCGAGCAGACTTTTCTTGAATAAGGATGCTCTTGTAGAATCTGATGTTTTTCCCTGGGCTTTTTGGGAGAAAATGCCAACCGTTGGGCAGAATTTCCATGGCCAGAGCTAGTGGATCTGTTATATGAACTAGGTGAGGTTTAATATAAGAGATATGCTGGACGAAAGGTTTTTTGATATAACAAGAGTTGGATTGCTTGGATTGGTAAGAAGGCTTTTGGGGTATGATGGCACCAAAAGGGTCCTCAACAGTGTATGGGGTGATAGGCCTAGGAGGGGGGGAGGCTAAGGCCGAACTGTAACTAGGATGACCTTGAGATGGTCTTTGGTAGTTGGGCCTGGGGATGGTGGAGACAACATATCGGTTGGCTATAGAAGAGGCAGGGATTGGAACTAACTGATGACCAGGAGGGTTCTTTGCCTGGCTGGTTTTCGAGGTAGTCTGCTGTCTAGGAACTTTTGGGGGTTGGGGTTGTACGGGTTTCTTCCCGGACATCTTGGTTTGGACTCTGCAAAAATTCACGGGTTAGGAAGTCAGGGATACTGTTTTGAGTTCCTTTTATGAATTCAATGTCAAAGTCAAAAACTGAAAGGATGGCTTGCCATCGTGCAAAAATCTGTTTGGATGCAATGTTTTGAACATCTTTTTCTAAAACATGTTTTGCTGTTTTGCAATCTATTCTTATTAAAAAATTTTGATTCAAAAGATCACTTTGAAATTTTGAAATGCATAGTACTATAGATAAAATTTCTTTTTTAATAGTACTATAATTAATTTGAGTGGGAGTCCAAATTCCAGAATGAAAACAGACGATCTGTTCAGGGGAAGTGGGACTAGCACGTTGAAGGAGGATACCACCATAACCAATGTTGGATGCATCAGTTTGGACAATCTTGAAGAAATTTTCTGAAGGAATTCCTAGACAAGGGAGAGACTTGACATAAATTTTGGTGGCCTGAACAATAGCAGTATGACTTGGGGTCCAAGGAGGAGGATTGGAACGAAGTCTATCAAAAAGAGGTTTGCATTGCTGCCTGAGATTCTGATAGAAATCCGCTATGTAGTTGAGAGATCCTAAAAACCTTTGAAGTTGGGTTTTTTCTAAGATTTCATCGGGAAATTTATCAGCAAACAGAATGGCTCTATCTATGGGTTTGATGACACCATGGTGGATATCAAAGCCTAAGAATCGAACTTTAGTTTGGAAAAGTTTGATTTTTGGAGTTGAAACAACAAGACCATTGAGTTTGATAGTGAGCAAAAATGCTCTCAAGTGCTTTTTGTGTTGGTCCAGGGATTCAGAGAAGATGAGGACATCATCAATGTAAACAATGATATGACTGGAGAATGGATTGAATATCTCATTCATGATGTTTTGGAACTCAGAAGGTGCATTCTTGAGACCAAAGGGCATTACATTCCATTCGTAATGGCCAAAAGGTGTGGTGAAGGCTGTTTTGTACCTATCAGACTCTCTGATTTGTATCTGCCAAAAACCACTCTTCATGTCAAACTTACTGAATACCACTGCTTTGCTAAGCCTGTTAACTAAGTCTTTTTTGTTTGGGATAGGGTACCTAATCCATTCTAAGACTTTGTTAAGGGGCTTGTAATTGATAACTAACCTAGGGACGCCTCTTTCAATTTCAGCATTTTTTTGAACATAAAAGGCTGAACAAGACCAGGGGGACCTAGATTTTCTGATAATTCCCTTTTTTAGAAGATCCTCAATTTCTGCTCTGCAAGTATCCATGAGTTCTTGGTTCATTTGGATAGGTCGAGCCTTAGTTGGGATGTCTTTTTCAAGGAAATCTTTGACATAGGGGAGAGCAACCTCGTGCCTCTTCCTGTGCCAAAAGGCTGTAGGAAGATCAGAACAGACTTCCTGTCTAAGTTTTTCTTCAAACTTTCTGATCTCTTCTTGGATGGGTTTACAAGCTATTTGTTCCTCAATTTTCTTGTATTTCAAATCATCCTGGAGGTAGTTAAGATGGTGAGTTTTGGCTTGTATAAGGCTAAGGGTCTTAGAGACAGCTATTTCCTGGAGAGTGCTAATGTCTCGAGGTTCAGGGCTTCTAAGAAACTTAAACTTAACTGGTTGTCCAAAAGGATGGGTAGTGATTCCTTCACTATCCGTGGTGAAAGGATACAACAGACACATAAAGGGATTTCCTAATATCACTCTATCTGTCATGTTTTTTACAAGAACAAATGTGGTTTTGAAACACGTATTGTCCTGGCACACATGGGCTTTGGGAATCTTGAATTCAATCTACATTTTACCTCCACTTGCAGAAGTTAACCTTTCTCTGGTTTTTCTGTAGTACTTAGAGGGAATGATTCCTTCCTAAATGCAGTTGAGATCAGCGCCTGAATCCATTAAGGCTATGACCTCAAATTCAAAATCTTTGCTAATGACAATCCTGACTTTGGAGTGCCACTTTTGGAAGTTAATCCTACTGATGGTTACCAAGAACTTGTCATTGGATGGGACAGGGTCTTGTGCTTGAACCATATCTGCAGTTGGGTTAACTGTTTCTTCAACTTCTTCATCAGAAGGGTTGTGAAATGAGGTTCCTTCCTCATTGCCTTGATGAGAAGTAGTTTCTAGATTTTTCAATCTTTGGTCAAGGAAATTGTGATCAACTCTAAGGATGGTCAGTTCCTGCTTAAGGGTTCTAACTTCAGACTTAGTATCCTTGATTTCCTTTTGAAGGTCGTTGACTGTAACGTCCTTCTTGGATTTGGTAAATCTCTTGTAGATTTGTTCCAAATAAACTTTGGGTTCAAGAAGCTTAGGTTCAGGTTTACTGGTTTCCTTAATATATATATATATATATATATATATATATATATATAATAAAAAATAAAAAAGGGAAAAGACGGAAACTCACTCTTTTCTTCAATTTCAATGGCACGCAAGACGAAGGGAGAAGGCTCTGGACTAAGACAGTGACAAGCCAAGGTTCTAGGGTCAACAAGATCGTCAAAGTCGCCAATCGTCTTTGCGTACTTAAAGGCTGCCTGGACCCGCGATTTGTACCTGCTCTTAAGCTTTGGACACTTCATAACTGCAAAGATATAACAAATAAAAGGTTAGTAACAAATCAAGGAAGAAGAAGAAAAATGAGGAACTAACGAAGAATAATCGAAAGGACAGCACATCTAGACTCGGGGCCCTCCATCGATGAAGCAACCTAGGAACTTCACCCCAAAAGTCATCGAAGAGAGTCTCCCTCCATCCATCCTTAGACACAAAAAAGTACCAGGACTTCTAGTACCGGAAGGATGAAGGAAGATCCGTGACGATCCTCGCCTTCCTAACCCAAGACACGAGTTCGTAATACCCGTATTCCTTGGACTCCTTTAAGCGATATAGGTGAACGAACTCGTACAACCTGATCGCGTCACTCTTAGTGATGACTATCCAAATCTCCATATAGCTAATCACTATCTTTCACGAATTTGCCATAAGTTGCCCAAGGGCAATATTGAAGTGATTCAGGAGTTCCATGATGAAGGGATGGAAGGTGGACCTAAGGCCACATTGAAAAGCAGCCTCGTAGAAGCACACTTCGTCCGGCGAAAAATGACAGGCTTTTTCCCCTTCTCTAAGAAGGCGAATCCTGACTTCCTCGGGGAACTGAAACCAATCTCTAAACCTAAAGAGAGTGTCAACCTCCAGAGCACACTCCTCCCTGAGGGCATGAAAAAACCTAACCTCCCTTCATCCAAACGACAACGGACCCAAGGTAGTTGTGTCAAATTTTGCCTCAACGGGGTCATCACTAGACAACAACCTAGTTTCAAGCTCACTGGACCTTACCTCAGACACTACTTCACCATCTCCTTGAACCAATTCAGAGACTGATGTAGCAAAGGGTGCAGATCAGCCAACACAAAACCTAAACTACTGCCACTAGATACAAAACCCTCAATTGGGAGGCAATGGGTGCTAAAGGAACCTAGAGATGCCCCTAAGAATGCAAAGAAAAACGAAACATAGGGGCAGAGTTTCCTAACCTCAGAGCTTTCAACTATGGAATATAAAAGGAAGAATTTCTATCCCTAAATGGAAAAGTAAACAAAGACAAATTTCGCTATAAAAGGAAAAAGAGAAAAAGGAAAAGAAACCGTACCTCCAAAAAACCGAGCTTAGAAAGGAAAAGGTTGATGGAGTTTCAAAAGGCTTGGAGAAGAAAAACACAAAGCAACAATGGTGAGAAGAAAGAGAAAAAGTAAAGAAGGAAAGGAAAGGTTAAGTGATTTAAAAAGCTAAACTTAGGAAACTAAAAATAGGCAAGAAACCCAAAAGACCCTCGAACAAAACGCTACCATCCACCACTCAGAGTGCGCCATGTGGCCAAGGCAAGTACGGCGCCGCCACTCCGCATTAAATGCAGACACAATGGAAAAAAACTCAAGAGTCACATCCGAGCAAAGGAGCTTTCATATTCTCGAGATCATCATCACTGATAGATGATCTCAGAATAGGGGGGCAACTGATAGACCAAATAATTATCCTCATCTAGAGGAGCCAGCCTTGGACGAGGTGGAGTATCATAAAGTCAGCAATTCAATGCCTGACGGTTACATACCAGAGATAAGACTATTGGAACCTCCATTAAGGCGGAATTAAATAGGCCTAAGGCGTTACCAAACAAGCTTTCAAGTCACCATTCAAGGAGGACAACGGTTAGTAAGGTGAGCCTATTTATAGGACCAGCCCAACCCTAGACAGGAGATATGCACATTTATCATCTCTTACTCTGATCACCAAATTCTTTATATTTTTCTAAGCACTGTTCATTGACTTTATCATCGTAGACTTTGTGGCTGGCACCACACCGGTGACCACTTAAGAGGATCCGCTTTCTTTTCATTGATCATGCAGGAGGCTGGACGAGCTTGTATTGGTTTATCTGGACAAACCCAATAACTGACAATTTTGGCATCATCAAGTTATGTTTGTGTTAGGATATGTGTCTTTTAAATCCTATTGTATAATGCTATGTATGACATTATGTTGTGATTAATAAAGTTGTTTTATTATTATCTAAAATAATGGTAACGTGAATATTTGGACATTATCATATAGTCCATGAGATGCATAGTATGTGATTTATGTGATTTAATCACAGAAGATATAAATCACAAGTTCTTTGTAAACTCAGAATTTTAGTTTGTAGTCGGTGATGAAATTGGGTATTTTATCTACGAAAATTATAACATATCAACTAAGATGATTTGTCTTGATCATGGAAGTGAAGACTTCTAGTTGATATGTTGATATGTTTTAAGTGTTAAGACATATTGAACTATATCACTGTGAGATTTATTATTCTACTAATGACTATCAAATGAATAATAAATCTCACGACTTCTATTTACATGGACTCTCAATCCTGAGAGAATAATGAACATGATCATGAAGTGTAAGTTGTTTTGATATATCAGGAGTGAGATCTAAAGTCACGATCAAAACTTCAGTATGTTGGGCAACCACATTTAATGTTGAAGGAACATATATTTTCAAGATGGAATTTATAATCTCTTAATAGATATATAAAATATTCTCTTGAGATAAGTTTAATGAGTTTAGTTATTCAAAGTGTTAGACCTAACCACTTTAGTAAGAAGTTACGAAAGTATATATTTATGAAATTGGATTTCATAAATATATGATGAATAACTTAAAGGATTAAACCGAGTACTCGAGAATTAAGATGTAATGATCTTCAAAGTGACAGTCAACATTCATGACTTTGTATTACTACGAATATTTTAATAAAAAGGATTGCATGTATAATAAAGTTTTAGGATATAATTTATTAATAAGACTTAGAATGCAATTATATTTATATAGTGGTATTATATATAATTAATGGTAATTTTGGGTTTGTCAAGAGTTGACAGAAAAGCCCAAAACCTATTAGAACTAGAGTCTTATTTGTCCCTTTTGGTCTCACTCCAAGTCACACACTAAATCCCAATTGGAATTGCTCAAAAGGCTAGCCTAATTAGGATGGTTCTAATCCTTAGTTTTGAATTTCACCGCACCAAGGTACGCTCTTTTATTTTTAAATTCTGAAATTTACATAATACATGTTATCAATTGTAGATCCGTTAATTTTTCGCTGCGTATGTTTTGTATGCAATACAAACTATGTTTTTTCTACAGTTTGAACAAACACATAGGAAGTAATGTTGGTGACTCAATGATTTAAAACTGTAGGAAGAAATTTTTAGCTTTGTTGGTGGCGAGCAAGCGGTGTGAGAAGCAGAGAAGCAGACAAGCGACAATGACAATCTGTTGGAGAGAGAGAAGGAGAGCGATTGGAGGATTAAAATATCAGTGAAATTCATTTAGTTTTGCAACAGTGTTTCAACAATATTATATGATTGGAGATAGAAAATGGGGTCATGCTTATCATAATTTGAAAAGAACGAGTTTTGTTGAGCTTATTGTGAATGGTCTAATATGCGTAAATTTCAATATGAAGAAGAAGGTTGGTGTTGCAATATCTACTAGAAGATAGAGTTCACTAGTACTGCTAGGTTTCTAGAAAGCCGAAATTACTAGAATACTTTCCTAAAACCACACAAAGAATAACTGAATAAGGCCTGCTCTAGCTGTTCGACATTGACTTTCTCATTGAAGAAACTGAAAAACCACGTACCGTATCCAGTATCGTGTTATAACCCTCGTCTGTCTCGCAACAAAGTCTTGCAGTGACACCTATAAAAATAAAACCACCCAACTCACGACTCAGAACTACATCATGGCGAGAATAACATGAAATGAAAAGCTGACTTTGTTTTTTGCCTCATTGCTTGGTCATGTGTCAAAGTCAAATTAACTCAAAAGTGACTCAATTTTTTTCTCGAAGGTTGCTCGGTTACATAGTTGGCGCCAATCCAAGTTCCTCTCTATATCCTATGGGCTATCCAGGATTGTTACGTAAAAGAATTCCAATTTCTTTATTGTTACTGAGAATGTCTCATGAATTAAATAGCTAAATGGTTTAGCATAAATTCAGTAGATTATATATCACACACACTTCAGTGGATTATGTTTAAGATCGAGCGTGTGCTAAATACTGATTCATGCTGATAAATTAACAAATTCATAATTCAGAAGAAAAAAAAAAGTAATAATTTTTTATTGAGCTTGAGTACGCAAACATGAATTTGTTTAGCTATTTTGCAGGAGTTGCATGTTAATAAAATGCTTAAATTTTCATATGTGGGCAATTGCCATGCATAATTATACTCTTTTAAATAATAATAACAAACAAACAAAAATAATCGAAAGCTACAACAGAAAAGAGAAATTTGAACCCTAAATATTTTTTTGAAAATATAGAGAATTTTGAGCTACAAGTTTCTTGGCAATACATAACTAAATTGAAGAATAAATAAATAAAAAAGCATTTGTGTTAACCATCAATTGGACAGAAAAACACTTGGATTAATTATCCCACCATGATATTGATAACAACTTCTGACCATATAAAATCGTATGCAAAGCACTGACCTTATTATGCGTTTATATTGATGACGATCTCAACAGGGATAATCCGAGAAACATTGAAATAGGAGGAAGAGGCCCAGTGGGCCAAATAATGAACAGCCGTGATGTAGTATCTATGGATTTTCTTAAAGCCCAAATAGTACAGTTTCTTGGCATCCAGAAACATGGCTAAGTTTCCCAGCCCGCAGGAGTTCCCAGAGGGTTTAATGACGAAAGTGGTGATTAGAAAATAAAGATAACTGTAGGCCTAAGAAGAGACTTCACTTTCGTGGGCTGAGGCCTGAGGGTGTCACAAATACCTAATAATAGTAAACTTCATTTTCATCATCCATTAATTTCCCCTTAATAATGGTTACATATATTCTATTCTCTGCTTGGCCTTCAAAAAAATATATATTCTATTCTCTGCTCATAATTTTCATGCTTACCAAATCTCAGTAGAATCATAATTATAAAAAAATAAAAAATAAATAAAATCTAATGGTTGGGGTTAGGATTGTCCACAGGTTGGTTGGGTTGAGTCAAGTTTGGGCTCAACTCAGACCAAACCCAATCTTGTTGGGTAGTAGAACAAAGGACCCACCATCAACTAAGAGCATCAATGAATCGGATCAAGTTAGATTTTCCACAAGTTGAGTCAATTTTGATCAAAACTAAAAGAAGCGGTTGATAATTGCTTAAAAGTACAATATTCTCTTAGTTTTGGTAGACATTACTACATTTATTTTGTGTTTATTTTCACGCTTATACATAAATATGAGAGTTTTCAAGTTTTCTTTAAATATATTCATTACGTTTATTTTATTCTTGTATGAGGTTAAAACTAATCAACTAAGTATGCAAACATGAAATTAAGAGAATCCAAGGGTCAAGATCAATTGAGAAGTGACTTTTGACAAATTTAACAAGTCAAAGATGTGTGGAAATATAAAGGAAAGATAATTTCATATAAGCCAAAGTTGGAAAAAAAAAATCCTGACATGGAAATATTCTGCCCAGTTTCAGTATTTTAGCCATATCTCTTTAATCCAATGTTGGATTGACCTGATTCTTGCAACCATGGAAAGGGAAATGAAAAATCTAAAACTTTCTAGTTTATTAAAACTTCATAATCGACCGTTGTCTAGGCCAAAACCGACTTGGAGGTTGACCTACTTCTCACAAATGTGAATTGGAATATTTATTTTCTTTTCTATGGAGTGTGTGTTTTAGGGTTTTGGAGGTCATAAGTATTAAAATGGATACAAGAGCAGCCATGTTTTTTATTGTTGGAAAACTTTATTTTTCATCAACTTTTTTAGAGTTTTTATATTCTATAAAAACTTAAGTGTAGAGTTCACATTTTTAGGTTGGCAAACCATGATCAAATGTAATCAATTTATAGTGTTTTTAGTGGATCTTGAGTGTGTTAAAGGTTTACTTCAATGTCCAAGATAAAGACCCAAGTTTACTTCAAGAAAGAATCAAGTTCAAAGCAAGAAAAAAAGGTTTTGTAATTTCAATTGCAGGCTCAACCAATCGAAAAATTTCAATTACAGCTTGACACCTTGTTCAATCGATCAAGAGTTGCAGATTAGCAAAAATCTGAAACATAGAAAAGCCCATAACTTGCTAGTTTCAAGCCAGATTCATGATCCATTCGTTACTTTATTTAAGGGACATCATAAGCCATCCCTAGAGAGGCTTTTTAGAGAGAGAAATCACTGTTTGTGCAGTTGAGGTTTATATAACCAAGTTTCTCTCAATCTCACTATATTTAAGGCATTCAAAGTAGATCTAAGCCTTTGTCTATTCAACCCATTGGAGTTCAAGACCATATAGAGAAAAATCAACATGGTGTTGTTGCTGCCATAGTGTAGATCTTGTTTAAAGCCATAGAGCAATCCAATTTACAACAGTTGTTGTTCTAAATCTTCAAGTGGATTTTTTGGAGTCACAAACAGGGAAGTTTATGTGTAGTCAGTTAACCACAGTTGGTGATTAAAACCTTTGAGTGGAGATCTCAAAGTCACAAACATGAGAGTCAACGATCCATTATAGAAGAGTTCATGTATTCAGAACTACGTGCAGTCACGACTAGTAAGCACTACATGAGATAACAGTAGATTTAAGGTTAAGTATATTGTACAAATTTCAATAGCATTAATGAATATGTTGACTTGAGAATTGTTTAGGTTAAATCTTCCTTAGGTTTTTTACAATAAAAACACAGTTTCATAAGTTTTCCTGGGTCACCATACCATATTGTTGTCTTCTATTATTTCCACTACATGTACTATTTTTTTGCTTTATTAGTGATATATTTGATCTATGAAAATTAACCTAGAAATCAATTTGAATTCATACTTGGTTAATTATTTGAAGTTGATTAATTCTGTTGTAAAATCAACCAAAGGGGTCTATAAACTAAGTGTTGTGAAATTTTAAAGTACTCGCAAGTGTACGAACTATACCAAAGTATAGTTTGACAAGAACGAGATCGAACCCACAGGGACTTGAATGAATGAAGGAAATTTAATCAAATCTTAACCAAATTAATCCTAATCTAGTTTAATAAAAATGGTTTTTTTTGAAATTAAATAAACTAAACAAATAATTAAACTAAGCAAAGATATAATATAAAGTAATAAAGAGATGTAAACAATCTAGAGAAAGGAATTAAGGTTTTGGAATCTGTCTTGTAAGTCATATCAGCATATATTTATGATAATTAATTTTTCCCAACTACTGCATGATAATCTAGAAATCAATCTTGCTATCGTGGAAAAAATTCTCATTAAAATCCTTGTTTTAAAAATCGAAAGCATATTTTTCTTCGCTTCTTAAGTATAAAATCGAATCATCAATTGTATCCGTTGATAAAAAAATCACATGAGATATCCAATTTTATAATCAAGAAATAATAAACCAAGCAATCAATTAATTAAGACAAATCCTAAATCATGAGAAAAACATGATTGAACTCATATCTAGAATCTCATCTTAGTCAATTGATATGAAGCAAGAACAATTTAAATCATTAAAGAACAACTATTGTGGGAAAAATCAAATCACATAAATATTACTGATAATCCTTAACAAAGTTTCATTCTCAACCCTAATTATAAATTTAGCTACTCATAATAATAGAAATAAAACACAAGAATAAAATACTAAACATTAAACTAGACAAATAAAATAGAGAAAGAAATAGTCACAATACTATCATGGACAGAGAAGCCACATGCGGCACTGCCTCTTGCTCCACTTTTCTATTTTGCATCTCAGCCCTAGCACTAGCCTTAGCCTCCTCTGAATTTTTTCCTAAAGAGCCTTTAAATAGGTCAAGGAATCTTATTACAAGTTGAATTCCCGTTTGGAGAAAATCCTAGATTTTAAGGCTTCATTTAACCGACGATTTTGGCCCATTTAACGTTAGAATTAGGACTTTTGGTAAACTACAAAGTTGTATCCATTTAAGTTAACTTTCCATCCCAACTTGAATCGTCTCGATTGAACATTTGAGTCGAAAGTTATGCCAAAAATAATAACTGATGTACAAGCTGGAATCCTAATCCAAATTGGACCTGGATTTTGTGCAAATTTCCTTTGATTCCTTGCTCCAATCGGACTTAAATTTGATTGGGTTGTCCTTCTTTAACTTCATCATGGCCCTTGTAAAAGTAAAGTCCATTAGTGTTTTTTTTTTTTTTGCACAAATCTACTTATTTAATTTCATTCTCCTACAAAAGACAAATTCACGCAATAAAATTTAATTAAGCAAAAAATTGATTATTTAGCATTATTCCAAAACCAAATATAAAATGCATGAATTAACTCAAAATAAGTATGATAATACTTTCTAATAATGATATAAATATGCAAAATTAAGCTATTATCAATGCACATCAAATACACCCAAACCTACATTTTGCTAGTCCTCAAGCAAAACAAATTAAGAGCAAAACAAAACAAAGAAAGAGGAAATCCTAACTAATCCACTTTCGCTGGAATTGTTGATTGCATTTAGCATATGCAACAAGCCTTTAAACCCCTAGTTTACACTAGTGGACGAGTTGTAGTCTCATGAGGGTTTGCAATGAATATACCCACAAAATTCTTAGAATGAATACTAAAAAAAAAAACAAAACAAAACAAAGAAAATCATTTTTTTTTTCCAATTGCCTTTTGCAAAGAGGATTAGTTCAAGTTCCAAAACACTAAAAATGTTAAAGAAATTTCTCATGCCATCAAAACTCAATGTGAGTGAAAAGTGGTAGCCAACCCAAACATACTCTTAGTTTTAAAATAAACTTGACTCAAATCTCTATTTGAAAGAATGCTTCAACTCAAATCTTTCCAGTGTTATCACTCAACAAATGGAATCACTCTGAAATAGGTGTAACACTCTCAACAATATATGTGAGTGGAATAATGTAAGCAAAATCAAACACCTCACATATAAATCACATGAAAAACGCTTAATTAGGAAAGAACAAGTAGTCTCATGAAAGGATGCTAAAAAGAATTTATACCACACTTTTTATTTAATCATATCAATATCTAAACTATACAATCTTCAAGATCAAATAAGGACTATATTAGGACGTTGTAGGGACTGGGTTTGAGCACTTCTACTGTTGAGTGAGTGGACTCAAGCCCAGCTAGCCCAATACAATGAATTTGTAGAGAGCGGGTTCAAGAACTAGGCCCTAGTGAGGGATACGATTGCTATGCACGGTTGAATATGGATTGAACAGCATGGACATGGATTCAAACGTACAATGATGCTCCTCGGCCCTCCTCTTGGAAGCTTGAGGTCCTTACTATTTCTTTAGTGATTAGTTACAAAAGCTTTTCTGTTGTTACAGGTTGTCGCAATGTTCAATACTTCTAATTTTCTCCTCCTTCTTCTTCCGTGGGGGTCCCTTTTCAAGAGGTTTTTCTTACATTATATACCACCTTTCAGTGGATCTTAGCCCTACATCTGTTGCTCAAGCAAGTCACTACTTGAGTGCTTGTCCCATCAGCCACCTCCCCATTCTTTCTGCGGGCTGCAGCAACCAAGGCTGTGCTGTTCAGGGGTCATTTCCTCATTAATGCGGTCAGAACGTTAGTTGTGGGCATTTAATGTGGAGGTGACAATTCATCATGGACTTGCTCCTCCACCATGCTTCCACGGCTGGTGCTTTGTACTTATTCCTCCTCTTTGGATGCTCGGGAAGGCTACCTTTGGTGGTCCGTTACTTCCTAATCCCATGGTCTCAGTTTGCCGAGGAGAGGGTCATCCTTGGCAAGGTTCCTGGGTAATTTGGACTTTCGCACCTCGTCCTCAGGCGTTCCCTCCTCCTCGGCATGGGCCTCGGGCCTGATATGAAATAGGCCGGGGAAACCAAGTTCTCTGGCCCCATAATAGCCCCTCAAAATCCTGTTATTCGGATCCTCGGACGGGGAGGAGGATTTTGACATCCTCAGGCCGTTGTGATGGCTTGTCACGTCTTATCCCCCGTCAATGCCAGAGTCTTTTCACCTGTCCAAGGCACGTTCCTGGCACCTTGGTATACGGAGCGCGCCCTCATTAAATTCTGGCGGCTCTGTGCTCCCCACGTTCAATGGTGTGATGCCAATCCAACGGTTGGGTCTTTCCAGCTTTATGAGCGGGGAAACCCGCGCGGTTATCTTTAAACGGAAGGTATAAATACCCGTTTGATCCAATTGGCCTCTTTACTTTTGCACTCAAGAGTTCCTGCGCACGTACATTGAATTCGGTCAAATCTCCAACCGCATTTACGCCTTTTTCAGCACAAAAAGCCTGTCTGAGAAGCTTTTCCTCATTATTGTAAGTCTTCTTTTCCTTCTCTGGCTCAAATTCCCTCTCCGAGTTCTTTCTTAAGTCTTTTAGCCCTTGTCAGGGATGCGTAGATTTAAGAAGCTAGTTGAGTCTGAAGAGGCGATGGAGGAATTCATCGCCACTTATAGGATACCCAGTAACGTGGGTTTGAGGTACTGCGCGGAAGGGGAGTGGCACATTCGGAGGGAGGAGGGTGAGGTCGTGATACCCATAATCGCCTTTCTTGAAGGCGGTATGAGAATCCCCATGGGGCCAGTAACAAGGGGTTACCTTAGGTACTTTAGGTTGGCCCCCACACAGTGCGCCACCAACGTGTTCAGAATCCTGGGTTGCGTGGACGCTTTGAATGAGAAGATGGGGTTAAGGTTAACCCATCACGACGTAAATTAGTGCTATAATCTCCAAAAACTAAAGGGCAAGTCTTATTATATGAAAACGAGGGACGATAAGGTTCGGCTTATCTAGTGCCTTCCTGAGTCCAGCAAGGGGTTGAACAAGGATTTTCTCATCGTGTCCGGGGAGTGGCATGATGGCCTTCACTGTCCGACAGAGGAGGGGATACCAGGTGGGGTACTTTAAGTGGGAGAGGGTCCGGTCTTTCGGGTTGTAGGTCTGCTTTGTTTTGTTGCTGACAGGATTATGCTTTCTTTTCTGCAGATCCACACGCCTTTGAGCGTCATTTTAACCTGGTCAACAAGGAGGACTTGAAAAGGGTCCTCAAGGCGGAGATCTTTGTGAACGAGGCTGACAACCAAGTTAGAGCTGCCCATAAGATCCTTGGGTACGAGCCGCTTCAGAAGTCGTTCCCAGCTCCGAAGCACGTGATCAAAGCCAAAGATCCTCGGCTTCATGGTATAATTGTAACGGAGCAGGGGTTTTCATTTCCTGTAGGGTCTCTTGCTCCGAAAGGCATTCCGTTGGCAGGTCCTTCTACCTCTGCCCAAGCTGAGGAGGCCGAGGAGGAAAAACTAGGAGAGGAGGAAGAAGTTGCTGATTTGGGTCCATCCGAGGACAAATTTAGCGCTTTTAACCAAGTCCACCTGGTCAAGGATCTCTCTGGTGACTTGGGCGACCCCAATCTGACAGAGGCGGACCTCCTTTCTGCAAAGACTTCTCCTTAGGCTGAGATGGGCTTTAAGAGGCAACCCCAGACTAGTCTACTTGACCTGCTTGAGGGTCAGCCGGGGAGAGACGAGCCAGGAAAGTCCCAATCCAAGCTTCCACCTCCGCTACCCAAGTCTCAACCTGTTCAAACCAGGTCGTCCTTTTCCCAGTCCAAGCTTCCGCCTCCTCCACCTCAGCCGAGTTTGCCACAAAAGCCCGAGCCTTCTGATCCCCAGCAGAAGAAGGGCCCCAAGGGCAAAAGGCCTATGGGAGCCGACAGGACTCGTTCTTCCCAGGAGGAGGATGAGGCTCGGCGGCCACCTAAGCAGCAAAAGACAGGGTGCCAGGGCCAAGGAAGAGAGGTGGTTGTGCAGTCCAAGGCCCAGGCTTGGCTCCCTGCCCCAATGCTCCATGGGGAGCCCTTGATGGATACCGCCTCCCTCAGGGACTTCAGAGAGGGTGAGGGCACATATGTGGCTGATGCGCTGGGGAGGTCCCTGCTACTCCTCGCCGATATGGCCCAGTAGGAGGACCTGAGAAGCCGTGAGGTCGTCCTCAGCCTGAAGAGGTACTTAGGCATGGTAAGACATCCAACACTCGAGACTTCGTCGATTCTTATTCTTCAGTTCCCAATTTATCATCCGTTTTGCTTCGATTTGCAGGCTGTCCAGGCAACTTACAGGCTAGAAGAGGAGGCCAATAAACAGAGTAAGGTCGTGGATCAGGAACGCGACAAGCACCTGGAGGCCACGCGGACCCTTAAGAACTCCGAGTCTGACCTCAAGAAGGCAAGGGAGGATCTAAAGGAGGTGATGAAGGAGAGGGATAGTGCGGTGTCAGGCTTAACTGGCGCTCAGAAACAAGCCACCGACCAGACGAGGCGCCTTATAGACGCTAAGGGCCAACTGAACATTGCCAATGAGCACATCACTGATCTAAGGCAAAAGTTGGCCGAGGCATTGGGGGCTAAGGGTGTTGTTGAGCACGCCAGGGATGAGGCTTTGAGGGCCAAAACAGAGGCTGAGTCTACGAGGACGGAGGCCGAGAGCTCCAAAGAGCGAGCGGAGGAAGAGGCCTTCGCTGAGGGAGTGGCCGAGACTGAGGCTGCCCTCAAGGCTCAAGTCCCTGAGGTGTACAGGCGCTACTGCTCCGAGACTTGGAGTGAGGCCCTCAACCAGGCTGGGATCGAGGCCTCGTCTGAGCTTAGGAGGGCCGAGAGAGTGTACTATCCTCCTGCTATTCGAAAGGCTGCCTCTGCTACTTCTGAAGCCGACATCGCTCCCAAGGCGGCGGATGGGGACCAGGCCGATGTTGCCAAGGACTCCACTTCTGCTGGTAGGCCCGCCGAGGAGGCCGAGCATCGAGGGGTGCCAGAGGAAGGAGAAACCGGTAACCTGGAAGCGCTTGGGGACGTGCTGAAGCCCCCGGTTAGTCCTCAAGTCCCTCCTGCTGACTCCAGGTTCTTCTTGCTGAGGGGGACCTCCCCAAAGCTGCCCCCTCCAGCCAAGGAGACAGCTCTCAAGGTGGTGCCTCTACAGGTTGTTCCCCTAGATCAGAGCTCCGAGGACCTCGAGGATACCTCTGGACAGCCTCCCAAGGGGAAGTGAAGCTCCAATTGAAGAAACAAGCTGCCTTATGTTTAGTTTTAGCTAGTTAGTTTCCTTTTTTTTCTTTTTTTTTGCTTTGGTTGTTTTTGTTCCTTTTAAGCACTGTAATGCTACGACCCAAGTTGAATGCATGAATTCCTTTTTCTTTTTCTTTTTTACTTGGTGTTTACTGTTGTTGTGATGAGTTTGGCTACTTATATAACCTGTGCTTCAACCACAAGCCTCACAATCTTAGAAGCCCCACACGTTTTTCATTCTAAACTGGCAACCGAAAAATGTAAAGCCCCTAGCAATAGTTCCCACTTGGACTTTGATCGATAATTGAACCACCTTAACACCACGTCCTATTTTTGCCAAATTGAGTACTGAGGGAATAACTCCATAATATTGGTTCTACATCATATGAGCTAGATACTGTAAACAGTAAAAAATGCTTAGGAAAGCCATTAGTTGCTGACTATGCTAAGGGGTTAGGTTCAATGTGCCTCAGAATGCTTTAAGTGATGCTCATGGGCTTGTGTTTGTTTACTCCTTTGTTGAACATGGTCAGTCCCTCTAGGGACCTGAGTCCGAGGGCCACGCTAGACTCTGGTGCTGCCGAACCCTTAGGTTCTTTTCTGGGTAGCTAGTTTCCCCATAGGTTTGAGTCCGAAGACCATACAAGGCCTTGGTTCTGTCTAACACTTAGATTCTCCTGTAAATAACTAGTTTCCCCATAGGTTTGAGTCCTGAGACCATGCAAGACCTTGGTTCAGTCTAGTACTCAAGTTCTTCTTGAAGTGGTTAGTTTTCCCATAGGCTTGAGTCCGAGGACCATGCAAGACCTTGGTTCAGTCTAGTACTCAGATGACCGCCGAGGTACAGGGTGCATAATCATAATAGGCATAAAATTCGAATTAAAAAGGGGCGCTTTCATTAATAGTAATACCTTCTCAGGTTGTTTACATTCCATGGGCGAGGTACAGGTTTTTCATCGAGGTCTTCTAAGTAGTATGCGTCTATCCCTGCTACTGAGGTAATTCGATATGGTCCCTCCCAGTTAGGCCCCAGCTTCCCCCAGGAAGGAATCTTGGCTGCCCCTACAACTTTTCTCAACACTAAGTCCCCCGGTGCTAGTGGTCTTAGCTTCACATTGGCGTCATACCCCTGCTTGATCTTCTGGTGGTAATAGGCCAGCTGGATCACTGCCCCTTCCCTTCGTTCATCGACCAGATCTAGGCTCCTCCCCAGTAGTTCGTCATTACGGCCTGGAGTGAAAGAGCTCGTCCTTAGCGTTGGGAAGTTTACCTCCAGAGGGATAACAACCTCGGCCCCGTAGGTTATGGCAAAAGGTGTTTCCCCCGTTGACCGCCGTGACGTAGTCCGGTATGTCCAAAAAACGTGGGGCAGCTCTTCTACCCATCTTCCCTTGGCGTCATCTAGTCTCTTTTTAAGCCTGTTGACGATGACCTTGTTGACAACCTCGGCCTGCCCATTTCCCTGAGGGTAGGCTGGAGTTGAGTACCTGTTTGTGATCCCAAGTTCACAACAGTGTCTTCTGAAGGCCTTGCTGTCAAATTGGAGTCCGTTATCCGAAATGAGGGTATGAGGGACCCCGAATCGCGTGACAATGTTTCTCCAAAGGAACTTCTTAGCATCCACATCCCTGATGTTGGCCAATGGCTCGGCTTCGACCCATTTGGTAAAGTAATCCGTGGCAACAAACAGATACCTCTTATTCCCTGGTGCTTTGGGGAAAGGGCCTACAATATCCAAGCCCCACTAGGCGAACGACCATAGGCTAGACACAGGGTTGAGGACCCCCCCAAGCTGATGAATATTTAGGGCGAACCTTTGGCATTGGTCACACTTCTTGACATACTCCAGGGCCTCCTTCTGCATTCCCGGCCACCAATATCCTTGCGTGATGGCTCGATGAGACAGGGATCTTCCTCCTGTGTGGCTCCCACAGATTTCCTCGTGCAGCTCTTCGAGCAGTAACTCTGATGCTTTAGGGTGAATACATAGTAGGTATGGTCCAAAGTAGGAGCGCCTATACAACTTGCGGTCCTCGGACAACCAGAATCGAGAAGCATTCCTTCGTATCTTTTCAGCCTCTGACTTCTCCTCGGGTAGAACATCATCTTTAAGGAATCTCACTATGGGGTCCATCCAGCTGGGACCTACCCCAACTTGATGGATGCGGACCATGCCCTTTGCCACCTCACTCGCTCTTTCCAGACGCTCCACAAGTATGATCCGAGGCAGATCCCCTGCCGAGGAAGTGGCGAGTGTGGCCAATGAATCGGCATGGGTGTTTCCACTCCTAGGATATGAGACAAGCTGAAAATATCAAATTCCGACTGCAACCGCTTGACCTGGCTCAGGTACTCTTGCATTCTCGAATCTCTGGCCTCTAGCTCTCCCTCTACCTGGCCTACCACCAATCTCGAATCCGAGAACATCTCCACCGACTTTCCTCTCATCTTCTGCACCATGACCATCCCTTGCAACAATGCTTCATACTCGGCTTCATTATTTGTGGCCGAGAACCCGAGCTTCAGGAATTTTTCTATGACATGCTCTTCAGGGGATACTAAGACTAGCCCCACTCCAAACCCCCTCTGATTTGCCGCGCCATCAACGTATACCTTCCAACATGGCGACCCCGAGATGGAGACTGCCCCAACTGATTTTTCGCCCATGCTTCTCTTCTCGACTTCCATCTCTATTGGTGGTTAGGCGAGTTCGGCCACCAAATCTGCCAGGACCTGGCCTTTTATGGAGGTCCAAGGCATGTATTTGACATCGAAAGCCCCTAGAATTTTGTTCCACTTGGCGATCCTTCCTGTGTAATTAGCGGTCCGAAATACAAACTTCAAGGGTAGTTGGGTTAGGACAACCACTGTGTAAGCCTGTAAATAGTGGGGAAGCTTTCGTGTGGCGTGGACCACAGCTAATATGGCTTTCTCCAATGGTAGGTATCTGACCTCAGCTTCATGTAGTGACTTGCTAATGTAATGACTGGTTTTTGGATGCTGTTGTCGTCCCGAATCAGTACCAGGCTCACAGCGTGAAGTGCCACAGCGATGTATGCGTATAAGACTTCGTCGGCCTCAAGATTGGACATGATAAGTGGCCGAGACAGGTATTCCTTGAGTTGTTGGAAGGCCGCAACACAATCCTCGGACCATTCAAATCCCTTCCACTTGTTGATCAGGAGATAGAAGGGCCTGCACCTGTCAGCTGACCTGGAAATGAATCGATTCAGGGCCGCGATCATTCCAGTGAGCTTTTGGACCTTCTTGGGGTTCTGCGGAGACTTTAGATTATGAATGGCCTTGATTTGGTCAGGATCGACCTCGATTCCTCTGTGGGTAATAAGGTACCCTAAAAACTTGCTGGATCCCACGCCAAACGAGCATTTGGAAGCGTTTAGGCGCAGCTTATGCTTTCTCAAGACATCAAAAGTGCACCCGAGGTCTCCTAAATGCTCAGACACCGCTTTACTTTTCACCACCATGTCATCAACGTAGACTTCGATGTTCTTGCCTAGCATCGACTCGAACATCCTCGTCATCATCCTCTGATAGGTGGACCCCGCGTTCTTCAGCCCGAACGACATTACTTTGTAATGGTAGTTCCCGATGGGCGTCACAAAGGCTGTCTTTTCCTGATCCTCCAAGGCTAGTGGTATTTGATGATAGCCTTGAAAGGCGTCTAGGAAGCTCATCCGAGGATGGCCCATAGTTGCATCCACTAGCTGATCTATCCGAGGCATGGGGAACGGGTCTTTCGGGCATGCCCTATTCAGGTCAGTGAAGTCCACACAGACCCTCCACTTTCGCTTTTCTTCTTGACCACCACAGTGTTGGCCAACCACTCGGGGTAAAAAACCTCTTTGATAGCCCTTGCACGCTTAAGCTTATTCACCTCTTCTCTAATCGCATCAGCGTACTCTTTCGATAGGCGCCGGGGTGGCTGTTTCTTGGGAATTTTGGATGGATTGATGTTGAGATGGTGACAGATGAAGGACGGATCAATCCCTGGGGCATCACAGGCATCCCATGCAAACACGTCAATATTACTCTTGAGGAACTCAATTAGCTCCTCCTTCTCTTTGGGAGGCAACTAAGCCCCGACCCGAAAAAACTTCTCTGGGTCGTCGCCAATCACCACTTCCACTAGGTCCTCGCATTTCGCTTCCTCGACAGTTGCGTCAGGAAGTGCCGTGGGGATCTTTGATTGCTATAAGCTCTCTTCGACAGCGGTCGAGGGCTGTGCATCAAGCCGATGTGATATGGCAGCCACCATGCATTGCCTTGTTATGGGTTGGAAACCGCGGATTTCAAGAACTTGATCCCCTGACGTGAATTTCACCTTCTGGTACAAGGAGGAGGCAACAGCCCCCAAGGTGTGGAGCCAGGGCCTTCCTACGATGGCTGTATAGGGGGAGTAGGTGTCCACCACTATAAAATTCACCTCCACCACCTCTAGGCCGGTTTGGATGGGTAGTCTGATCATGCCCTTTGGGACAACAAGCTTCCCATCGAAACTCATCAAGGGAGAGTTATAGGGCGTCAAGTCCTCCGGTTTCAGCCCTAGCCCCTTGTATAGGTCTGGGTACATGACCTCGGCCGCACTGCCATCATCGACCATCACCCTCCTCACATTGTAGTCCCCGATTCTGAGGGTGATCACTAGAGCATCATCGTGGGGCTGGGTGGTCCCAATCTTGTCTTCCTCCGAGAAACTGAAAGTCGGGTGGAAATTCCTTCTGACCCTTTTTGGCTCTGGCTGGGACTCCTCGGCAGGCGGCTGGGCTACAGACAACACTCGTGAAGGGAGCGTGCCTGTTCTTCCTGGTGCGGCCAAGATTACATTAATCGTCCCTGTGGGCGCCCTTAGGGCGTTATCTCTCTGGGGCTCCTGATGGGTTCGGTCTTGCCGTTATAAATGGAGAAGGTTGGCTGCTGGAATCGCCGAGGAAGTGCAGCCCCTTCTATATGGCGAATGAAGGGCGATTTGGACAGTTGGTCCAATGCCCTGCTCATGGCATCGTATCCTAAGCCCCTAGGAGATGGGCTCTTACGCTTACGTTCCCGGTAGTGCTCTTCTTCATGAGAGAAGGTCTCGCATGGAGGAGTTCTCGACCTTTGCCTATAGTCATCATCGCTTTCATCATCGGAGGGCAGGTCGGGGCTAGGTCGAGTTCGCCTTCGTTGTGCATGGCGCAGCCTCCTCTTCAGATCGTCTATCTCTCGCTGCATGGCTTGCTCATCGTTCTGCCCCTAGGTCACGCGGCTCCTAACCTCTTTTGGTTGTATGGCCCGGTTGTTGTTTTGTTTTTGGGGCACATGGCTGTCCCCACGCGAGTAGCTTCTGCTGGTTTGAGTTGTGTGCACACTTCCCTCTCGAAATCTTCCATTCTCTTCATTTTGATCGCGCTCAGGGTTGGCGAAGTTACCCTGGTACTGGGACTTGACCGGTTCAGGCTGATGGGAGCCTGCTTGATGAGAGCCTGATCCTACCATGCTTGATCGTTGCCCTTTCTAACACACAAGTTCTTCCCACAGACGGCGCCAATTGTAGGGACTGGGTTTGAGCACTTCTACTGTTGAGTGAGTGGACTCAAGCCCAGCTAGCCCAATACAATGAATTTGTAGAGAGCAGGTTCAAGAACTAGGCCCTAGTGAGGGATACGATTGCTATGCATGGCTAAATATGGATTGAACAGCATGGACATGGATTCAAACGTACAATGATGCTCCTCGGCCCTCCTCTTGGAAGCTTGAGGTCCTTACTATTTCTTTAGTGATTAGTTATAAAAGCTTTTCTGTTGTTACAGGTTGTCGCAATGTTCAATACTTCTAATTTTCTCCTCCTTCTTCTTCCGTGGGGGTCCCTTTTCAAGAAGGTTTTCTTACATTATATACCACCTTTCAATGGATCTTAGCTCTACATCTGTTGCTCAAGCAGGTCACTACTTGAGTGCTTGTCCCATCAACCGCCTCCCCATTCTTTCTGCGGGCTGCAGCAACCAAGGCTATGCTGTTCAGGGGTCATTTCCTCATTAATGCGGCCAGAACGTTAGTTGTGGGCATTTAATGTGGAGGTGACAGTTCATCATGGACTTGCTCCTCCACCATGCTTCCACAGCTGGCACGTTGTACGTGTTCCTCCTCTTTGGATGCTCGGGAAGGCTGCCTTTGGTGGTCCGTTACTTCCTAATCCCATGGTCTCGGTTTGCCGAAGAGAGGGTCGTCCTCGGCAAGGTTCCTGGGCAATTTGGACTTTCGCACCTCGTCCTCGGGCGTTCCCTCCTCCTCGGCATGGGCCGGGGAAATCAAGTTCTCTGGCCCCACAGACGTAATGTAGGGTAAAAGCAAAGAGAATGAAATAAAAATGGGTGAAGGTAAATATAAGAAGTGTTTTCAAGATTGGTTGGAATGTCAACTCTTTTTGGAATTTCCATTCAACATATATATATATATATATTTCACCTCTTCTTCTTCTAGGTAGTACTCCTTCCTTACATTTCACTTCTCCAAATTTGATGAGAACCCTTTTTATTTTCTTCTTTTTGACTTTTTTTTTTCTTTGAATTCTTTTTTCTTTCTTCTTTGAATTCTTTTTTTCTTTTTTCTTTTTTCTTTTTTCAATTCTTTTTTTCTTTCTTCTCTGAATTCTTACACAAACCATCACATTGAAACAAACTGGATCAAATTCCATCTTGAAACACTATGGATAAGGGCTTTAAGAAAGAAAGGCTTTAAAAGGCTCAATGGAGTGACTAGTGATAATGTATCAAAAAAGAAAAACACATATATGGCTCAAAGTAGACAAAAATGGCATAATCTCATCTCTTAAAGACTAGTATAGTTCATTCAATATCAATGACTTCAAAAGATTCAAGTGTGGCATAAAATTAGATTTTTTTTTCTTGGCTAAAAGAAAGAACAATGAAACTACAACAAGGGAAATATGTTACGCACTTCTAAATGAACTTTAAGATTAGGAAAAATAAATAAATAACCCTCCAAAAATAATGATTAGCTCAAAACTCACAAGGGTTACAGTCTCCACATTGTTATCTTCAAGATTTTCTAATAATTTTTATCCTTCAACAACAAGTTGTGTCTGAGTGGCTACATGCATGTGCAATGAATTGAGCATAAAAGCAATGAAATTTTTTAAGCAAGAGTAGTATAACAAACTCAAAACATAAACCTCAAGCTAGGCAAAAGATTTTTTTTTTTTTTTTAACACAACTAAACAAAACAAAACAAAAAGATAGAAATCTATGTACATCCCCCCAAACATAAACCAAACATTGTCCTCAATGTTAAAAATGAGACACTCAAATATATGTCTTCAATGAAAAAAGAGCAAAATATTAATATGGAACATGAGAACCAAGTAGAAACAAGTAAGGTAAGGAGAAGGAAGAGACGTACCTTGATCAAGCTGATTGTTATAAATTTTAATTTCTGTCAAATATCAACTAGAACAAAAGAATATAAAACTAAACAAGAAAATAAACACAAATATTAATCTAAAAGCTAAAAATAAACAAGAAAACGATTTTTTTTTTTTTTTTTTTTTTTTTGCAAAAAGATTTAACACAATTGGAGATCAATCTTGATAAACAGGACCATCCAAACCTCAAAAACACCATGGAGATAAATAATGCATATTATGAATGGACTAGTCTAATAAGATTGTAACTTACCTGGGTCAAAAACATGTTGGGAGGCTTTAGCAATCTCTTCCAAGTGAATTCTATGCATAACCACAAAGAGACTAATACCCTTAATATCAGCAATTGTCCAACCTATAGCTTCCTTTTGCTCTTGAAGTATACTTATTAGTTGGTGCTCCCAAAAGTCATCAAACTTTGGTGGTTTTACAGTAGATAGGAGTGGGGATGAAGAAAATGGAAGATGGACTACTTTTGGTTGCCAGCTATCAGTACTTAAGAGAGGAACATAATCCAACAATGCATTGACCTCCTCAATTGATTTTTCAGTATCCAAATTGCAATCAAAAAGGTTTAAGCAAGCCTTTAGGGGATCCTCATAACTTGATTGTATGAAACTATCATGGACTAGGCTCTCAATCATGTTAACCTCACATATATCCTCATTTCTAGTACTTGCTTACTTATGTCAAAGATATTAAGCTCAACAGTCATATTTTCAAAAGAAATCTTCATCACACCACTCCAACAATTGATCAAAGCATTGGATGTGGCTAAGAAAGGGTGATCCCAAATGACATGGATTTGTGTATTGGCATTTAGAGCAGGCTTAGTGTCTAACACAACAAAATCAACAGGAAAATAGAATGCATCCACCTTAATCAACACATCCTCAACAATACCTCTAGGAATTTTCACAGATCTGTCAGCTAACTGGAGTATCATGGTTATGAGTTTTAGCTGCCCTAAACATAGCTATACGTATACTGAATATGGCAATAAGTTCACACTGGCCCCTAAATCTAGCAAAGCTTGCTCAATGAGACGATCCTCAATCTTGCATGAAATTGTAAGGGATCTTAGGTCCTTACATTTCACTAGATATTTATGCTGAATGATTGAACTAACTTACTCTGTCAAAAATGCCTTTTTAGGGACATTTGTCTTTCTCTTCATTGTCACAAGATCTTTTAGAAACTTGGCATAAGCAGGAACTTGCTGAATTGCATTAAGAAATGGAATGTTTATTTGCACTTGCTTAAAAACCTCTAAAATATCTTCAAATTGTGCACATTTTAGAGGACTGATTAACCTTTGAGGAAATGGAGCTTTAGGGACAAATTTCTTATCAAGGGGAGAACTAAGATCCTGAATTGGAATGGAGGGTGGGGTGTCCTTTTCTCCATGATTATCATGTGAACTATGAGTTCGTTTTTCCTTTAACACAATATTTTCATCATCCTCCACTTTTGGCATTTTCACTTGATTATCAACTTGCTTACCAGACCTAAGGGTTGTAATAGACTGAACATGTTCTTGTCCATGAGTAGAACTAGAAGAGCCATTGATGGCATACTTTCCTTTTTCCCTCTCTTTAACTTGGGTTGCTATCTGGCCAACTTGATTTTCCAACTTTGGAATAGCTTGAGTATTCAAATGGGTGGAACTTTTCATCTCCTGAATGGCTTGGCTAGTTGATTCATGAAAGTTTTGAGAGACTCCTCCAAAGATGATTGTTGTCTTGGTGGTGCTACAAACTGAGGAGTTGATTGAGGAATGGGAGAATATGCTTGAGTAGGTAGATAAAATTGACTTTGTTAATGCACTTGGTGTCCACCTACATTTGTGGGAGGATGG
Organism: Quercus aquifolioides; assembly: GCA_019022515.1. NCBI lineage: Eukaryota > Viridiplantae > Streptophyta > Magnoliopsida > Fagales > Fagaceae > Quercus > Quercus aquifolioides. The sequence continues at coordinate 37,805,512 of CM032330.1, forward strand.
TTCTACCTCCAAGAGAAATTAGGATGATTTTTCCAATTTGGATTGCATGTCACTGAAAATGGACTAGCTAGTGGCCTTCCATAGTTATTCAGTGCATTTTCTTGCTCAATATAATATTCAGGGTAACCAGCTATGGAAGGACACATTTGTGCTGTATGCATAGGACTTGCACAAATAGAGCATATTTCACTTTGAACTTGATTGACAGAATTCATCTCTCTACCTAAAGCTAAAGCTTTAACCTTATGAGTGAGATTGTCCAACCTAGCTTTTATGTCTAAATTTTCATTGACTTCATACAATCCCCTTCTTTTAACTACAGGGGTTGATCTCTCTCTACGGTTGGAAAAATCCCATTATTGGGAGTTTTCTGATAAATTCTCAAGAAATTTGTATGCCACATCATCTGTTAGACTCAAAAATCCACCACCATTCATGGACTCAATCATGTTACGATTTGTCTGGGTCAAGCCATTATAAAAATATTGTACTAGTCTCCATGTTTCAAAACCATGGTGAGGACACATTAAGATCAAGTCCTTAAATCTCTCCCAACTCTCATAAAATTTCTCTTGTTCATCCTGATAAAAATCTGCAATTTCTCTCCTCAAAGCATTGATCTTGGCCATTGGGAAATATTTAGAGAGGAATTTTGTGACCAATAGTCCCCATGAAGTAATAGATCCAAATGACAGAGAATTAAGCCATGCTTTTGCCTTATCCTTCAAGGAAAAAGGGAAAAAACGCAAGCGAATAAAGTCATCAGTGAAATTCTAGAACTCACAAGTAGAACAAATCTCAAGAAAATCCTTTACATGCATATAAGGGTCTTCTCTATCCAATCCATGAAAAGTAGAAAGAAGGTGGATTATCTGTGGCTTCAACTCAAAATGTGCAACAGTGGTTATAGGCAATACTATGCAAGATAGAGGGTTGGTGGTTATGGATGAGAACAACTCCCTAAGAGTTTTTGAATCATCTCTTGTTTCTCCCATGGTGGATGGATAATCAAAACTAACAAGACGATTTTCTTTATCACGTATCCAAGTTCTCATACACCATGCACAAAGAAATAAATTTTATTTAACAAATAAATTTTAACTACAACTAGTAGAAGGGAAAATTCAATTAAGACCTAATCTATTTTCCTAATCAAGTCCCTGACAATGGCGCCAAAAACTTGTTGTGAAATTTTAAAGTACTCGCTAGTGTACGAACCGTATCGAAGTATAGTTTGACAAGAATGAGGTCAAACCCACAAGAACTTAAATGAATGTAGGAAATTTAATCAAATCTTAACCAAATTAATCCTAATCTAGTTTAATAAAAAGTGCTTTTTTTGAAATTAAATAAACTAAAAAAAATAATTAAACTAAGCAAAGATATAATATAAAGTAATAAAGAGATGTAAACAATCTAGAGAAAATAATTAAGGTTTTAGAATCTGCCTTGTAAGTCATATCAGCATATATTTATGATAATTAATTTTTCCCAACTACTGCATGATAATCTAGAAATCAATCTTGCTATCATGGAAAAGTTCTCATTAAAATCCTTGTTTTAAAAATCGAAAGCATGTTCTTCTTCACTTCTTAAGTATAAAATCAAATCACAAGAGATATCTAATTTTATAATCAAGAAAAAATAAACCAAGCATTAAATTAATTAAGACAAATCCTAAATCATGAGAAAAACATGATTGAACTCATATCTAGAATCTCATCTTAGTCAATTGATATGAAGCAAGAACAATTTAAATCATTAAAGAACAACTATTGTGGGAAAAATCAAATCACATAAATATTACCGATAATCCTTAACAAGGTTTCATCCTCAACCCTAATTATAAATTTAGCTACTCATAATAATTGAAATAAAACACAAGAATAAAATACTAAACATTAAACTAGACAAATAAAATAGAGAAAGAAATAGTCACAATACTATCATGGACTGAGAAGCCACATGCGACACTGCCTCTTGCTCCACTTTTCTATTTTGCATCTCAGCCCTAGCACTAGCCTTAGCCTCCTCTGAATTTTTCCCTAAAAAGCTTTTAAATAGGTCAAGGAATCCTATTACAAGTTGAATTTCCGTTTGGAGAAAATCCTAGATTTTTAGGCTTCATTTTACCGACGATTTTGGCCCATTTAACATCAGAATTAGGACTTTTGGTAAACTAAAATGTTGTAGCCATTTAAGTCAACTTTCCATCCCAACTTGAATCATGTTGATTGGACATCTGAACCGAAAGTTATGCTAAAAATACTAACTGATGTGCAGGCTGGAATCCTAATCCGAATTGGACTTGGATATGGTGCAAATTTCTTTTGATTCCTTGTTCCAATTGGACTGAAATTTAATTGGGTTGACCTTCTTTAACTTCAACATGGCCCTTGTAAAAGTAAAGTCCATTAGCTTTCTTTTTTGCACAAATCTACTTATTTAATTCCATTCTCTTACAAAAGACAAATTTACGCAATAAAATTTAATTAAGCACAAAATTGATTATTTAGCATTATTCCAAAACCAAATATAAAATGCATGAATTAAGTCAAAATAAGTATGATAATGCTTTCTAACAATGATATAAATATGCAAAATTAAGCTATTAATATGCTTTCATCAATTGTTCCAACGATTTAGACTAAAAAATGATAACTTTGCTAGAAAAGCTCAAGAACATTGCATACCTTAGAGGCAATACTATGGGAAAAGTATTATCTATCAAAATTACCATGTTTTGTGAAAGAGATTGTAAAACCCTATTCGAACAATAAGAAGATTCAAGAATAGACTTATGAAAGAATTATAAGTTAAACATCAATCTAACAAAACAATTATGAAAAGAGAACATTTTTTTTTTTATAATCAAAACATGAAAAAATTAATTGGATTGATAAGTAGACAACTTACAACACTAGGGATTCATCCCTAACCCTAACTTAGGCTCTTAAACTTCCATAGAAAATAAAAACTCTAAAAAAATGATGAAAAATAAGGTTTTTCAACAATAAAAAAACGTGGCTGCTCTTTTATCCTTTTAACATTTATAACCTCCAAAAAACTAAAACACATGTTCCCCTAAAAGAAAAATTAAAAAGTCAATTTTCATTTTTTAGCAATGGGTCAAATTCCAGGTCGCTTTTGGCCTTGAATACAATCGATTTTGAAGTTTGGGTAAACTGGAAAGTTTTAAATCTTTGAGTTCTCTCTCTATAGCTACAAGAATCAGGTCAATTTGACATTGAAGTAAAGAGATATGACCAAAATATCGAAACTGGTTAGAATATTTTCATGTCAGAATTTTTTCCTACTTTAGCTAAAAACGAATTTATATTTCCACACATCTTTGACTTGTTAAATTCTTCAAAAGTCAATTGTCAATTAATCTTGACCCTTGGATTCTCTTAGTTTCATGTCTATATACTTAGTTGATTAGTTTTAATTTCCTACAAAAGAAAAATACACGTAATAAATATATTTTAGGGAAAACTTGCAAACTCTCATATTTACTTGTAAGTGTAGGAATAAACACAAAATACACGTGATAATTCTTACCAAAAATAAATAATATTGTACTTTTAAGCAATTCTTAGCAGCAATCTCAAGATCTTCATCAGAGATCTCATGATCTCCACCAGATCTGGGTAGAGATCACGTGATCTCCACCAAATCTAAATGGAGATCTGAACATGGATGTTTGTGATTCTGATCATAGAAGGTGGAGATTTGAATGAAGGTGGTAGAGGGTTGATTTGATCGATTAGATTAGTTCTTGGAGGGAAAGACCCAAATCAGGCTTTGAAGCTCTACACCCGCGGTCGAACACTACTCTTGTTGGATCAAGTGGGTTTCGGATCAAGCCGCCTCGGGTTGGACGATCTAATCGGGTTGAGTGGGTCTTGGACAACCCTAATTGAGGGTAGGGGACTCAAAACCTGAATGTTTCCATTAGAGATATCAAAATGTGCTAACCTGTTGAGCTACAAGGATCATGAATCATAAATTTAAAGTTATGCCATAGATAAATTTGTTCAAAATTATAATTTTACTACCATAAGAAAGGAAATTGAATATTGAACCTAGGAGTATATTATAAATGATTTTTTTATTAATGTAAAATTAATTCAACATTAAACTTGGTAGTGGGTTCCAGTTAGCTCAGTTATTATAATGAAAATCCCACTGACACAAAAAACAAATTGATTTCTTAGCCTAATGATGAAGAACAATTATCATGGAATGGACACCATAGATAGAAATTATATCCTCTCCATCAAAAACAATAGATTTCGTACATTGTTAATCTAATAAAAAAATTTGGATGAGGTCACCACAATGAAAAGTAACAGCAGGTGCAACATAATCTTCTTTAACAAGTTAATTGCTATAGTAGATTATCTTACGTACGTACGGAATATTAAAATGAAAAGCCACCCCCATAAATTCTAATCCTTCTAATAAATAACAAGTATATTACCCAACAAGTTGTAGACGTATACTTCTTCATCACTGTAATCCAAAATGGCTAAGAAGCTCTAGACTTTATAATGCAATTTCTTGAGTCTTCCTTCGAATTCGATTTTAAGAAAGAATTGACTTAGTAGTTTTCTAATTACAAATGATGTCCAATGTCATGTTTGGGTACAAAATTACTTTATTTAAACATTAAACACCCATTATTACATACGTAATACAGCACATTTCATGCAGTGTTAATTAGTACGTTATAGTGAAAGTTAGGAAAAAAAAAAAAAAATTCGTTCATATGTCATTATAAACGCCTAGCAGTTGTGTAGCAAAAATTGTTAGTTCACCAAAAAAAAAAAAAATTGTGAGTGTGGGACAGAGATTGTTCCCACCACGCGGGGTGTATTTTTCTTTGACTGGATTTAGCAGACCAAACTCCAGGGCATGAATAAAAAAAATTAGAATAAGCCTAACAAGGTATGAATAGAGTGCCAACGAGGGCTTGGCTGAGTGGGTAAGGCCCAGACGCTTCATGCAACACACCTAGGTTCGAGTCCCGCTGTCCGCAGGTTTTCGTTGGTGGGTAAACTTAGTGGTGAAGTGTACTCACAAAATGTGAGGTGACTCCCGCACAGTGGTACAGAACGGGCCCCCAACTACGGGCTCCCTGACCAAGACCACTGGCTTCTTGCCCGGGGGTGTAATATGACCATAAAAACCCCCATTTTTTTTTCTTTTTTTTCTTGATTCTCAAAAAAAAAAAAAAAAGGTATGAATAGAGTACATATAGTCTCTCTGTCTCTTTGGAAGCCGAGCCTTCCTTTGGACAGTAGAAGATTTGTCCCTTCTGTATGAAAGAGAGTTTGTTTGTCCCTTCAATCTGAAGGAGAGTTTTGTTTGTTGTTTCTGTCTTAAGAGTGTGTTTGTGTTTTCTCTTTTCTTCTTCGTTTCTCTTAGGGTAACATGGTTATCCATAGAGCTAGTGGGTTTTCCTTTGGGGGGGCTTAGGAAACAGTTTCTGCGAACAAAACCATTCGTGGTATCAAAAAATACAATCTCATTACCAGGATTCAACTCGACCAAAAAGAAGAAAAGTGCCTTTGATAAAGATTGCCAAGCCATGGAGGAAGAGTTAGCAGCACAGATCTATCACCCAACGTCTACCACCGTGCCGGAGAAGGGTTCAGAGATGGAGGACCGTTTCCAGAAGGGAGTTAATCGACATTCAATACACAATGGTAATAACGCTTCCACTGCATTCAATGCTGCAAATCCTATTATCATACAGCACGTAAGTCCGTAATTATTGGTTTGCCTAAAGAGTCAAATATTGCTGAAACGGTGATAGCTGGGGGAATAAACATGTCTGAGGTGGCAGAGAAGGTATTAAATGTGGATGGGGAACCGGTGACACATGAGGGAACTAAACAAAAAAAAAAACCTCACTAACTGCTAGGGCTTCACTTTATGCAAAACGTTTTCTTCTCTCTGGGACACGCAGGAACAAGCTAGGCACACCAACTCTGAAAACAGCAACCACCAAAAGCACAGGGAAGAAGAGAGAGTGTGCGAACTCATGTGACTATGTGGAGCTTATTTCAAAACGTCTTCAGATTTCTCAAAATGTTGATGCAACATCTATTATATTGGCGGAGGCTGACCATCAGCCCTGCCAAGAGCAATGAGTTGCCTAGTTTGGAACTATCGTGAGCTTGGGAACCTACGTACAGGTAGAGAGCCTGTGGAAATCAAACGAGCAAAAGATCCCTTTGTATTGTTTGTGGCTGAAACACTTACAGATGATGCAAGGCTGGAGATTGTACAAAGAAGCATTGAACATGATCATCGATGGGTGGTCCCAAGGGAAGGTAGAGGTGGTGGTTTGGCTATGTTTTGGAAGTCTTCAATAAATTTGACGGTAGTGGGATCATGCAAGTATTACATTGATGCAATCATAGATCAGGGTTCAGAAAATGAATGGTGGCTAACCGACTTCTATGGTGAGCCCGAAACAGTAAGAAGGACAAAAGCATGGGAGAAACTTAGGTATCTCAATTCTCAATTTGAACTTCCATGGTTATGCTTTGGGGATTTTAATGAAATAATTAGACAAGAGGAAAAGGTGGGAGGTGTGTTACGGTCACATAATCAGATGCAATTATTCAGAGAAGTATTAGATGAGTGTGGATTTATGGATTTGGGCTATGTACGACCGAAATTTACTTGGGCTAGACACTTTGATAATGGTAACTCAATATGGGAAAGGTTAGATCGAGGTTTGGCCACTAATGACTGGTTTTTAAAATTTTCAGGCATGAGAGTGCATCACTTACGGTGTGACTCTTCTGATCACATCCCAATTCATATTGTGTTCTCGGGTTTGGACCCTCCCAAAAGGAAGAAAGTGTTTCAGTTTGAAGAAATGTGGTTGTCGAATCTGGGATGTTTTGATATTGTCCAAGCCGTGTGGAATAGGTGTGAGGCTGAACCAATGGGAGGGATATTGGGTAGAGTAGAGAAGTGTGGAAGGGATTTGATTTGGTGGAATAAAAACGTTTTTGGGAATGTACGAAGGGAGTTGGAAAAATTGAGGAAACTTCTCCACAAGACAGAAGAGGAAGCTATCATAAGGGGTGACAATACTAGGGTTAGACAATTAAAAAAAAGAAATTGAAAAGTGGCGTGATAAGGAGGCTACTATATGGGCACAGAGGTCAAGATTATTATGGGCAAGGCAAGGGGATAAAAATTCGAAATACTTTCATTGCTGTGCTACGAAAAGGCATCAAAAAAATCTGCTTTAGGGTTTGAGAGATGATGAGGATTCTTGGAAAACCAACCAGGAAGATATCACAGAAATTCTCATAAGCTATTACGAAGATCTTTTCACTTCTTCGGGTTAAATGAAGTCCTCAAAGGTGTGGGAGTGTGTGCCAAATGTGATTACTGATGAGACGAATACCTTACTAAGCAGACAATTTGAAGCCCATGAAGTGGAAATGGCTTTGCAACAAATGGCTCCCCTTAAAGCTCCTGATCCAAATGGAATGCCACCATTATTCTACCAACACTTTTGGGGTACGGTTAATCAGGATGTTATTTCCTCCATCCTCATGTGGCTTAACTCAGGTACATTACCCCAATCCCTTAATCATACCTTTATCACGTTGATCCCCAAAACTAGTTCTCCTGAATATGCCAACCAATTTCACCCTATTAGCTTGTGTAACGTGTTGTACAAAAAAATTTCTAAAGTTTTAGCTAACCATTTAAAAAAAATTTATCCTCTATCATTACTGAACACCAATCAACCTTTACAAAAGATAGACTTATCTCTGATAATATAATGGTGGCATTTGAAACTCTACACTGCTTGCAAAGATATAAATCTAGATCCCATGGCTATATGGCAATAAAACTTGATATGAGTAAGGCTTACGATAGAGTGGAGTGGCCTTTTTTGGAGGGAATTATGAGGAGGATGGGATTTAAAGATGGTTGGATAAATCTGATTATGTTGTGTGTAAAAACTGTTACTTATTCAGTGCTGGTGAATGGAGAACTCTGTAGTATGATTCATTCGACAAGAGGTATAAGGCAAGGCGACCCCATTTCCCCTTTCCTATTTTTGCTTTGTACTGAAGGGTTGAATGGGTTGATCAAAAAAGCATAAAGGAATGGGGATATCAATGGTTTCTCCCTATGTCGAAGAGGCCCAAAACTAACACATTTGCTTTTTGCAGATGATAATCTCCTTTTTTGCAGGGCAAATTTGGAGGAGTGGGGCAAAGTGTTGGATATTTTGAAGGGTTATGAAGATGCTTCAAGCCAAAAAATAAATGAAAGTTCAAATAGTGTTGAAAACACTATGATCGTTTAGACCCCCAATTAACAAATTACCAATTCAAGCTTATTATCAAACAATTGATGTGCGGAATATGAACATAAGCAAATAATAGAATTGATAATCAATCTAGGCCAAATAAAACCACATCCACAGCAGAAATTAAATGGCAAAGATTAAGGGAAGAGAGATGCAAACACAAGGACAACACAGCGATGTGTTATCGAAGAGGAAACCGAAGCCCTCGGCGTAAAACCTCTCCGCCGCCCTCCAAGCGGTCAATAATCCACTAAAGAATGTAGTTGGGATACATGAACAGCAGAAGACCCTCCAAGCTTAATCTACCCAGTGTACCTAAGCCCTCCAAGCTTCTTGCTCCAACGAGGTTACGCCGAACCTATTTCTTCTTTAGCTTACCGGATTCCGCTACTAACCATAGCATCAACCAATAACCATTAGTCCCTTCCAAACTGCTTCCCTTAGCACCAAAAGACCTTCTCACAGACGTGGGTATGGTGAGAAAAGGTTTTGGTAGTGTACCTCTCAAGGATGTAATAATGGAGAGGAAGAGAGTAGAGGAATTTGAAGAGCCTCTTAGATGAAGATTGAGGATGAGGCAATCTTGTTTTTCTCTAGGGTTTCTCTCTCAAAATTCTCTCTAGAAGCTCTCTACATTTCGTGGGTATAAGGGTCTATATATAGTGGTGTGTGTTTGGAATACAAAGAGTCAGTTTTTTCCAAACAGGGCTGATTGGCGGCTTGGCCTCGCGACTGGTCTAAGTCGCGAGTTCAAGTCGCGAGATAACGGTCTGGCCAGCCTGGGACTTTTGTCCTGTAGTGCGACAGCTGGCGTGACCCTTCACCTCCCCGCATGCTTCTCATGTGTGCAGTAGTTGACGGCTTGCAAGTTGCGAGTCAGCCGCGAGTCCTAGCCACGAGTCCCTGCTTCTTTGCACAATGTTGAGCAATTCTTCACACTCTCTTCACACACTACCCTTACATGAATCCCACCTAAATACAAGGTTACTAAGTGCTAAATTACAAGCAAATTGGCACGGAATAAAGCCAACAAGATGGTTGATAAATTTCAAAATTACAATAAACAGGAGCAAGACAGCTCTTTTCTTCGAGAAAGCAACTAAAGGGAGTATAAAGGACCAAATTAAAGAAGCATGGGGTGTACTAGAAATTATGCAATATGAAAAATAGCTGGGTCTACCATCTTTTGTGGGGAAAGGGAAAAAGCAAGCTTCAACTACATTAAGGAGAGGGTGTGGCGAAAGCTCCAAGGATGGGAAGGGAAGCTACTCTCACAAGCAGGAAGGGAGGTGTTAATTAAATCTGTCATAAGAGCCATTCCCACATATACAATGGGATGTTTCAAACTTCCATTGGGTTTATGTAATGAGATTGAGGCATTGATCAAAAGATTTTGGTGGGGGCAAAGAGGTGATCGAAGGAAAATTCATTGGGTTAAATGGGATGACTTGACAAAGTCCAAAGGAGTAGGTGGTATGGGCTTTCGTGATTTAGCCAAGTTCAATGATTCACTACTAGCAAAGCAAGCATGGCACCTTTTGCATAATCACAACTCCCTTTCCTATAAAGTTTTCAAGGCTCAGTTTTTTCCAAATACAACCATCATGGAGGCCAAAGATTCAAGAATGGGCTCTTATGCGTGGAGTATACTTATAGGGAGGGATGTTATTCAAAGGGGGGCTAGATGGAGAGTGGGTGATGGGAAAAAAATAAGAATTTGGCAGGATCATTGGCTGCCAAGGAAGCATCCCCCATATGTGCCTTCCTATCCATTGGTAGAGCTTGAGAGCTCAACAGTGGATGTCCTTATAGACCCAAGGAGGAGGCAATGGAATTTATAAATGATTGATGGTCTATTCAACACTGAAGAGGCAGAGCTGATTAAGACAATCCCCTTAAGCCGTGAAGCAAAAGAGGATGTTTTGTTTTGGCCACACTCAAGTGAAGGGAGGTATAGTTGCAAGACTGGATATAGGTTCTTAAAGATGGAGGATGAGCTGAATGATGAGCCACAGGTGACTACAAATGATCATACTCAAGTGTGGAAAGCTGTGTGGTCCATGCGTGCTCCGCCGAAGGTGAAAACGCTGGTGTGGCGTGCTTGCCGTGAAGTTATGCCTACAAAGAGTGCTCTGTTCCAACGCACCATATCAACAGACCCTCACTGTGTCAGGTGCCATGCCTCATCGGAGAATTCCTTGCATGCCTTGTGGTCTTGCCCGGAGTTGGATCCAGTGTGGTCAGATTTACAGCTTTGGAGTGTCCAAGGTGCAGTTCAGTTCGTGGACTTCAAAGAGCTCTAATCTTGCTGATCCGCAACAACCATCATCTTGAGCTTTTTGCAGTAATGGTCTGGCAAATCTAGAACCAACAGAACCGGGTGCGCCGCAATCAACCCGCGGACTCACTACACCAGATAGCTCACATCTCAAAAGCTTGGCTAGCTAACTACCACACCAGGCAGGTGAGTTTAGTCACTCCAGTGCAGCAAATTCAGCGCTCCAGAAAGCATTGGAAACCACCACCTTCAGAGTTCTTCAAGATCAACTTTGACGGTGCGGTGTTCCCTCATGAGAAAAAATCTGGCATTGGCGTTGTTATTAGAGACCATAGAGGCTTAGTGATAGCATCATATTCTAAATCGGTACACCAGGAATTATGCAGTGATGATATTGAAGCAACAGCTGCGGGGTGGGCTCTAACTTTTGCCTTGGAGATAGGAGTGAAGAGGGCTATATTGGAGGTAGATTCTTTGAATGTTATCAAAGGTTTAATGGAGGAAGAGAGGCTGCTGGTACCAATGGGTTTGCTGATTGAGGATGCAAAAAATTTGTCACACTGTTTTGATGAATTACTTTACTCTCACACAAATAGGGAATGTAATGCTTTAGCTGCTGTTGGCATACTAGATTTTTTAATTTGGATGAAGGATGTTCCATCACAACTACACAATGTATTTCAAGCCGACTTATTAGGCTTTTCTGAATAAAAGAAGTTTCCATGTTTTCCCCCCTCAAAAAATAAAAAAATAAAAAAATCACCTAGCATATCACGATAAGACATAAGGAAATTCTTGCCCGGAACATTGTACATTATTATATACATGAAATTGATATTTGTAGGAATTGCTAATAAAAATATTCCGAATATGCAACTTGTCACATTTTCACTTCTAAATATCACAAATGCATTTCTTTGAATTTAGGAAAATATATTAAGTGAATAATTTGGATCAAAATACATGATATTGATATAAATTTAATAAAATTACATATACTTTCATATTATGTGCTAAAGTTTTATCTCAGCTTAAAAATAAAAAAAAATAAATTATTTCTTTTGTGAAAGAGACTAGTACGTGCCTTCTCATACTAGTTTATTATTGAAAACGAAATCCATTCGGATAAACTATAACTATCAAGATATTTTATCAGCCAAGGAGTATACACTTGATCTTAGCCAAAAGGCCGAGAGAGGTATAGCTAAAGACAAAGAGTACACATTATACAAGCCAATTAAAGTCACAGTACTTTTGACCATCATTCCGGATAACTTTTGTCAAGTGTCTCAAGCTAAGTGGACTAGAAAAACTGAAGTTTGAGGGGCTAGAAAACATAGAGAATTAACACAAATTTTTTTTTTTTTTTTGGATAATCAGAGAATTAGCACAAATTCGAAATAGATTGTTGGGTAGGAGTTGTTTCCTATATAAAACGCACCTTTGTTGCACTTGAGAGAAGAGCGGTTGTCAAATCAAGATTACTTTGAGAGCAAATCTCCTTGAACCTAAAAAGTTTAAATTCCTTTGATCCCTAGTGTTTTTCACTTTTTCTTTTTCTCCTTATGCGACCTTTCAATAGTTTCTCTTTGAGAGTTTCTCGCTTCAAGCCAAAGCTGGAAAAAATATGTTTGAATTATTCACGCTTGAGCTTAAATTATTGATTAATTTCTTGAAACCACATAGTTCTTCAATATGTCATTGTTATATATTGAAATCTAGAGTTTTGATGTTGTGGACGCAGTTCGTTAATGGACATTTGGACATATAAAATAATTCAAGATTTATTTTATTTTGTTATTTGTTTATTTATTTTTATATTAGAATTCCAGAGTTCTGGAACTACTATAAGTAGGATCACTTTGATTGCAAGCCAGGCAATTGTTAAGGTTATTGTAATAATTTTTTACAAGATTGGATCCCCCTAAGTGGTTTTTATTTTGAAGAGTTTCTTTTTCTTTTCTTTTTTTAAATTGGTCTTCTACTTTGTTATCAAATGTTTTGTGTTTTTTATTTTACTAATTTGATTATTATTTCTTTTTAATTTGGCAACTGATTAATATTGTACTATCTTTTTTGACTAAATCAAAATTTGATTAAAATGTATATTTGCATAAGTTTTTGGTGCGTAAATCCAACATTTTCAATTGTTATCAAGGCTTTCAAAACACGGATAGGGATCCAAATCGAATTTTTCACGTTGTCTCTACTTGAGTATTTCTCTTGCCCAATCCATGATGACAAAGCTTGGACAGCAATCTAATTTGCCACGTGGAAGAATAATAAAATCCTTAATGCAATGCTTCACGCATACACTTGCAGGCAAGCCGACCAACAGGCTTAACCGTATAACCTAACGTGTAAGACATAAAATGCCATATCACGTACCACGGTCCCACCTAATAAAACGACTACATCTACAATTTGTTTCGACCCTATATTTAATCAATATTTCAAGAGCACCCTTTTAATATATTTTCAAACTTGCTGTCCATGACTTTGTTTTGAAGCCACCGGTATTAAGCAAAAGAAGGTAGTAGGCTAACCGCATTTCGCCCTTAATGATGATTTTTTTTTAAAATAAAAATAAATATGATAGGATTTCAACCTATAACATCTATTCTATGATGAATACTCTTTATCATCAAGCTAAAATATTAATTGAGTTTTGTCGATTTAGTGTAGACGAGTTCGAACCTCAAATCTCTTATTCAAAGACAAAATATTTTATCATTTGATTTAGAGACGGAGCCAGAATTTGGAGTTAGGAAGGCAATCTTGCTGCTCGTTGTGTGTAGCGTCTTTGACCTTTGATCCGTTGTTTGTTTTGGTAAAATAGGTTGATTGGACTTAATTTTTTAAGCTTTATTATCTGTAATTTTTGTTGTTGGGTCAATTTTTTTGGGTTTGTATATTTTGTAGTGATGTCGTCTAATTTTGTAATGAAAATTATAGTGTAGTCAAGGTTGTCATTCCACCGAGCAAATGAAACCAAGAACACATCAAAAGCACCAATAGTATGTAGAAAAATATGATTGAAACTTAGGAAAGATAAAGTTTGGTAAAATTCAATAATTAAAATCACTAGGGTATTAGGGTTTGTCCACCAATATTGTTAAGCATCCACTGCCAATCCAATTTAATACACAATCGGGTAAATAAACACATAAACTATCCGATTGGAAGATTTAGAATTAAGCTTTATTAATAAAACTCTCTTTGGTTGATTATATTAATCAATTGTTCCAACAATTTAGTCTAGAGAATAATAAATTTGCTAGAAAAACTCACAAACATCGCATACCCTAGAGGCAATACTATGGCAAAAGTAATATCTAATAAGATTACCACGTTTTACTAAAGAGATTATAAAACTCAATTCTAACAATAAGAAGATTTAAGAATAGACTTATGAAAGAATTAGAAATCAAATATCAATCTAATAAAACAATTATAAAAAGAAAATAATTTATTTCAATAATCAAAACGTGAAAAACATGCTTGGATTGAATAGTGGACAATTCACAACATTGGGAATTCACCCCTAACCCTAGCTCAGGTTCTTAAGCTTCCATAGAAAATAAAAACTCCTAAAAATTGTTGAAAAATAAGGTTTCTCAGTAGCCAAAAACCATGGCTGCCCTTGTATCTCTTTAATATTTATAACATTCAAAACTCTAAAACACATGCTTCCCAAAAAGGAAAATATAAAATGTTAATTCTCGTTTTTCAACAGTGGGTCAATTTCCAGGTCTGTTTTGGCCTTTAAAACTGCAGATTTTGAAGTTTTGGTAAACTTCCAAGTTTTAGATTTTTAAGTCATCTTTTCGTGGCTACAAGAATCAAGTCAATCCGATATCGGAGTAAAAAGATATGGACAAAAGAACAAAACTGGTCAAAATATTTCCATGGTAGGATTTTTTCCATCTTTGGCTCAAACGAATTTCCACACATATTTGACTCACTAAATTCTTCAAAAGCCACTTCTCAATTGATCTTTATCCTTGGATTCCCTTGGCTTCATGTCTGCGTGCTTAACTCATTAGTTTAAATCTCCTACAAGAGAAAAATACACGTAATAAGTATATTTTAGAGAAAACTTGCAAACTCTCATATTTACATGTAAGTGTGAAAATAACCACAAAATAGATATAATAATACCTACCAAAACTAAGATAATATTGTACTTTTAAGCTATTATCATGTAGCTACGGGCGAAGTTAGAATTTGGAGTTAGGGGGGGCAGTTCTGCTGCTCGTTGTGTGCAGCGACTTTGACCTTTAACTCTACTACCTTACCACTAAGGTTTTTTGTTTAAAACTTTTTAAAGGGACTGGTTGTTTGTTTTTTGTAAAATAGGTTGATTGGACTTAATTTTTTAAGCTTTATTATCGGTAATCTTTGTTGTTGGGTTAATTTTTTTGGGTTTGTATATTTTGTTTTAGATTTGATTTATTAATTTTTTATGGTTTTTAAATGGTGGAAAATGCTAAATCTACAAAAATTTTACAAATTGCTAATATGGTGAGTAGTTATCGGTATGTAGAAAGTGATGTAAATGTGCGAACCAATAAAAATTTGCTACCTCAATAATTTGTTAAAACGTTTATGGTTATAACATTTCTCTTAAAAGAATTGATGGTATTGTTAAGGAGGGTAAAGTATAATTTTATTAAAGAAAATTGCTAAAATTAGTACCTATTAATATACTAATATTATTATTTTTTTTTTAAAAATGGGGGGGGGGGGGGGGGGGGGGGGAATGTCAATATATAGCTCCGTCTATGAATAGCTAACCAAAACTCACCTTTAATGATGATTCTTATTTATAGGTTCTTTTTTTTTTTTCTTTTTTCTTTTTTTTTCTTCTCATTTTTTAAGATTCGTAAGTTAATATCATATACAAGCAAGAAGAGTTCTTACAACTCTTAAAAAAAGGCGGAGTGTTATAAATATTTGTTTTTATTAAAGAAAAAAAAAAAGGAGGTTAAAGATTCTACTTGTTGGATCCAATTTTTTTAAGAGTGGGTTTAGGCCCATATATGAATAGGAAGTATTATAATATTGGTTAAATGATTAAATTCATCATTTTGTAATAACTTATACTTTTAGACAATAGTAATTTATCATGAGAATATTAGTAATATTTCTTATACTTTAATATGATGAATTTTTTTTTTTTAATAATAGTTTTATTGTTACAATAATAGGTGAGGGAAGATTTTACATCAGATATACTTGTTGAAAACACCATGACATATATATCAAATCTCAATATTTTCCTGGTGAGAATTTCCTTTGGGTTACTCTCAGAAGTCAAAACTATATTTCTTCCTCTTGGAATCTATTCCTTACATATTTGTTGAGTTTTTTTGGAATAAATAAAGCACATGAAGATTTAGAATCACTCTTGACATAGGAAAAGGCCTGGAAATCAAACAAGGAATTGCACCACATTTTTTAGGGACTAAAATCAAACCAACCATAATTGAATCAACTCGATATTTAAAAAATCAAAATTGAACCAAAACCATAGACAAAGCAACAAAATTATTCCATTTTTTAAAATTTGAAGGATCAAATTTAAACTAATTCCAAATTGTTGGGACAAAAAATATAATTCATTCTATATAAATATTTGATAAATAATTAATTATTAGATTTAGTCTACATCTTATTCTCGCTTGTAAATTACAATTAAAATGTAATATGGACTGTCCATGTGTTATATATAGGATTTCATTGGTATAAATTTAAAATATGAATTAACGAGCTCACATTTTTTTTTTTTTTTTGAGAATGTCATATCAATCTATATGAATAGGAATAGCATGCATGTAAGTTTGTTTAAATAATGTTTCTTCTTTACTTATTTATTTTTTTAAGAGAGTTTCAACCTCTAACATCTGTTTCTAGTGATTGATTTTTATCAATAGACAAAGAAGATAGGGATTGAACTCGATAAGAGACTTTATTATTTGAGCTAACTAGAACTCATTGTTCTTCCATTTCAATATGATAGCAAGCTCATTGGAATAACTCATTGAATTAATAGGTGTTTCAGACTTTCAGGCCAAGGCAAATTTGGTACTAGCCTAAACTATCATGCGAATATTGTGCACATGATATGCACCAAGGACAGAGCCAGGTCTTGGAGTTAGGGGAGTGGCTCTACTACTAGCAGTGTGAGGCAGCTCTGACATTTGACTCTACTACTTTATCACTAAAGATTTTTGTTTAAAACTTTTTAAATGACCAAGTTTTTTGTTTTCGGTTAAATAGATTGATTGGTCTTAATTTTTTTTAGCTTTATTATTGGTAATTTTTGTTGTTGGGCTAATGTTTTTAGACTTGTATATTTTGATTTAGATTTAATCTATTGATTTTAATGGCCTTTAAAAGGTGGAAAATGCTAAAACTACAAAATTTTTACAAATTGCTAATGTGGTGAGTGGTTATTGATAATTAAGTAAAAACATATGCAAATATGCAAACCAATAAAAATTTGCTACCTCAATAATTTGTAAAAATATTGTAAAAAAGTGTGTGACTATAACATTATTCTTGAAAGAATTGATGGCATTGTTAAGAGAGGACAAAATGTAATTTTATTGAACAAAATTACTAAAATTAGTACCTATTAATATACTAATATATAGATCCATCCTTGATATGCACACATCTGCTCTTTAGGCACGTGAAGTTTTAACATTTATTTTTTATTTATTTTATAAATAATTGAGTCTAATGAGTAGGGGTGTGCATGGGTCGGGTTGAGGGGATTTTTTGACCCAACCCACCATGATGGGTCAAAAAAAATTCAACCCAACCCAACCCATCACATAAGTCCAACCCAACCCAACCCACATGGGTCGGGTTGAACCCATGGGTTTGACAATTTATTATTATTATTATTAAATTGAGTATAAAAAAATATAAATATTAATATATTAAAAAAAACCTAAAGATTAGTATCAATGTAACTCCTTAAAGGCAAACAACACTAATGACTAAATAAAAATAGTAATTTATTAGGATTTGTGTGAACTAATTGGCTTTTATATAGGATAGGAAGAACTGGTTATTTAAATTTTTTTATTAATTATATAATATTATATATATATATATATATATATATATAATTAGTATTAGTAGGAGGAACCGAGGAAATGCTGCTCTACAGCTGGTTTTTTTTTTAAATTATTAAATATATAATATATATATATATATATATATATATAAGTGCCCTACAGCTGATTTAAAAAAATTATTATTAAATATATAATATATTTTAAATATATATTAAATATGGGTGGGTCGGGTCGGGTTTGGCGGGTTTGTAATTTTAAGACCCAAACCCAACCCGACCCGTTATAAAAAAAAAATTTGTAACCCAACCCAACCCACCAAGCTTTAAAAACCGACCCAACCCGGCGGGTCGGGTTGGGTCGGGTCGGGTTTGGCGGGTCGGTGGGTTTTCTGCACACCCCTACTAATGAGTTTGAGTTCAACTATGTTATATTAACTACTACTTCTTCTGTGGGTTCTAGTTAGCTCAACTGGTAAAGTTTCTGATGGTTGTATAAGAGATCTGTGACTCAATCTCTACCTATACAAAAAAATTGATAGGTGTCTTAGTCTAAAAATGTATCATCAAGAGTAGACATCATTGGTTGAAACTCTCTCTCTCAAAAAAAAAACTACTATTTCTTCTCATTAGGTATCTAATGTGGGATTTCATTTCTTAACCAACCACACTAAATATTCTAACTTTTTTTTTATTATATAAAAACAAGTAGCATTTTATTTTTTTTAGTAAAATCTTATATGATTTGTTATGTTGCTTGCTAAATTAGCTGTATTTATTTTTCAATATGTAATCTTTTGTGCGAATACTAATTTGTAGTTACTTAGGTGATAATTGGATATTATTAGAATAAATTGTACTATTTTTTCAACAAAAAATAAGAGCAAATTGTACTAAATTAGCTTTTAATTTGCCTTGATTTTGATAATCCTGCGTCAACGGAATTAAAGAGTTTAAGACATGTTTGGAAACATATATGGACATATTGAGAAAATTACTCTTCAAAATTTGGAATTAAAATCCATCACAATCAAAATTAATTAAATGTTTATGCATTTATGAAGTTGGACCACGCTGATTTTATTAATATTATTATTATTTAAGATAAGTTTAGATTACGGATTTTATTTTAAAATAGACATGATTGCAACTTGTTAGTTAACATTAAAATAAAAGCTAAAACGCATGGAAGCCACCAAATTCCTATCTATTTTCAAGAGTCTTGTAATTCAATCATCAATAACATAACCACCAGCTCTCCTTTAAAAAGTAGAACCGGGAAAGTAATGTTCAAATAACTTTTCTACATTGTTGTTAGTTGTAAGTATGTAAGTATCAAACTATCTCAAAGTAGAGCAAAAAAGCGATCTATTAAGATATATTAGTTAATGCACCAATTAATTTAAAATGATACTTAATACAAAAACAAAAACAAAAAACAAAAAAACAAAACAAAACAAAACAATATTGTGATTTATAAGATTGAGTTTTTTATCAAAAAAAAATTATTTAATGTAAATAATGACTTTTTTTATTAAAAAAATAATTATTATTTTAAATTAACCATGTTTATGTCAGCGTTTTATATTTTGTACCCAAGACAAAAAAGAGTTTTGTAATACGTAGCTAATATAAAATTTTTGAATGAAACCTATATAGATTAGATCTATTTGGCTTGAGCTTATAACTTATTTCCCTCTCGTTTGTGTGTGTGTGTTTATTTCTCAAAAAAAAAAAAAAAAGTTTTTAACCTTTTGCTTTTATGTACAATTTTTTTTTAAATTTCATTTTTTTTCTCACGTTTTCAAAGTACAAATATGTTTTATCACACTTTCAATAAAAAGCAATTAGCAAAAGCTAAATAAGCTGATTTCAATTGCACAATTGTCTTCAACTTCTAGCTAGCATCTTAAGATACTAGGAGACTATATACAAGGTTTTCAGACCCGGACCGTTCATTGAATTGTAAAAGGGAGAGGTTCAAGGTTTTTGAGGTCGAACTGAGGTCGAACCGGGGTCGAACCGTGATGACGTCATAATTAATTTAATAATTAATTAAATCCTAAATATAGATATTAAATTTATAAAACTAGCAAAATTGACTAATATATCTATATACGTAAGGGAAATTTAATGATTTTCAAACATATATTTAATAATTAAATAAGAAAGTTAATAAAATAAAATAATAACTATGAAAACATTAAAATTTATGATTAATTTTTTAAGTAAAGTTGAATATCTTTGAAGGATTTTAATTATAATTTTTTTTAATTCCTTGTAAGAGTTGAATAATTTAATTAAGTAGAATAAAATTGTGTTAAGTTTTTTTTTTTTTTTTTTTTAATTGCTAAGGGGTTGGACCGCACGGTTCTCACCGGTTCGTACAGTCCAACCCCGGTTTTAGGGGTTCACGGAATTAACAAAAAATCCGATTTTTTAGGCTTTAAAAACTAGTTTTTATTCCGGTTCTCGATTTTCACGGTCTGACTTCCCGGTCCGATCCGGTTCTGAGAACTATGACTATAAATGCACGTGAGAGAATACCATTATTTTTTTAGAATCATTTGAGAGAATACTTAGGTGTTCAAAAAATTCCGTAGTTTGGACATTCATGTTAGCACCCAATTTTTTTAATTTTATTTTTTAAAAGGGTTGAATTATAGATGTGGCCAACCCCAATTAATATGTTTAGGATATATAACCAATTTTAAAGTTTTGAGACTGAAATTTTGTTGTGGCTATAAAGATTTTTCTTTTTAATTTCTCAAAAAAAAAAGGTTCCTAAAACTTTACTTAGATCGTATTATCTTTTTTGAGAATCTGAACAAATTATCTTTATAGTGTCGATGTATTTATTGTGAGTCAAATGACATAAGCAAGTTGTATGATGTACAATATGTAAACCCAACATGTTTTTCTCAAAAAAAAATAATAAATAAATAAATAAATAGAAGACTTAAATTTTATTATATTTCAATAGATATTAATGTCAATAATAAATAATAATAAAAACAGCCAATATCACTTTTGTTTGCTTTGCGATTTATTATTTGACTTTTTATTTGTAAACGCTAAAATAATCCTTTAATTTTTTATGGCATTTGATTATAATTCAAATCTCCTCCTCAAAGTCCTACTGAAATATCAAGTTATTTAATATCTAATTTAATTTTTAATGTACAACTATCAAGAGTGTTGTACCTCAATTGACTT
Organism: Quercus aquifolioides; assembly: GCA_019022515.1. Taxonomy (NCBI): domain Eukaryota; kingdom Viridiplantae; phylum Streptophyta; class Magnoliopsida; order Fagales; family Fagaceae; genus Quercus; species Quercus aquifolioides. The sequence continues at coordinate 37,826,449 of CM032330.1, forward strand.
TTTTTTTTTAATGTTTCTAATTAAGATATTTTCTAGAGTTTAAACTCTCTCAAAAAAAAAACATAGATTGAAACTCTTTCAAAAAAAAAAACTCCCTCTCTTCCGTAGCAAACTATTAAATTATATAAATATATTTCTTTCTTAAAAAGAATTTATATATATCTGAGCTTCTATCTTTTGAGTAAAAAATTAAGTAGGACTAAACCAAATCTGGCAAAATCGACAGTCATCACCAATTTTGTTTACTCCATTATATGGTTACCTACTTAACTGATATATTGACATTTTTTTTTTAATGTTTCCAACTAAGATATCTTTTAGAGTTCAAACTCCCTCTCTTCCATAGCAAAATATTAATTATTAAATTATATTTCATAAAAAAAAAACTATTAAATTATATAAATATATTTCTTTCTCAAAAAGACTTTATATATATCCGAGCTTCTATCTCTAGAGTAAAAAAAATTAAGTTGGCACTAAATCAAATTTGGCAAAATCGCCAGTCATCACCAATTTTGTTTACTCCATTATATGATTACCTACTTAGCTGATATTATCCTTTCTTTTCTTTTCTTTTTTAACTTTTTAAAAATTAAAAAAAAAAAATCCATAATTTTTCCAGTCTATATCCATTTTGGGATAACTCTAGGGAAAATTTTCAAACTAAGGATCTGGACCTGTTTTTTTGGCTGACCAGGACTTACTTATAAGTTAGTATAAGTACTTTTTATATAATCTGTGTGTAATAATTAACTGCAATTAGGAGTAAGGACCCCTAATTTTACTTGAGCAATGAGAGGCAGGTCTAATCCAAATGAGAACAGTTGCATTATTTACCAAAGTTTGATTTAAAATGTCAACAATTTATTTATTTATTTCATGGGTGCTCGAGTCAAATGAAGGCTAGCTTCTTCAAATAAGTGTAAAAAGTAGTTGGCTGCGCACCCAATCACCCATCCTCTTTAGTACTTGCCACTTGCTACTATTCTTTGACCAAAAAATTGCTCAACTACACGTTTAGATTAATCCATTAAACAATATAAATGTGATTTAACATAACACGTAAACTTTACTCAATCTACATCCACTTTTTTTTTTTATTATTATATAAATGTGATAAGAATAGTGTCTACTTCAACATAATTGTTATTTATATCAGATTAAAAAGTTAAAACACTAATTTTTTTTTTTTTTCTTTTGTTGGCGGAATTTAAATCCTAATCCTTTATTTCATGGTAAAAAAGTTTAGCAGATAAGTTAACTCAAACCCAAATTCTCTACCACCACTTGTTATAAGTTAGCAGTTAAGTTGTATACCCCAAAAAAATAACCAATAAAGAAATTTATTTTTTGCATATAATAATTTCAATATAGTTAACCAAACCTTCCAAACAATGGACCACATGTGTCTTAAATTTGTGATGATCAAATTAATAAATGCATAAATCGTGGAATGGACAAATATGGGGATTCGAATATCATGTGATCAAAAACAAAAGGGGGGTCGTTGACATGTTGACAGGGCCAAGTATGGTAATTCCGATGACCATGTGGGCCAATTTTGGTAGAAAATAATGGATATCTCACAAGGTTCAAAGGATTCGTATTGAAATTGATCCAAAAATACACAAAAGTTTACCACTTTTGTCAATCACCTTCCTTGTTAATTTCCACACTATTCATGAAGGAATCGTGTGTCTTTTTCCTCTCTTTACATATATAAAGTATTCACCTACGTTTGTAACAACACCTCATAAACCAATACACAAGGTTCCCATAAGGTGTGAGAGTTCCTTGCACCTATAGAAAAAGAAAGAAAGGTGTGTGTGTGTGATTGTTTAGTTTTTGCGTGAAGCTTTTGGCCAGAGATGGAGCAGCACAAGAATATTCTCAACAACTACAAAGAAGAAAACAAGAGCAACATGAAGAGTATAGAAGGAGATGAGTATAATATGGGTGTTCCAGTTCACCTCCAAGTGATAAAGATCAAGCAAGAAATAGAGAAAATCATGCACCCTTCGCTGCAGGAGCCAGAGATGAGACGTGTTCTTCTCCGAGGATTTACAAGGCAGAGGTCACCTTCCCCACTGGGATTGGCTGAGAGACCTATCTCAGTTTAGCGGTACATGATTATATGGATTCCCATGTACTGTGTGGTTATGGTCATGGTGGTATCCATAGTTATAGACTTAGGAACTCTTCCTTTGTTTTGTTTTTGTTTTTTTTTTTTTTGGAACCCACCAGGTTCTGTGTTTTGGGGTTTATTTCAGTTGTTGTACATATAGTTGATTTTAGGATCTGGTGGGAATATTAGGATATGGTGAAAGTCTTATGTGGTGGACTTATATAGTTCCATGCTTTCTCTTACTTTGGATGGACTGAGATGGCTTCTGTTTCATTCAAGTTTTGCAGATTGTGATGGAATACCAGAATTTTGTTCTACCTTAATTGATTCTCTCTCTCTCTCTCTCTCTCTCTCTCTCTCTCTCTCTCTCTCTCATAGTTAAACTTTCAATACAATTAACTGAACTTTCTCTGCGCCTCATGATTAATAAAACTTACAATTCAAATTAACTCAACTTCCTCTTTCATAATCAGTAAAACTTTCAATAGAAACTTACTATTTTTTCTCATACATGTGCACAATTCATAGTTTCGGACATTTAAGGTTTTTTTTTATTTTCTTTCTTTATTGGCCTGCAAATTTGAGAATACATACCCCCACCACGATTTTCTCGTATTGGCTAGGTATAAAATTTATTTTCTCACCATATATACCTTATTTATTCTATATTTTCTATATTCTATAATTTATTTTCTCCTTAAGACTTGTATGCATATAAAGTTATATATAGCTTTATTTATTTATTTATTTATTTTGTGCCTCCACTAATTATCCCCCGGCGCCCCCCCCCCCCAAAAAAAATAGTACGACCCCGGGAGGGGCCTACGGTACCTATTTGCATAATTTTTAGTATCTTTTATTATAAACTTTTCTGTTGCACTTAAAAAGCACTTGCGGATTACCTTGAAGTACTAAAATATGTCAAGAATTACTTTCTTACACACCAAGTAATAATAATTGAATCATGTCGATGAAGCAAAACTCAATCTTAATTAGCAAGTCATTCGTCCAAGAAATCAATCCGGTAGAGGAAAGATAGGTTGGAAAAATACAAAAAACCTTTACTCCAATAACCAATCATACAAAGTGAAAAAGTTGGTAAAAAGAATGAGTAAAAGTGTTACAGATACAGTATACGTAAGCTATTAACCCACTTTGTTTCCTAACATAATTGGTATACCATAACTTAAAACACAAAGATACTCCACCCCCACCCCACATACAACAGGCTCCAAAATTTTCCTGTAACCATTTCACTCCAAAATTTTCCTATGGTTCTCTGAATTTGAGAATGCATGCATCAACTGCACACAAGCTTGTAACTCATAATTTGCATTATTTCATTGCTGGTGCAGCACAAACCAACCTGCTACTTTCTTTTTTATTATCTGTTTATTTATTTATTGGTCGTGCATCTGTGAAATGGTATCTGCTCCATAGTGTTATTGAAAAAACAAACCCAAAAAACTTATTCCTTTCCACTAATTAGATCTTTACGAGGCTACATGTAAACAAATTTAAAAGCTGGTTCGGTATTTTGCTTTATAATGGCGTACGGATAACTAGAATAGAGAGTACAAGTTTAATCAAGACCAGATTAAAACAGAACCGAGCAAGGAGGTATCACCAGTATAAACAGTCAAAATTTTCTAGAAACATAATCATCAGGTTACTAAAGAGGATAAAGGCAATAAAAATCACAAGAAAGGTAAAAGGAACAAATGAGTAGTGACAACATACATGACAATTTCAGAATAGTGAGATTATTGAGAGCAAACAAGCCACCATGAAAATGACTTCCACCATAATAAATTAGCCTTGAGCTGTTGCTCCTTTTGATGAGAGTGACTTCACCCTTCTAGTGAGATTTCTCATCACATCTATAATCAAAGATTTCTTCTGCATTCTGAATTGGATGGCTAACTCAGTTGAACCTGAGACACCCTGCTTCAAAAGGGATTCATCATCCATTATTTTGGTGGGGAAGTGTCCTAATGCAATCACACAGAGCGCAATAATGGTGCGGAAAGCAGCTACTTCATTTGCAATACCAAGAGGAGCTTCAGCAGATAAAGATTTGAGTGTGTTCAAATCATGCTTGTGCACTGTTTCCAAGTCACTAGCTATGAGAGCTCTTAAGGCTGCCAATAAGCGGCCCTCTACTAATTCTGGACCTCCCAGGCTTACCTGTTTAAAAACAAAATGGACACATGAAATGGTCACTTTAAAACTTTAAAGAGGAAATTTTTATAAGGTGATCAGTTTGGTGGTAAGGCTCCAACTTATGCATTGTGAAAAGCCAGTAAGAGCAAACAGCTTTACAAGTTTGTAAGATGACTTCAGGGCAGTTGGATATGCAGTGAGACCAGGCTTGTTCAATACCCCTTTGATTGTCAAAAATCAACAGATTTTTTTTTTTTTTCCTGATGAGTAACAAGCCACAGAAGTGTTTCTATTTGGATACTTTACAGGGTAGTTTATTCAAAGTTCTTGAAACTGAAACATAGAGTATTCTGTCAAACATTCTGCACATGGTCTTAATCTTAAGGGATGGTGATGAGTAACAAGACTTATTCTTATTGTGGCCAGAATTCAGCGGGTACCCAAAAAAAGGATCAGATATAATTAGTTTGAGACAAACCCCAAAGCATTTTCTCATTCATGACACCAAGCGCAACTTCAAGATTCAAGCAGAAGGGGAAAATAGAGCAAGTTCAAAATGATTGAATTTTCTTTGATCTAAAATTGAGGAAGAAAATAGACAATAAAGCTTACTTCAATCCATTGTAAGTGCAAACAAATTTCAATTAGTTACAGATTAATCCAAGGGAGGAAAAATCATATTAAGGGAGAGAACAGACCTTGAGAATGGGAGCTTCCCCTTCTAAATTTAACTGGGATAAAATTTCTTTCTGCCATGGTGCTGGAGCAGAGAAGTTGGGTGAAGAAATTCCAGCAGCCATGCTTGCAGCATCCAAAAGAGCTCCATCATATTTGAGTTCAATACAGTCATAGGGGTTTGAGGGTATCACAAATCCATAATCAAGCAGGAAAAGATCATTGTTTAAACAGCCATAATTAAGTACTAAAGGATCATTTTGTTTGATCGCTGTTTCTGCCACAACCTGGTTTTATAGAGAGGGAGGAGTTCAGCAAAGAAAAATGTGATCCAACTTTTATAAGCAAATAAGATTTATGGGTTAAAAGAATATTGGAGAGAAAAGAGACAGCAGCATGCCTTTACTAGTATCTTTAAGTTGCCTGCATCTTGTTCTTGAACGATTTGGGAATTCGGATTGAAGCTATGGTTGCACATGTCAATGAGAGGAAGCATCATGGGAACATTGTTGTGGGTTCCATCTAGAAGCTTTTTACCATGCAAACGAAATGCCCTAGAAGAGACTGCTGACATTGCCCATCCTAGGGAGGATGCATCTACATTTTGGCCACCAAAAGGGTGATCATCTGGTTTCAGATTTTCAAGCGCATGTCTGACTTCATGATCAAAGTCAAGAAGAAACCGGCATCTCTTGTTTACCTGGTAGAAGAAGATTGCTAGCATCTTTAAAGCAAATTGCAAATTCAATATGTACTCAAAGAATATCAACAGATGATATATTAGAACTCAGATTTAGGTGTTGGATACAGATAAACGTCCCTAAATACCAGCATTGTCCAATTCCCTAACTTTAAAATAAAAAGCCAGCTAAATTTATGGAATAGTCTTTTTAATTTTCTTTTTTTATTGGTAGGTACACACACTTGGATGGGTGTTGAACTCACACTCCACCCTACTCTTTAAAGGGGAGGAGTTGCCATTTAAGCTAGAGCTCATTGGCTTCCTTTGTACTCTAGAGCAAAGCAAAGAGTACTTGTAACACAGTATGCCTCACATAAGTGCTTACACAAATTTTGTTAATCCATTTAACAAAAAGGCAAATTTGCGAAGTGATTAATACTGAATTAGTCAACATGATCATTTCTTTCTTTGTTGCACACCCTATACATATGTTTAGTCGCTCTCTAGTACATATTTGACATTCCTACCATCTCATGCATGTTCAACATGTATATGCGACATTTTGAAGTTTCACGTCACACAATAAAGGTGTATAATAAACATAACTAAGAGAAAACATGGGCGGAAGCATAACACAGGAATTCTGCAATGGTAGTAGAGCAAGGGAACACATTCTATGAACAGAGAAAGATTGAATTTGTGTGGATTTTCCAGCTTCCTGCCTAGCCTGTTTACAGTTTTGGTTTTAAAACATTATGATTGTCTTTTAAGCTGGCTCAAATGTCATACCTGGTGAAGAAGAGGAGCATATTGCAAGTTCCTTATGTCCTCCCCAGGAAAGAAGATGGGTATACTGTAAGTTTCAGGGAGATTGCTGATGTATGGCCACCAGAAGGATCCAACCTTTGCTCTTTCTTGCAGAAGCTTCAAACCCAATTTCATTGCCCATAGTTCCTCTGCCAAATGCTCCCACAGTGTCCAATTTACTCATATTCAAAACTCAGTACAGCCTAATTTACACAACTTGAAGTTACTAACCTATACTGAGTAAGGAAACCTACTAGCTATCATACAGTAGCATTTCATGTTATGAGAAGATTGCTATACATACTATAACACAAAGTTAGACAAATGACAGCTAAACTTAATAATGAATAGGCAACTTAACCACAGTTTCTCAGACAAATGACAGCTAAACTTAATACTGAATAGGCAACTTAACCACAGTATCTCAGACAATACCATCAGTAAAATTTTAAAAAGGGGGAAGAAAGCTATTACAGTAATAACAAAATGTAAACACTAGACACAAGTTTTCAAAGTGAGCCCCTTTTTTTCCTTTTTTCTTAATAACTTAACTCACACATCCCATGATATTAGAGCCTGAGACCTCTAAAGAGTCTAAACCATCACCAAATCTTAAGAGGGTGGAAGTGTCATGTTTACGTTCTGCAAGAAATCCAGTATGCCAGATTCCTGGACAGAAGATAATAACAAAGAATTTTTTTTTTTTTTTTTATTATATGCCATACACCATTACCTGATATCCAAACATACATTCTCAAGTAAAGGACATATTATTGTGGAATACTGGAATACACCTTGGACATCAACCCACCCACCCCACCCCATCCCTCTTCTCTAAAAAAAACCCTCAGATGTGGTGGTCCAGATATTTAATAATAATAATAATAATTAAAAGAAAACAATCACAACAAAGCCTTGGACCCAAAATAATGGGGCCGTCTATGGATACTCAATGAACTAGTCAAGATTGTTCACATGTATTCTGCTCTGCCATTCTATCTGATCCAAAATCATACTCTCTATCACCTCCATAACTAACATGTCGTTTTGCTACTTCTACTAGTGTTATTAAAATAAATAATGATAAAAAAGGTTCAACCTATGAAAACTCAACTTTGCATCCCTAATATTCTAAATGTTAAATGAAGATTTCTAAAGGCTTGATAAACTGTAAAAGAATGGAAGCTTTTAAACCAAAATTGTTACATTTTTTATAAGTAAAAATAATTTGATTCAAACTAGTCAGTTAACTAAGAAATAAAATATTATAAAAATAAAAATAAAAATAAAAAAAGGATGATTGGATGCTACCCAATGTATTCACCCAACCATAGAGGACATAGAGATTTTTTTTCTTTTTTATTTAAAAATAATAATAATTTAAGTTGAAGGGACGAAAAGAGGTAGAGGAAAGCCTAAAATAACACTAGTAGAAGTAGTGAAAAAAGACATTAATTGGGAGTAAGAAAGAGTATGAGTTGTCAAGTGCCTTGTAGTTCAATGACATTGTTTGGTCTTTTTATGAGGAAAAGGAAGGTTCAAATCCCCTATCCCCTCTCCCCCAACTTGTTGTAACAATTTCATTATCAAAAAAGGAGGGGGGCAAAAAACCAAGAGAGTATGAGTTTAGATAAGATAAAATGCCGGAGAATAATACATGTCCTTGACCACTATTAGTATATTGAGAATACATAGCCAACTCCAAAGTTTTGGAACTAAGGCTTTGTTGTTGTTGTATTAGGGTATTCGACACCATCAAAATTCTACCATTCCTTTCCCGCCTCACCCCCCACCCCCCACCTTTTTTTTTCAATGATGAGGAACCTCTTCAAGGCAAGACCACTTCATGTACCCACCCCTGTCAAGTAAACCTCGGGTACACAACCCCGCTTGCAAGAATTCTTGCCCAATAATCCATAAGATGCACAAAGAAATTGTCACCATTTATATCTTGTAGGACTCCAAAAACTTCTTCCTTTTCTCTCTGCCCAACTATATCTTCATCAATAGATGAAAACAATGTCTCTCTACCCTAGGCAGTGTTGGTAAAAGCGAGGGGCGCACTTAAGCGCAAAGGCCTCTTGGAGCCTAGGCGCAAAGCGCAAGCGCGCGCCTGATTGAAGTGAAGTGCACATTTTTAAAAAATAATTTTAAAAATTTTAAAATTATTATTAATGAGAAATGCAACAATCAAATGATCAAATTATCATATAAATTGAAATAAAACTTTTTATATAATTCATATAACATTTAGATATGCCCTACTTTTGCAATTTTAACACAAAAATTGCAAGTTAAGTCATTTTATTTTTTTGGATAAGCTAGATATCAGTACTTCCACGTAATATCCTTTCTTACATCTCCTATATCTATAATGCCCTATGACTAATTAGTAATATTAGTTAATAATTTAATCACTTAATGACTATAACTCTGGAAGAATTAGTTTGCTATGTTCAAAATCAACCACTAAAGTAACTAAACAATTACCACATATATTATATCATACTTTTCTTTTTTTTTTTCATGAATGAGCTAAGAATATGAGGACATTGCAACATGGTAATTGATACCAAGGAGCTAGGTGGGTTACTGTTTCAAGGAGAAAAAATAAAAATAGAGAAGATCTGGGAGGTTGTGGGTTGGGTTTAAGGACAAGTTATACTCAAAATATATTTTTTTTGATAAGTAATTTACACTAAAAATATACAAAATCAATGGTTTATATCAATAATGTCAAGATCCTATAGCTTTAATTCAGTTTTGGTTTTTTTTTTTTTTTTGAAAAATATAAAAAAGCTCCAAAAAGCGTGCTTTGAGCTTTTTGAAAAAGCGCACCTAAAGCATGCTTCTTTGAATGAGCTTAGCTTTTGAGGCAAAAAGCGCTGGAGCCTTGGGGCTTCGAGCTTTGAGCTTAAGCGCGCTTTTAACAACACTGACCCTAGGTCTCCATTCAACTGACTTCGGAAAGAGATTCAAGTAAAACTGAGTCACTGCTTCCTTCACCAACCCACTATCAGAATATTTTACCTCATCCAACTTTAAATCACCAATGAAAATGGCTTGCATACGAAAAGTTGGTCCATTTTTGGAAAAACCTTGCATTATTATCCCCTTCCTTTAGCTACAAGCCACAATGCTCTTGATTATTATTATTATTACTATTATATACACAATGCTCTTGATTTTTTACACTAGTTGACCTCTAAATGCCCTTGTTTTTCCATTTTAGTGAACTCATCTGTTATGACCCAGGTGTTGGATAAATTATTTGAATTTAGTTTAGTGATAGAATAAATCTTCCTAGATAGATTAGTATTGGGTGGAGTTCATATGTGCCCTTCAAGATCGATTTTGGACAGTACCAATGGAGGCTCCTATGGAAAATTCATTCGAAAATCTTGTCCAACTCATTCAAGAACCAACAATTCAAGTGGCGGTGATCAAAGAACCACCAACAATTCAAGAAAGTAATAAGTTGGAGGGAGCACTTGCCACAAAAATTGCATTTGAAGATCAAATGATCAACGAAGTAGAAAAAATAGATCAAAGGGATCTACTTGTGATTTTGAATAAACCTACTCTAGCTTCACACATTGAATTTGTCATTCCTGATGAGTTCAAGGATGTGAAAATCAAGACTTTTCTATTCACAAAAATGATTAAAGAATTGTTGCAAGTATCCATGGTCTGAATTCATATCCTTCAACTCTTTAAGATTCGTGGTCGAGTTTTCTCCAATTGGGGAAGAAGGATATGGTGTGGGCAAGCATCTATTTCCATGTTTGGAATCTTGAGGACAAGATTCATTTTGAAGGGGAAGGGAATGTTATGACCCAAGTGTTGGATAAATTATTTGAATTTAGTTTAGTGATAGAATAAATCTTCCTAGATAGATTAGTATTGTTATTTATTTGTATTTAATTTAATTCCTATGTTTTAGGATAAAATTAGTTCTTATGTTTTAGGATTTGTTGATGAGATTATCTCATCCTTGGCTATTTATGTACGTTAAATGAATTAATGATAATTAAGCAGAAAATTAACCCAAAAATGTCTACTTCCTCTCTCAAGTTTAGGAGATTAGTCATCTCGAATTGACTACATTATCAATTTATTTATCAATTCACAACATCATCTCTCTCACCCGGTCTTAAGGAGATATTGAGTCAGTTGCTTCTTTTTGTATCTACCTTCATTATCACCCCCAATACTGACTTCTTTTTGATCCCCACATTTCCAAACACATCTCTATTCCACTTTCATAATTCTACCATTACCCAAATTGTCATTTACACATATAATGAAATTATTACAACTACTGTAAGCATTTCTCTATTCATTTTTAGCTACTTTCTAATGGATTAAAGACAGAATATCAGTCTCCTCTCACAGCGTAATCCCTACTGAAAGTTCACTAGAAAGGAATATATACATGCACATCAGTATCACTCATAAGACCACCTTCTACATTAACATAATTTGTATATGCATACAAGCACGTGCTTTCATGAAACCTAAAGCAATGAGCACCAAATTCATCAAATACAAAGGAGAAAATAAGAGGGAACTAAAAGAACAGTCTACACATTCTCAACAAGCTCCTAGGAGTTATAAGCTCTAACTTCCCCAAGTCTAGTAAAAGAGAATGCTCATTCCACTAAATGAAAATGAGTCCTCATAAACTCTCATGATTGAAGTCAGTCCAGAAACCTGACAGCTACAATACTCTCTAAATATGCTCTAATTACTCCAAAAGGCATACGTTAACATTATCCAAGAATTCCTCATCAAGTAATAATTCTATTGCTGATACTTTCGGGTTCAGATGTAAAGCAGGCTGCTTTTACATTATCATTCATCTAGATATTTCATGCCATATTTTTACAATACAAACATGAAACCAACACATATATTAGAAGTATTAAAGTATTACATAGCCTAGGTGGAGCCTAGCAAAAATTATTTGATAAAATAATGAACATTAACCATGGGTCACAGTGTCAGTCGAGCCCAGAAGTATTCAAAAAAAATTAGCCTCGAGGTCTAAGTCTTACTTTTATCATGATAAATATGGACCTAACATGAACTAGAAATTTTGGTGGTTTTCAATTATCCTAAATATGCAAGGATATTGGTTGATTTACTGAATTGGTGTCTAAACTAGCCACAACTTAGGAACATTCATCATTAATAATGGTCAAGTGACTGAGTTTAACTGAATGTTTGGTCATTAAGAATTGTGACAATAAGCTTATACTTCTCAAAATTGTAGTTCACAAGGTTAACTGGCTTATGAAACACTCTAAAATTTAAGTTGACAGGAACCTTAAAATTTTAAGAACCAAAGATCAAATCAAAAACTAAGGCAACAAAAACAGAGCACCCATGTTCACTTGCTGTTAGCTTTTACACTAGTGTTGACAATCTTATGACAAAATCAAACTCATTATATGCTACACTAGTATTTCGAGCTTTCAAATGCAATGGACAACCCCACATACCTATACCAATCAGCTAGTATTTTATACAATGAATTAACTTCAATTGGAATTCCTAGAACACCAGGTTGAACCATAGAGACATATAACCCAGTCCCTACATTCGTATGGTTTAATTAGGGGAAAAGTAACCCCAGTTCAATCTTAATAGATTCTTTGTTAGTAACAATACGATATTTAAGTTCACTATTGAAATGAACAAAAAGTCCACATTATAGAATTTCCATGCTTAGCCCATTGTACATCACTTTCCTCTAAAATAAAGATAGTATACACTTTGACTCAAAATTGAAACAAAGCTGATATAAGATCAGCCATTATCATCCACATAAGAATTTCCAAAGAAACCCAACTAAGTTCTATGTCTATAACTTTGAAGAAATGGTAAAATGCAGATACCCAGAAACCAAAACATCTAAAAAAAACAATCTTTAACACAAATTGAAGCAATAAATGTACAAACAAAAACAAAAACAAAAAGCCATACCTGGGACTTTGCGAGCCAAGTTGGACAAAACAGAGTGGTCGAATTCAAAGCTCAAAGGAATGTGATGAGGAAGAGCAATAAGGTCAGACCCTTTTGGGATATCTTCAGAGGCAACGAGTCCAAGACCAATGGTCTCATCGTGCTGCTGTGCTATCTTCACAGCCTGGTGCACGAACCCACCTTCCTTCCTGACCCACTTGATGAGGTCCGGTGGGTGTGGCACCAGGCGCGCAGGATAAGCGGCTGAGGCCGTGGCGGCGCACGTTAGAGCACGACGGTGGGTCAGCGACAGCGACGCCATTACAATCTTTGATGCAACCATGTTGGACCTACGTATATATGGAGCCTGATTTGGGGCCGTTTGGTCGCTTTGTAATGTTTGATTCCAGTAATCTTTGATATCAAATTCTAGGATTATTCATTATATTTGGTTGGTTCATAACATTTCTTTAATCTTCTTTTTCTTTTATTTATTTAGTAATACGAAACTGTGGTGATACTATTGATGTTAACTTAAATTATCAAACATATAAAACATTAGTTCAACCAAATTATTTGAAGATACTTAAATAGTTTTTTTTTTTGTTACAATTTTCATGATATTGGTTATACCAATTTTCTCATTACATTGTTATTACCTATATAATTTTAAAAATTACTATTAAATACTACAAGCTCGTTTGTTTAGGTGTTTAGATTGCTCAAAACGATAGTTTAGCAAATCGCAATTTCGAGCATACATTTGGCTAAGCGATATTTGCAAGATTGTGTTTTCAATTCCGAAGATTTTCATGATTCTGAAAATGCAATTTTCCACTGCTTTTTCAACATCGCGCGATTTGAAAGATTAGGTTGCCACTAATTGTTTCGGCTGAAAACCCAAATTAGCCTCAACTTCAGGCTTAATGACCGAAATACCAGCTTATCCCTTCCCCATATATATATATTATCCCTAGTCCTTGGTTCTCTCCTCATCAGTTTCACGATATTTGCTTCTTTCTTCTCTGTTATTGCTCAATTGCTCTCTCCAATTATTGTCGTTGTCCTTCATCACGATTTCTAGGTAAACATTCTCCATTACCCATCTTTGAAATTATGATATTGATTTGGGCTTTTGCGTGTTAGTTTAGATGACTAATTAAACTCAAAATATTAGAACTTACCTTGACTAAGGGATTTGTTGTTGCTGCTACTGTTTCTTTACTGGTTGTGAAGTTTCTAAAACAATTTCAGATAGATGGGGTTGATCAAAACCATTTGAATTGGATGGGATTAGTTTTTTATTGTTGAATAGTAGATGGGTTTGAAAAAAAATTTCAGGTTGTTGTTGTTGCTGCTATTTCTTTACTAGTTGTAAAGTTTAAAAAAAAAAAAATCAAATAGATGGGGTTGATCAAAACCATTTGGATGGGATGAGATTAGTTTTTTCTTGTTGAATAGTAGATGGATTTGAAGAAAATTTCAGGTTGTTGTTGCGTTGAGATTAGATTTTACCTTCATTTTTTTTTTTTTACTAGAAAACTTTATAATTTGAAACAATCTTTGGGTATAGTTGGTTCCATGCAAAACATTTGAAGATGCTTGATGTTGTTTGTTTTTAGTTGTTAGAGTGTATTACTCAATGCTTAATGTTTTTCTGAAGTGCTTTTGTAGTTTAAAGTGTTTTGCAATGCTTTTGCTTTTGCAGTTACGAGTGTTTTTGCAATTAAGAGTGTATTACTCAAAATGTCACAAAATGTTTAGAATGAAGCCGCATGTTTTCCTTCAATTGTGTAATGTTTTACAACATACATATGGACTTCGGCACACAAGGCATATTAAGCTTGAAGAGTCAGTAGGTATATGTTTGATAATATTTGGACAAGGAGCATGTAACAGGTTGGTTCAAGAAAGATTCCAATATTCTGGTGAGACTATACATAGACATTTTTATAGCATTCTGAAACGCCTTAACATAATGTCAATGGATATGACCCTACATTTAAAGTAGTTCCAAGACATATACAAAAGAAACCATTATACATGCCACACTTTCAGGTATTTATTTCATACATTCTAATTTGCTTCTAATATTTGTTAAGATTATTTACTAACTAAAATTTATATTATATTATATTTTAGAACTATATTGGTATCATTGACAGTACACATATCCAAGTTGTTGTTGGAGAGAACAAGAGAGGGTGTGCCATCTTTTAATGTGATGGTAGCAAGCAATTTTGATTTACTTTTCACATTTGTTACTGCTAGATGGGAAGGTGCAACACATGATACATGTATTTTCTTAGATGCCATCCGTCGAGAATCTATCAACTTTCCAAAACCACCACCAGGTATATAAAATTTTTATAAATTAAATATGTATGAAGGATATTATTTATGTACATCTTATAAGTTTTTTTTTTCTTTTACTAGGAAAATATTATTTAGTTGATGCTAGATACCCCTTTAAGGAAAGGATATTTGTCACCTTATAAGGGACAGAGGTATCATCTTTCAGATTTTCGACAAGTTGGTCGAGCGAATCACCTAGAAGAGAGGTTTAACTATGTTCACTCATCACTTAGAAGTATGATTGAGCGAACTTTTGGAGTGTGGAAGAATAGATGGAAAATCTTAAAGCAAATGTCATCTTATGACATTAAGCACCAAAGAAACATTATAGTTGCTACTTGTATTTTGCATAATTTTATTAGAAAACATGATAGGGAGGATGAGCGATTTAATTGGGATGAGCATGACTTGAACAGACCAAGAAGCAATAGTAGTGGGGAAGGTAGTAGTAGACAGAAAAATGTTGAGAATATATAAGATGAGGAGATGAAATTTATTCGTGACAAGATAGCTCGGTCCATTTGTGGGTTGTAAACAATATTTTCATTATTTCTATTTTGGTTTTCAATGTTTTGGATAAGAAATTTTTTTATTATTATAATGGATTGTCTAGTATTGATATTGTTGGTAATGAACATTTTAATATAATTATTTTCCTAATCATTTTAATATCTTTCTCTTGGCGAGTTTTTTTTTTTTTTTTTTTTTTTTCAATTTTAAATTTGATAAATTTCTCTCCATGAATGTCAACAATGACAACATCATTATTGTTATTATTATTAATGCAATTGTCAAGCTTAATTACATATTTTCAATAATATTAATAAAAAAAACACCGATTATAGGAAAAATGACAAAATAACCTTAATAAAATAGTTAATTCCTTTTTAGGAATTTACATCCAAAATAGCCATTTTGAAAATAGCTTATCCAAACACTTATTGTGATTTAAAAATAAAAAATGTATATTTTCACATTTTTACCAAACGCTTATCTATGGTTTTTAAAATCGTGTTTTCAAAACACACGTTTTAAAAACACTCTTTTTAAAATGCACTTTTTGAAACAGCTTATCCAAACAGGCTCTACATATACAATATCAATTCATAATCACTGTCAGTAAAATTCTACTATATATAACACAAAATAAAAGAATAGTATCTCCTAATAAATTGAATGAGGATATGTGCATAAGATCGTTCAACTCAATTACAATTTATTACGTTCAAGATCTTCACATACAAAATATTTGAATAGAAAATAGTATAAACAATTTAATTTGTATGAAAAGCTAATAAAAGCAAAATCCAATTTTAATTTACCTAGTTAGCAATGTATCATACATAGTTATGGTATATTACATAAATGACTTATAAATTTGAATTATTTTTTGTTACACAAAATATGGCTCATAAATATAAAATCATTCAAACTCTCTCTTCCTCTAAATTTATATATATATTTAGATATATGATTATATTTTTTATGGTTTATTTATATTAGACTCATTGTTTTTTACGCTGAATTAACTCACTTAGCACAAAAATTAAAAAAACATAGATTAGATGGGACATGTGGCGCAAAATTAAACTCTAATTGAAATCTATTTTTTACACTAAATTAACTCACTTAGCACAAAAAATTTAAAAACTTAGATTAGATGGGACATATGGCACAAAATTAGACTTTAATTGAATTATGAAAGCTCGATAGTGTAAACACTATAACTTTTTAAGACCTCCAATTTTAAAATTATGGCTAAATTGCTTTTACTCTACTTATCTAAGTGCGGAATAAAAGTAAATGAAACGCAATAAATCGAAACTACACTCTAGTGCATAATCAAATACAATAAACAATCAATATAAAGCACAAAGAGTAAAGGAAGAGAGATGCAAACACAAGATAATACCGAGATGTGTTATCAAAGAGGAAACCGAAGTACTCAGTGAAAAACTTCTCCGCGGCCCTTTGAGCTGAAATGATCCACTAGTGAATAAGTTGGAGTATAAGGATACCAAAAAGACCCTCCAAGCCTAATCCACCCAAAATACTTGAGCCCTCCAAGCTCCAACTACCAATGAACTTCTCGGAGCCTTGTCTTTATTAGCTTCCCGGATCTTGCAATACTACCCGATTGCACCACCAAGCCTCACCGGCTTATTTTGGCAAATATCCAATGCTTCCCAAGTTTCAAAACACTCTCTACACTCTGAATAGGTGTAGGTTGTGTTTGAGTACAAATTTCCTCTCAAGGTATGATAATAGAAGAGGGGAGGCGAAGAGACTAAAAGGATTTCTCTCTTAAGGATGAGTAGCTCTCTCTAACAAGATGGGTAGAAACCTCTCTATAGGGTTTTCTTCTGAATAGTCTCCTTACAATTTTGTGGATAATGAGGGTATATATAGTATGGGTGAAGGGTATAAGAATCACACTTAAAATCCCAGCTGTCAGTGCATCTTGCAAGTCATCTCGCGAGTTAGCCAAGTCGCGAGATGAGTTGTGAAACACACTAACTCTTCAACTTCCAGCATGTGCTCCTCATGCGACCTTCAATTGTCTTGATCAAATCTTCACTACTTAAGACTAAACCCATTACAATTAAATCCTACAAAATACAAGGAAATAAATTAATGAAATTACAACACTTTTTGTCATGGAATAAAGCCAACATAAATGTTATGTGAAAAACCATAACTTAACAACCTCCCTCTTTGGCTATTCCGTGACAAAAACACCCTATAACATACTGTAGACTTAAACGTGAGTTTGGGAACAATGGCAAAACTTACTCACACCTAAATCTAAAACCTGTGATGAACTTGGAACCAAATACCTATTTTCTAAAACACTTGCGCAAAACAGATTAGACCCCCAAGGTAAAACAAGTAATAAAGGACAAGTATAAAGTAACAAGTAAATTGCGATCAAGTAAACATGATGTGAAATGTATGAGCAACTTGATCAAACACCAAACAGTTATATGGAAATGACTACAATGATCACCTAGCAAAGAAAATGATCATCCAAATATGCAATCAATAAAGCACATGGCATATAGGATATGTGCATGTCCACCACATAAACACAATGCGATGAGAACAATAAAGCATAGAAACTAAAAGTAACTCAAAGCACCACCATAAAGAAAGGAAAAAAAATGATGTAAAATAAAACAAAACATGGTTTTCTCATAAAAAGATGTCTTCTCCCCTTTAGTATATGCATCTCCCCTATGGAATTTCTCCCCTTACGAATGTGCACGAGATAGAATTTCTCCCCTTGAAATTGTGCACAAGAGTCATATAGAAATGACGATACTCTCCTCCTTTTTTGTCACGAATAAACAAATGGACTAGGAAGAAGGAGGGGAAGAAAAGAAGATAAGAATAATGATAAGGATGCATATGGGGTACAAGATGAATGAGAAATGAAACTCAAACAAAAGACAAAACACCATAAAAACAAAATGTTACAAAGTATAAAGTAAACATGACATGTTAAGGATACTAGAAGATCAAAATGATGAAAGAGCATGAAATAGAACATGGCATGATAAGGGTGACAAGATGCGTGCAATAGGTGCATATGTGCAATGCATGAATAAGGCATGAGAAATGCACAAGTGGGGCAAGGTGTGTGAAATACATAACCAATAAACCAAACAAGTTTCAAAGTAGGAAACATGAAAAACCCCAAAGTTTGGTACTCATTGGAGTCCAAATGAGTGAAAAAATGCCTAAGAGGCAATTCATCAAACACTTAGTGTGCACACTAACACCCTATATATAATGAAATTCAAGAACATAGTGAAATCTACCCTTAATACATGTTTAAAATGCCACATGAGGCCAACATCCAAAGCAAATCAACAAAAGAAACATAACCATACAAAAATTTTGACAAAAATTAAATTTTCCAACCCCCATTTAAGAAAATCCCAACTATGAACACAAAAGCTCCAAAAACATAATTCAAGGATTCAAATCAATGAAAAGAGTTAAAGATTACCTTTGAGATGTTAATGGAATGAAAAACAATTAAATTTAGTTGGGTTTTGATGTAGAAACTTTGAAATAAGGGTTTTGGAGAAGATGGGAAAAGTTTCAAACAAAAGAACCATGAAATACCCTTTAAAAAGCTGATTCTGGGCATTTTGCGAGTCAGTGACTCACGAACCAGTTGTGAAAATTTTGGGGACTTAGTGACCTATGATTTGCGAAATTTTCGCTGGTCAGTTTCAAGTTGTGACACACTCGCAAGACAGTTACAAAACTCTCTGTCCAAAATTGAAAAACTTGATAATTGGACAATTTAAACTCCGACTATGCTGAGACTTAGACCACTCACGAGATGAGTAGCGAAAACACTCAGAAAAGCATGTTTGTCATACAAAATCAACTTGAAAACCTTGAAAAAAAATTGGGTGATACAAATCACTTCTAAAAGCAAATAAAATGATCAAAAATCTTTTTGATTTGATCCACATATGGTTGAGCACACACAATTCACATTCAAACATGTACAATCATTAAACATTAGACTTGTGTGTTATGTGTGAGTATCAAGTATAAATTAGTTCATAGTCTAGCATGAAGCTTCAATGATCATTTCAATCAAGTCATACACAAATAACATGAAGTCAAAAGACCTATCTCATGAATTGAAATGAACGTATATGACTCCTCGCCAAAGTATTTACATTGATTGAAAGCTTTTCATTTGGCTTCCATTTTTTATACTTTGATCAATACAACTCAATTTTTGAGCATCGATCTCATGAAATGTTTTTGATATTTCTTTGAAAAATAAGCCTTTGGCTTTGGTATCATACATTTTGAATACATTTTGGTCCACATTTTCCTAGTCTAATTAGTTTTCAAAGCAAGGTTTTTTCAGCTCTTTCTTTTTTTAGAGATTGATGTTTGAAGAGCTTTTTGACAGAAAATTAAATGTGAGGAGATATATAAGATCAAGTCTACGCATGTATTAAGATCAATCAAGGCTATTGGCTAAACATTCATGACAAGCTTGAAGATCTATTTACAACAATCAAACATAGATTTCTAGATTTCCCTCACATTCAATATTTGTGCATACATAACAAGCTAAACTCGTAAATACACTACACCATTAATACGAAGGTACTAGGCCAAACTCTACAAGTGTTATGTGCTCAAAAATATATGATCAAACTTTTTGGATTTTATACTTTGTATGTGGTTTTGGATTTTTACTCACACAAAATAAAAGCATAAAAGTAAGATAAAAAACAAATGCATGATAATGAGGCATCTAATGCATGAGGAGTCCTACAAAAATGAAAAGAATTAAATCAAGGACCAAAAAAGCATAAGCTCAATCATAGGAACCCTTCCTCACCCAAACAGAACAAGTGTTTGGAGTGAGTGTCTCATGAGAAGTGAGACGAGGGTTGGAAGAATAAGAACCGGAGATGAACATAGTCAAGGAGTTAAGAGCATTAAAAACTTTCTTCAACAACATACTATTTTCACTCAAATCCAGTTTTTCTTTCTTCGCACAGCTTCCAAGAAGCTCAAGTTTCTCTTTTCTTTTGATTCTTTTAAGAGCTTGAAATTTGGAGTTATGAGGTCTTAGATAACCAAAAGCACCACAATGGTCACAAACAATTTGTTTAGGTCCATTAGGCTTTTTAGGGAGGGATCTAGCAACTCCATATACAGTCACAAACAGCCTTTTACTGCATTCAATTAAAAAATCAAAACTAGGGCAAGCGTACGCACACACACACACACACATGTTGAATAATGATAACACATTGAAGATATCATTTTTAAGAAGAAATCCTCATCTAATGGAAGAATCTCCTTGTAGACATTAGTGGGCAGTGGGCTTTTTAAAAAAAATTAATCTCAAGCTGGCTAAACCACAAAACCAATAACAAAAAAAATTCAAAATCTACAAACTATAGAAAAATTAAGTAGAAAAAAAAAAATACAAGATTTACAAACTTGTACATAAACTTACAATGATTCAGCCATTAATCCTCAAGTCCTTTTGCTCAAGAAGCCAAATCTAAATAAGAGCTTTCTCTACCAATTTCCAACCAAAATAGAAAAAGAGCAAAAATTAGCACAAAACTCCATGACCCATTAAAGAAAAACCAAATCAAAGCAAACCCATAAGCCAAAAACAAATACTTACAGTCTAAAGAAACTTGAACAATAAAAACTTTCCAACCAAAACTGAAAAATAGCAAAAATTAGCACAAAAGCTCCATGACCCATTAAAGAAAAACCAAATCAAAGCAAACCCATAAGCCAAGAACAAAAACTTACACTCTAAAGAAACTTGAACAACAAAAAAGAGGGAAAAGAGTATGGTGGTGGCAGTGGGTCTTAGTGGAGGTTGACGACAGCCGTAGTGGCTATGGCGGTGGCAATGGGTGGTGGCTAGGGAGTAAATGACGACGGTGGGTCGGCAGTGGCTTGGGGTTGCTATGGCAGTGGCGAGGGCAGTGGCTAGGGGTGGCAAGGGCGACAGCTTGGGGTGGCAACGTGAAGGGAAAAGATGTGTGGCGGCGTTGGAGAAAGTGGGTCACAAATGAACAAAGAAAAGAAGATGAAGATAGAAAACAAAGAAAAGAAGAAGGGGGCAAATGAAGTGAAGTGAAGAAAGAAAAGAAGAATAAATGGGACACGAAGTGGACAAAAAAAAAAAAAAGGGAAAAAAGTGTGGGAAACGAAAATAATGGCGGAATGTTGAGTGGGAAAAGATGGGAACATATAGCGACATTTTGAAAACATCTCTATAGAGTATTTCTTTTTTCTTTTTCTTTTTTTCTATGCGACATGCTGAGTACGTTTTCTTTAATCACTATAGCGACGTTTTAAGAAAGCATTGCTATAAACCAGATATGCGCTGCTAAAACTGTACTTGTTGTGGCATTTTAAGAAACGCTGCTACTGTTTTGGATTACAACGACGTTTTTTAAAAAACGCTGCTAAAGGCTCACTCTTTAACAGAGTTTTCCAAAAACGTCACAGTATACCACTTATAGCAGCAAATTGAAAAATGTCACTAAAAAAAGTCGCCTAAACCTAGATTTCTTGTAGTGAACATTGTTTTGTTCTCTTCTCAACATGGAACATTGATGTCTTATATGACCAATCACACCACAATGGTGGCAAGTAAGAACAAACTTAGATCCATCCAAATCCTTAGGTTGAGGCCTAAACAAAAGTTTTGTCTTAGGAGTCTTTCTTTTCACTTTTTGAATTCTTTTGTATGTAGGTATGTACACCAATTTGTCTTTAGAGATAGAACTCGCAATATGCACAAAATTGGGTTTCACAACATGATTGCAACAAAAAATTTATTCCTTCTTAGCAATAGGTTCAGCAATCAAATACTTGACATGCATCTTAAGAGATTCATTTTCACATTTAAGATCATCAACAAGTTTGTTAGACAAAACAAGTTTAGCATCCAAGTCAATTTTCAAACATTCAAACTCTTTCAACTTTTCAAAAGAATGTTCAGTAAGTTTCTTATACTTTTCAACTTTTTGAATTCATTGAGCTTAGCAATCAAATCATCCTTTTCACAAATGAACTTGCTGAATTCCTCATGAAATTTCTTAGACTTATTCTTTAAGAGTTTGACATTTGGAATTTTAACAGCACCCAAAGAGTCATGTAACATATCATCACAAGCATGGGGATAAACACTCATAGAGGCATTTTCACAAACACATGGCAGGGATGCGTATGCAAGCTCATGCATGCATACGCATCTCCATTACTTAGCGTACACACGCTTACGCATGCATACTCAAGTTTAGCCTAGAAACCCAGATTTGTTTGTTCTTGCTTTTTACTATGTTTAATTGCATGCTTTGGCTTCCATTTAGTTTAGATTTCACATGAATAGGGTTTAGGTCAATAGAATAACATGTTTTACTTGCTTTTCGATTAGATTGTATGATTAGGGTTTATGTTTGAAATAACACCTTGAACATGCACATGAACATGAACATGCATTGATGTATAGGTGTTGTGTTGTAGTAAGGTAAGTAAAGTACATCACGCACATGAATATGAACATGCATTTGAGTGGTTAACATGAATTGTTTGATAAACATGATGAATATACTTGATTGATGCCATGATGTTATGCCTGAATACTTGAGTGATCAATGTTAATGCTTTATCGATACTACTACCTAGTGATATACTTGCTGCCTTTGGGTGAATATGAACATAAATGCTATGTTAGATGAATGGTGGGTTTCTTTGCAATTGGGATATATATGCCATGTTTGGATATTAGATACATGTTAGCGTAAATACTTGGGATAATGTGCCATGATGCTATGCTTGAATACTTAGGTGATCAATGTTAATTCTTTATTGATGCTATTGCCTTGTGATATACTTGCTTCCTTTAGGTGAATATGAACATAAATGCCATGTTAGATGAATGGTAGATTTCTTTTTAATTGGGATAATAAGCCATGTTTGAGTGTTAGATATATGTTAGTGTTTGTGAGTTTAAATTAATCTATTAGAAGACCCTTTGATGGGATTAGGATTTGAAACATAATGAGTGAAAGTTGACTTACGAGTCAGATGGGGTTAGGTGTCTAATACCTTTCCATCCCCATACCTAAACTCCAGACAGGTGCTCTGGTAAGATCAGTTCTTCACATAAGGAAACTATATATATAGTTCCTAGACCTAATTTAGGTGACAACTCTATTTACACCCTTCGTCTAGTCCACTTTAGGCTGAGGCATACTTCCCACAATTGTAGTACACTCGTTCACGGGCGCTTGCGCCCACACACTTGACTGAACATTTGTGTCAAAACACAAAATTTCACTCAATATGAGCATTTTTGCCAAAAGGACCACTTGAAATGAGCATTTATGTCGAAACACAAGAGCCCTCTCAACATGAGCATTTATGTCCAAACACAATAGGCCACTCAATACGAGCATTTATGCTAAAGGAACCACTTGACCGAGCATTTACGTCCAAAAAAAACAGGCCACTCAACATGAGCATTTATGTCAAAAGAACCACTCGACACGAGCATTTATGTCCAAACACAACCAATCAACATAAGTATTTACACCAAAGACACAAACAGCCACATATGACTCACACAAGCGCACAATCAAACAAGATTTGAAAGAACAAATACACAAGACTCATGCAAACATTAAAGATGTATGCAAGGATGCAGAACACAATCACACATGACTCACACAAGTAAAAGAGCACACAATCACACAAAAATTAAACAAATAAACACAAAAGACTCACATAGACATCAAAGAAACATATGATCACAAAATTCACTACAAACAATCACACAGAACATTAGGTGAACATCAAAGATGTATGCAAAAGTTTTAGTAACACAAAACATGACCACACAAAAATTACATCAAACATCAAAGATACATATGGTCACACAAGATTTGTACATGACAACATGGATGAACACAATAGCATAGAGGTCACACAAAGATAACAAAGCACACAATAATATAAGATTCACACAAAAAGATAAACAAAATGGGCCTAGAGCCCAAGACAAAACGAGGATGGGCCTAAAGTCCAACACAAAACAAGGAGGGACTTAAGGCCCAAATGGAGTATGAGATGGGCCTCAGGCCCAAGATGAAACAGGAATGCAAACAAGTAAATAAACACATGAAATCACAAGAGAAAATAAACATTCAAACAATTACACAAAACATAAAAATCAAACAACAAAAGAACAATGACCAACTACAAGAATTGCAAGGAAACATGAAGATAAAAAAGACAAGGACAAACATGACAACTTCTAAAGAAGCAACGAATATAGAAAAACACTTAAACGAAGGATAACATAAATGACATAAAGGACACATAATTCAAGGTCAAACAAACTCTATGAGGGACTCATGGCTCCATGGGAATGCTCTTGCAAAAGAGGCAAAAGGAATAAGTATAATAGGGCCAAAACCCAACAATGAAAGAAAGAAGGAAAGGGCCTTGAAAACAAGGTGCAAACAACCCCATAAAAATGGTGCAAGTGAAGAGGTCCTCGAATGAGACCAGCCCAGCAAATGGGGGAGCTCAAAAAGGGTTCACTAGGGAAAAGGCCATTAGAAACCAAGTTCCCCGAGAAAAGAGGATTGAAAGGGACAAATGATCCCACCAAACCTTGGGACCTGGAATTGAAAACCAACCATCCCATGAGGGAAAGGGAGAGGAACCTCACCAAAAGGAAAAATAATGGAAAGAGAAGGATCCCTAGCACACTTTTGAAGTTCACCCAAATCAATAAAGAATCTATACCATTTTAGAAACGAGGCATGATATGTAGAGTCCCTATTAGAATGAAGAAACCTTCGAAATGTACCTCTTGAGAAAAGACCCATCCTCATTGACCTCAAGGGTGCTTTCAAGGACGAGTTCTCAAAAAAGAGAAATAAGAATAAGAATGGAAAAGAAGCACCCAAAGCTTTAACACAAGGGCAAACTGCAAGATCAAGGCAAAGAGAGAAGATAGTAATGTTGAGGCCTTCCAAGACTAGTATAAAAGGGGAGGAATCGGCCATGGAAGACAATGAGAAACAGAGAACAAAAGGAGAAAAACATGAAGCAATAGAGAAAAATTGGCAATTATAGTGAGAATATAAAATTTAGGTCAAGTTTCTTAAAAGTAGTGGTCCTTGTTTATAGTATTGCTTAGGGGATGTACATCGATCCAGGAATCCAAACTTTGTAAGTCTTTATGGACCTCAAGGTCTAGTTAAGTCTATGAAGTTTTGGGCTTATGGGCTTTGTCCCATTCCCTCAAAGGATTTATATTTGGGTTTTTTGACTTATTAATAAGAGTTCATTGAATAAATTTATGTTTGCCAATATTGTGTTGCTTCCATAGTTTTTTTGGGAAATATATATAAATTGTTGTATTTCTTGGATTTACATGTGCAATGTTTGTTAAAACGACCCAATTGGCTGCAATGGGACCAAACCCAGTTTCCTTACTTAGTGTTAGGGGTGTGCGTAGTTTAGTCGGTGCGTTTTTTTTTTCAAATTTATCATCGAAACAATAGAGATCAGTTTTCTCATAATTAGAACCGATGCACACCACCTAAGGTTGGTTTTCTGATCTATTGTGGTGTGGTTTTTTGCAGTCAGTTTAATCGGTTTGTTCGGTTTAAGATTATTAAAAAAAAAAAAATTATTCAAGACTTCAAGCAAATTCAAACTGATCAAGCCAAATATCAATTCACCAACCTGTTCAAGACTGCAAGCAAAAACTTTTATTTATTTATTAAGCTGTCAAAGTAAGCTGCCAAAGTCAAACTCTAATTTTTTGAGCAATTAACCTATTCAATGTCCAATAGTTCATCTAAAAAAAATGTCCAACAGAGTTACAAAGTCTTAGAAAAATATTCACATTGTCAGATAGCTCAAGAACTTAAGTTAAGGGCGAGAGGTCAGAGAGAAACAGCACCCTTAAGGGGAAAAAAAAATCCCTTTTTAACAGCACCTTGTGAAACATATTATTGCATTGTTTTCTTCTTCAATACAAAGATAGAAACAAATCCCAAAACCATCCCCTTTTCTGCGTTATATCCTCAGCAACCAAAGTACATAAACACACTAAGTTCGCTAACAGTACATAGTCAAAAAGTAAAAGCAATCAAACTTTATGCTTTGGATTTCTCTACAGACTAACACAAAGCCACAAACCATTTCTACGTTACCCATAAAAAAAATTATTATTATAATCACTTACCTGATGTAGTGTTTGTTTTCTGGTGAGTGGTGAGACACTGAGAATTGAGAACCGTGAGGCGAGAGAGAAGAGTTAGGTAAGAGGAGGAAAAGAAAGAATATATAGTTGGCCCGCTTGACATAGCACAAAACAACAATGATTAGTTTTTTTTTTTTTTTTTTTCAAACCAAAAGAAAGTGAGAAATGCATCGTTTTGTTTTTATAAAAAAGTTGTTGCTACTTGCTACAGTAAACACGCCATTATATACATATATATATCGGTCGGTTTGGGATATTTCGGTTTCGAGGTTTCAATTCTGTTGGCTTCATCGCACCGGCGTCGAACTGCCTTTCGCCCTTTGCTAGCCGGCCTCGGCTCAGTCAGTCGGTCCCACCAGTGGTGTGGCTATGTCGGCGCCGGTTGGTCTTGTCGTCTCTGGTACTGGTTTGCACAGTCCTACTTAGTATCTCATATCTTAGAGCATCTCTAATAGAATAGATTAGCCAAAGTCATTTTTTGGAGAGCAAACCGAAAAAATCATCTCCAACAGATTCTCTAAAAGCAAAACTTTTCCATTTTTTTTTTTAAGTTGCTATAGTAGTTCTCTTGATCTAGAGAACACTGTAACAAATCCAAATGAATTTTTTTCCTTAAAAAAATAAAAAAAATTAATAAACAAAAATTATTTCTCTCTCCTCTCATCTCTTTGTTTTAGTTGCTGCTTCTCTCTCAAAGACTCAAATGTCTCACATAATCAAAACAAAAAACACAACAAAATCCAGATCTTATAACAACAAAGTTGAATCAAAACTCAAAACGCAATAGAATAAAAAAACACAAATTTTCTCATAAACTAATGAAATCAAAACAATAAAAGAAAAAAAAAAAAAAAAGATCTAACCCATCTAGGCCACTAGGTGCATGTCTTTGGTGGTGGAGGCGTAGAAGACAATGGAGGGCAATGGTGGTGATCTCTCTCCCTCGGTGAAGCATGGGTGATTTCCCTCTGCCTCTCCTTCTTTCTCTTTCAATGTTTGATGAGAATGAACAAAATGGGTGAATGGCAATGGCCTCTATTTTGTTTAACTAAAACACTAAACACGTGTGGTCTTTTTTTTTTTTTTTGGGAGATGGTGTGGCCTTTAGCTTGAAAAAAATAATAATAAAAAAATAAACTGATGGTAAGCTTTTTAAGGAAAATTAATTAGAAGTTAATGAATAAAAGTAATAAACCCTTTATGAAGGCATGCATAATAATACATGACATGATAATTGAAGATGAATGTGATGCTAATGGAGCAGAAGACTTTGATTATGAGCAAGTGCCTAAAAGCATCCTTACAACAGTGTCCCAAGAGCCTACAAATCAAGTCTTTTTGAAATATATGACTATTGAAAAATATTACCATTTGAAAAATATGACCCTTAAAAAAAGGCTACTGAGAAAATCTAATTGTTTGAAAATTTGAAAATGTTACATTGGGAAATTTAAAAATATAGCTGTTAAGAATTTGAAAAATATAGTTGTTGGGAATGAATAAAGAAAGATTAAAAAAGAATAAAGAAATAATGAAGAAATAATATATATATATATATATATATATTTTTTCTTTTTCTTTTTTTTATACAAGATAGAATTTCTACTCTAACCTAATCTAACTGTATATGTGTGTGAAACTCCCTCTTAGAGACTTGAACCCCGACATTTGCCCCCCACACCCTACAAGCACTTATACTTGTAGAGTGACCACCGCACCAAGGGTGCGTGAAATAATATTTAAATGAGATGGAAAAATGATAGAGAATTTATTGAAAAATGTATTTTAAAAAGTAGGCAAATAAAAAATAAATATTACTATTCACTTTTCAAACGGTACTAAAATTTAGAGAAATTGCTAGAAATACTCTTATGCTGCTTTTCTGTGGACCCATGGATTTCTATTAGGTTTGGGCGTGAGGAACCTTTCAAATGAAAAGGTCCTACCAATACTAAAAAGTAAAAACATTAAATAGACAGTCTCACTCCCTAGTCTCCACTAAAATCAGAAAAACGTTTCCAATATCAATCAAACTCCCAAATTCTAGAAAGACCATTGATGGTTCCCTTCTTTTGATGATTCAATAGTTATCAGGATGTGCCAAAACTACTGGACTCCTAGCATTTGTTGATTCAATTTTAAAATATGTTGACTAGGAGATAGATCATGTTGGCCATGCAAGAAAGTTATGTCCCCCATATTAATAGTTAATCTGCATGAACAACCTAAAAAAAAAAAAAAATTTCTGTATGAACAATCTGCGGAATGTATATTTTGATTCCAAAGAGAAATCAAAATCGGCAAGACAAGTTTGTAAAATATCTATCAGTCGCCCCACTTTGCCATGGTATTCTTTTAGGGGCGCCCTCGCTTCGCTTTACCAATATGTTATTTATGATTTGGTGTGGAAGCTCCATTCAAATGGAATAAGATCCTCTATTTAAAAATGCAGGGTTGATGTAACTTTGAATATTCTTTTAAACGCATTGAGATTAGAGAATGAACAAAACTACCATGAAATTACCTTAAAAAAATATTGATAAACAATTAAAAATAGAGTCATGATAATAAGGGTTCTTAGAGCATTAATTAACGATCTATTTAAAAAAAAATTTAACATCACTTTACGGGTAATAAAAAAAACTGTCATTAAGCCCCGTATGGTACACCCACTTAAGCGCGTGTTTTCAATTTTTAAATAACATTACACATATTTTTATATTTTTTTTTACACATATATTTTTAGACATATTTCTAAACATATATTTTTAATTTTTAAACAACATATATCAAACATTCTCTATTTTTATTTTTCATTTCCTATAAAAATTTAAATGGTTAACCGAGGTATGTCGGCAGGGCATTCATTCCCCTTCAAAGTATATAAGAAGAAAAATAATTATTGATAAGCAATTGAAGATTTATAAGAGGAAAAAGAAAGGCAATAAATGGCATTAAAAACTAGATCGTGGATCTCAAAATATTCACAAATCTTCACCAAAAACCACCTACCAAATATAAATCTCCCAACAACCAAACGTAAAAGAAAAACAACCCAGATTAGATTTTTCCATTTTTTTCTTTTGAGAAAAAACCCAGATTAGATTTAGATTAGTAAATCAAGAATAGGAAAAAACAAACCAGAACTATTAAACAGTAACTTGTCTTGGAGGGGGAGGTTCCATCAAGTCTTGGCGAGAACCCATCATCATCATGACCTTAAACTCATCGAAACTGATCATCCCATCCCCGTTTCTATCGACACCGCTGATCATCTTCTTGCACTCCGCCAGGGAGCAGTCATCCCCCAAACTCCTCATCACTTTCTGCAACTCGTCCGCCGATATGACCCCATTTCCATCCATGTCGTAAACCGAAAACGCGTCTTTCAGATTCTCCATGGCCTCGTCGGAATCCACGCCCTTCGTGTTCAGTTCCACGAACTCGTTCAGGTCAATAAACCCGTCACCGTCAGCGTCCACCTCGACAATCATCTTTTCGAGCTCTTCCTCTGTGGCCCGGTGGCCTAAGCTTCCCATGATGGATCCCAATTCGGAGGCCGAGATCTTGCCGTCTCCATTGACATCGAATTTCTTGAACACTTGTTCGAGTTCCGCCATCTGGGTCGGTGTGTCTAGCGACCCTGAGTTCGTGTTTGAATTTGTAGTCGTGGTTGTTGTCGTCGTCGATGAATTGTGAGAAAGACTGTTGGAGGAATCGGGTTTCTTTTTACGGTGGAAAAGGGATTTGAAACCCATGATTTCTTTTTCTTGTTTTTGCTGTTCTTGTTCAGAGTGAGAGAGAAATATAGGGTGTTTTGGTTAAAACTGGGAGAGGGTGAACGGAGACACGGATTTGGGGAAAATTGAAAAAAAGAAAGAAAGAAGGAAACAAAGAAAAACTAAAAGGAAAGAGAATGAATGAGGGAGATTTCTAAAAGTTTTTGTAACAAACTCTCAATTTCTCAGTGCGACATTGTTGGGAAACTGTGATTTGTAAGTACCAAATTTGGAGAGAGAATAACTATTAACGCGTGATGGAATCACGGGAGATGGGAGGTTGAGAAGCACTCAGTCATACATACCTCATTACCCTTGAAATCTCGGTTTTGTAATTACTTATTTGTCCTTTTTTTTTTCTTTCGGTTGAATATTTTACCATACACGTTAATGCCACTCATTAAGAAATTTGAATTTATAAATGCTAATTAGATTTAATTCTGGTTATCAAGGACCGTGTAATCCGATATGGTTTTTTTTTTTTAGAATGTGGTTATCTTCCGTGTACATGTCTAATAAGACATTCTCTTGTTCTTCTCAAAAAAAAAAAAAAAAAAAAAAAGACATTAATTCTCATGTTATAATTTGTAAAATATTAAAAATCTTATTTATATTTTGGTTAAAATATTTATTTTCATTTATGTAATTTTTTTTTTTTTTGGGATGAGAATTCATTTATGTTTTTTTAATTGTGCTAATTTCAACTTTCAACTAAGGTTAAAATCTGCCTATACTTCTTTTCATAAAATAAAAATAAAAAATTCTTTCTATACCAAAATAAATCTTATTGATATCTTGTCCGGATGATAAAGAATAATCATAATTAGATAATAGGGAGATTCAAGGAAATCGTTTGTCCCTTATCTTTTTTTGCTATGCTTAGAGGGCGTAAATAGTATGGTCCAAAAGAGAGCCAATGAGGAAACTATTAGAGGTTTCTCTTTATACAAGAATGGTCCTCATATTACTCATTTATTTTTTGCTAACACTAGCTTGTTATTTTGTTGTGCAAATTTGGATGAATTGATTACAATTCAAGAAATTTTGACTTTGTACAAAAAAGCTTTAGGTCAACAAATAAACTGTGAGAAGACTATACTTTTCTTTAGTAAGTCCGTTTTAGAACGGAGGAAAGGTGAAATAATAAATTTCCTAGGAGTTCCTGAAATCAGAGAGTATGAAAAATAACTGGTGCTTCCAGCGGTGGTGGGGAGGAATAAAAAAGCTAACCTCAATTATATCAAAGAGAGAGTTTGGAATAAATCACAGGGTTGGAAGGAAAGACTATTGTCCCAAGTGGGTAGAAAAATTTTACTCAAGGCTATGGTACAAGCTATTCCAATTTTCACGATGAGTTGCTTCAAACTTCCTTTAGGTCTCTGTCATGAGATTGAAATGCTAATCAGGAAATTTTGGTAGGAACAACGGGAAGAGCAAAGAAAAATTCACTAGAAGAGTTGGGAGTCACTATGTCAACCGAAAAACCAAGGTGGGATGGGGTTTAAAAACTTGGTAAAATTCAATGAGGTGATGTTAGCTAAACAAGTTTGGAGGCTTGTCAATGACAAATCTTCTCTCTTTTATCAGGTCTTCAAGGCAAAATTCTTCCCCAATGGCTTGGTGATGCTAAGTTTCCATTGGATCTTATTGTTAGGACATATGTGTTTCATTTGTTAAGAACATATGTCATTCATTTATGTAAATTGGCTAATCCTTTGACAAAACGCACTCTACTTGTAATTGGGTAGTTCTAGGTGTTTTTAATACTTCAAGAAACCTTGTTTCAAGTTCAAGTGTTAAAGCCATGCAAGTCTGTCCAAGAATCAAGTGAGAAAGTGCTGAATTTTAAAGCTCAATAGCTGCTCGACACCTCCTCGACATCTGGCTATCTGTCGAGCTCTTCAGTTGATTCTTATCGCAATCTCGATAGCTGTATCTGTTGAGATTCATTAAACCTCGACACCTTCTTGACACCTCCTCGATAGCTGCTATCTGTCGAGGTTACAGGAATTCAGATTTCTGTTTTTGGGCCAGACTTATGTATTTGTGTAGGGTTTCTTTTCTCACAACCCTAGACCTATATAAGGCTTATTTTAGAGGCCGTCACATAAGATAATACAAGGAGAACATATGCAAAAGGTGACCGATACTTTATTCTCTCTGGAAAGAAGCTACTGTGTCTTTGAACCTTAGGGTTTTGTAACCAAGTGCTTCTTGATCTTCATTCTTAATGAAGTGAAGAACTTTGCAGCCAACATTCTTCTTCCTCAAGTTGGTGAGTGAGTCACGTACTGGGATTCGTGCAAAGGAGTTAGTCACGTACTGGGATCCATGCAACAAAAAGGGTGGCGTTCATATATTAAAGAGTTCAGAGGTTCTGAAGCGGTAGAAGGTTTCTGCTGTGAGTTCATCTACGGGGATTGTAGAGTCTAGGGACAAAGGTTTTGTACTAGATCTGAAACTTCTCTTTACTATAGTGGATTGCTTTTTGGGAAGGTTTCCCCCCAGGTTTTTTACTGTAAAACAAGTTTGTTTCATTGGTTTTCCTGGGTCATCATATCTTGTCTTATTTATTTTTCCGCTGCATGATTTTGACATGATATTGATGTTTGTTTGTTTTAACAAGTTTTATTCATAATAAATCTAATTAACAACTTGGGGTTAAAACTTATTAATTCTATCAACCGGGGTCTAAATTTCCTAACACTTATGCTTGGCAAAGTATACTAAAAGCTAGATTAGTTATCTCTAATGGTATGTTGTGGAGGATTGGAGATGGGAGAAGTGCTTGGATTTTTCGGGACAATCGGCTTTCGGGGGATTTTCCTTCTAATTTTCTATCTCCCTAAACTAATATTCCAACGGACAAAATTGTTTCTTTCTTATTTGACTTAAGCACAGGTGGATGAAACAATTCTAAGATTGATGAAGCTTTCTGTAAAGTTGTGATTTACAACTATATTTTATGTTAGCTTTATTCCATGAAAAAAAGTGTTGTAATTGCATTAATTTTATTCCTTGTATTTTGTGGGATTTTATTGTATTGAGTTTAGTATTAAGTTGGTGAAGAATCAAGCGTGAAATGAAGAATCAGTGCAATTTTCATGACTAACTCGCGAGAAGCTCATGAGAAGAGTAACCCACGAAAAGGGCATGTGAGAAGCACATGCTGGAAGCTGAAGAGTCATGACAGGCTGTTAGTTTCGCAAATGTCTCTCGAGAAGGGCCAACCTGCGAGGTACCCGCGAAACTCTCTGCCTAAAGGATTTTAAGTGTGACTTTCTTACTTTTCACTCATACTATATATACCCTCATTATCAACAAAATTAAAAGAGGCTATTTAGAGAGAAAAACCCTAGATAGGTTTTCTACAATACAACACACCCACCTTTTAGAGAGAGAGCTATTCATCCTTAGTGAGAAATCATTGTAGCCTCTTCTCATTCCCTCTCCCATTGTCATACCTTGAGATAAGATTTGTAACCAAACACAATCCACACCTATTCAGAGTGTTGTGAATGTTTTGGAGCTTGGGAAGTTTTGGGGATTTGCCAAAAGAAGCCGGTGAGGCTTGGCAGATGCAATTGGACATATTGCGGGATTTAGAAAGCTAGAGAAGACATGACTCTGAGAATTCCGTTGGTAGCAGGAGCTTGAAGGGCTCAAGTACATTGGGTAGACTAGGCTTGGAAGGTCTTTTTGTTATTCGTGTACTCCAATTTTATTCTCTAGTGGATCGATTTCGACTTGGAGGGTCGCGGAGAGGTTTTTCGCTGAGTTCTTCGATAACACGTCTTTGTGTTATCTTGTGTTTGCATCTCTCTTCCCTTACTCTTGTGCTTTACATTTATTGTTTGTTGTTCATGTTTATGCACTAAAGTAGTATCGGTTCATTGTGCACATTTACTCTTGTTCCGCACTTTGATTAAGTAAGAGTAAAAGCAATCTAGCAGTATTTTTTAATTGGGGGTTTGAACAAGCTCTTGTGTTTTAGCACAAATTCGAGCTTTCACTTTCCTTCCATTTGAAGCTTAGAAGATTAAAGTCATTCCACTTTGTTTGACAAATCAAGAAGATTGTGTAGTATGTCCAAGAACTAAGGATGGGAACTATTCAATCAAAATTGGATACCAACTTGTCTGGGAAATCGAAAATAGAGGGAAAGCTTTGAGTTCCAATGCTTTAACCTCAAGAATTTTCAGGACTAGAGTATGCAAGCTCAAAATTCCTAATAAGGTGAAAACATTTGTCTGGAGTGCTTGCTTAGAAGTGTTTCCAACCATGTCGAACCTCCAAGGGCAAAAAATCCTGGACAATCCCTTGTGTAATCATTGTAGAAAGTCTTAAGAAAACACTCTCCATGCTCTTTAGGAGTGTGAGAATATTCACACCATAAGGGTATCATCTTTCAATGGGATTCAAACGAATTATCCAACTTTTAATTCGTTTTCAGACCTTGTTAGTTTAGTGGGGAATCAACATCATCAAAATTTAGAGTTGTTTGCTATGGTGGCTTGGTTTATCTGGTATCGATGTAATAAGCTTCGACACAAAGAACCAAGTCTCCCTCCCTAGAATATACTCGGTGTAGCCTACAACCTCCCCACAGAATTCCAGAGTAAGGCTTCGTGCATCCAGAGTCAGCTAAGACTGGGACATACTAAGTGGAGACCTCCAGCACCTGATGAGTTCAAGACAAATTATGATAGAGATTTGTTCATGGATACTAATAAAGCTGGGAAAGGAGTCATAATTCGCAATGGAAAGGGAGAGGTTATGGCTGCTCTAGCTAAGAAAATCTCAATGGCCTCATCAGTGGAATTTGTGGAAGCAATTACCAACCATTGCTCTCTTTTTTTTTTTTTTTTTTTGATAAAACCAGAAAAACAAGAGAGTCAAACCATACAATGGTTAATTGGCATATCAATTGCCAACTTAGCTAGGAAACTAACATCACCTATTACAAGCTTTGGAACAAAAACAGAATGGCAGACCACATCAGGCTGAGCTAAACTATACAAATCATCCACCAAAATCCTTTCCTGCCAATTGGTTCTGCACATCCTATTGGAGACCAAAACTGGTCTCAAACTATCAGTGAGAAATAAAAGAAACTTGAATCCCAAACTCCTAGCTTTTACAGTAGCTTCAACCATTGTGTCAAGGATAATGAGAGCACCCATATTCTCTGTACAACTGGACACTCTCTGCAAAATTACCTCCCCTTGCATATTTTTGGCTTTATAGGCAAAGGCAGCTCGATGAAGCTTCTTGGCTCTTGCTCCAGCCACCTTGATGATAAGCTACCAAGGCTTGTGAGGGAACTGAAACCTTCCTTGCTGATCTAAGGGTCTATGTGTTACTGCACTACAGCTAGTGAAAGCTTCCTTGAACCTACAAACAAGAGACTGAGTTGTTAGAACAACTTCTAGAGGATTTGGATGTTTCTCTTCATGAACAACTAAATTCCTATGAGTCCAAATGCTCCAAAGAGTGGTGACTATTCCCTGCAAGTAACTCATGTTATCTAGATCAAGGTCTTTATGACTCTGAAGCAACCTATCAATCCATTGTTGGATGGAAACATTCCTTAAATCAGATGTATGCATTGCCAGTGAGGTGCCATGCCAAGTAGCTCTGCTAAATGAACAAAACAGAAATGGGAAGTTGTTTCTTCAGCTTCATCACAGAAAGGGCATGTGCTTGACACAGGAATCCCCTTACTCCTAAGGGTAGAAAAGGTAGGAAAACTGTCATGTAATAGTCTCCAAATCAAGTTACAAAATTTTGAAGGTACTTGCACCTTCCATATCAGATGCCACAAAGATTGATTATAACTACCCAAGTCCCTAGCAATGAGCTCATAGGCTTTCTTAACTTGATAGTCCCCTGATGAGGAATGTCTCCAAACTAATCTATCAAGGACTGATCCAGTCTTGGAAATAGGCAGTCTCAGAACCTCCTGACTTATAGGACTAGGATAAAGAGCTCTCACTAAATTAGGTTTCCAAGCATGAGAAACACTATCAATAAGGTCTGCCATTGTTCCTTCACTCAGATTGTGCTATTCCATAACATGTGTTTGGCAAGGAAACCAATCCTTATGACTGAGAAGAACATTAGAACCCGAGCCTATAATCCACCTTCCTTCCTGAAGTTTTCTGTTCTTAGGTGTGATGATGCCTCTCCAAAACCAAGAGTGATGAGGTTTAGGGATGCATTCATGGATTGTGGAGTGAGGGAAATATTTGGCCTTAAAAATTTTAGAGATTAAGGATTGAGGGTTTTGGCTAATTCTCCAATACTATTTTGCCAACATGGCCTGATTCATAATGCTAAATTTCTTCAAACCCAACCCCCTTTCCCTTCTCGGCCTGCAAACCTTATCCCAATTTAGAAGGTGCATTTTCCTAGTTTGAACATCATGTCCCCACCAAAATGCCATCAAGATGACATCCATTTTATTACAAATGGATTTGGGAACTCTAAAACAAGAAAAGGTGTAAAGAGGCAAGGATTGAAGGTTAGAGGTAATTAGTGTAGTCTTGGCAGTCTGAGATAAGAGTTTAAGCCTTCCATCCTTGCAACTTGGAGCCCATACTCATTGCCAACCATTGCTCGATTCAGCCTTTGACAAGCTTGCCTTTAACTGTTTGAACAGAGTTCACTTTTTTTGACCAAGTGTGTCCCATTTGATTTTTTTTTTTTGGCATAGATTTTGATTTTGAGGGTCCCTTTGCCCATGTGAGGCACCCAAATCATACAACTTGACCCTTCTCTCTTTGGGTTCAACATCTATGACATCGGTCAAGCCAATCACATGCTTCATCGCAAAGTCATTCTTTGCCATTGGTCCTCAGACCTTTTAGCTTAGCCATTCTCAAAATATAGCAACCTCTCCTTGGTCACTGATGTCACTTTCTTAGGCCCTTACACATGAATTGAGATTAGAGTGAAGATCTAGCCGTCAATGACTTCCTTTGTGAAGGTAAGCTGTTAAGTCAAATCATCTAATTCTTGCGTTCTCTCTCCTCTCTTTCTTTATATTTTCATAAAAAAATCTAACATTTACTATTTACCAATCACTATAGGCCATGTAAATAATTATAAATATATATATTTTTTTAGACAATTATGAAAAATGTTATGATCCCAAGCTAATTAGAATGCATATACAATATACTTTTGCAGCAGTAAGCCGGGCTACTAACAATGAGGCAATATTCACAACGTAGAGCGGCTCCATTAAACTACATATAAAATGGGATGCATTCTCCAAGACCTATTTATTTTTCTATAATATTCACAATATGTAGGTTCCAATCCCCAAACAATGTTACAAAAAAATAACTAGCATTAATCGTGAAATAACCAATAAAATTATAAGATGAAGCTAATTACCTACTTTTGCATAGATCAATAAAAGAAAGTTCTCTGATTTTTCTTCACGTCAAACTTTCTAAACAATTTATTTTTATTTTTCTATAATTTGATAGTTACAACAAATGGAGAAAGAAATATTTGAACTCAAATTCTCCTCATAAAGAAAATCAGACAATGGCATGGAGGTGCAAAACTCTTTGCTACATAACATGATGTTAAATGTTAAATTTCTAATTTTTAAAATTTTTTACTAAATTAACCAGAATAACTCAGAACCTCTCGTTATGGCAGTAGTCCCAAGCCATCTTCTAAGGCAAGGCTTTAAGTCTCTTGTTCATCTTTCAACTTCCAAATATACTTCTACTTCTACAATCCTTGATTGAAAGCAACAATTTCTGAAAATCTCAATTGCTAACCCAACAAATAGGCAACTTTAATTGAGAACCACCGTTTCACACTAGGCATCTGAATTAATTTGTCGTTAAGATTGCTCTAGTAAATGAATTCTTCTTATTAATTTGTCGCTAAACTGATTGGCCCCTGCGATCACTACCCACACGATCATGAGTAGAATGAAATACAGTTTCAGCAAGAGAAATGATATGGCAACTTAAATACTGTTGGCTTGCCCCACCCAAAGTTATGCCCTTCCCTCTCTAACCCAGTTTCCTCTTTTGCCTTGCCACTTGATTTAACAAATTAGTTTTTCTTTGATATTAATTATGTATATATAATTCTAATACTGATGTTTATGTTGCTTTGCCAGTTTCTTTTACTTGCCCTTTCTAAACACTTCTTATATGGCCATGAGAAATACTTTATGTTGTCATTGTTGAACATACATGTATATTTGGCTTTGCTAAACTTTTTTGCATTAATTTGATATATACGTTTGTTTAGGATTGTTAATCTTTTTATTGCCTTGTTGGACACATTCATTTAAGCACTTGTTGCACTCTTTGAATCTTGTAAACTTAGCCATGATGTACACATTTAACTTGAACTTCACTAACACTTTTGTTTAGCGTTATCGGATGCTTTTGTTTTAGCTTTATCAGAAATATATTTTGAATTCACTACTAAATGCACCATCCTAGCTTTGTTGGATGCATCATGAGGACTTTATTGAACACGTTATTTTAAACATGCTAGGTATTTTCTATATCTTTATCACACTGAATGTACAAACCTTGTCTTGTTGGTCCCACTGTAAGCAGACCCAGGTGATTCTTCACTTCTCTTACCATGATTTGAGTGCAAATTTAAAAAGTCACCATTGTGCATCTCTACATGGCAGGCTCTAATGTTTTTAGACTATTTTGCAATTAATCTTACTGCTTCTTCTCTGCTAGTATTGCTAGATGTCTTGTATTACTGTTGAACACCCCACATTTGTATTTATATTGCCACTAGAAGCTGTGGCATACTTGGACACCACAGACACATTAACATGTCACAAATAACATCAGTGTTTCTTGATGTCACCAAATCTTTCACTGTTACTATTGGATTGGACGCTCTTTGATCTATCTACCTCCATAAACGAAAAGTTTTTACTTTCCATTGACAAGAATTTTGGATTTGACTACCCTCTCAAACCTTGTTTACTTATTAACGTATCAAAACAAATCACGCGCATGATATAGTCTCCGTTTAGATACAACTTATTGTTGCTGAAAATTGCTGAAAATTGATTGTTGCTGAAAACACTGTAGCAAAATAATTTTTAAATGTGTAAATAGTGCCGTGGGACCTATTTTTAATATTTTTTATTACGTGAACAGTACATGAACAGTGCACGCACCGTCATGAACAGTATTTTTTTGTCTCAAAAGTCAAAAAAAAAAAAAAAAAAAAAAACAGAAAACGCAGCTTGACTTTAAGTAAAAAGAAGTGCTATCCAAACCTTACCATAGTGTGCGTTTGTTTACCCTTTTAGAGTCCAAAACGGACGTTTCCAAGCCCAAAATCCAAAATGCCTGTTTGGTAAATTATTGCCATCACGTGTTATCAAAAAGCAACTTCTCCAAATACGAAGGATTATCGCATTTCATATTGGACCTCGGAGTTGCTTTGTCGAAAACTCAAATAAGTTTGAAATGTTACCGTTGGTCATTTTTAGTATTATTCCTAAACGACCCTTATTTTTATTTTAAAATCCCAATTTTACCAAGATCTCTATAAATAAAAAATAAAAAATAAAAAATAAATACCGTCATGGAGGAGAAGAATTTCTCTACACTCTATGCTCGCTTCTCATCAATTGCAAGAAGCCCAAAAGATGAATCGCACCGTGCAGGTAGTAGTGGTTCTTCTTTCTTTTCCTTTCTTCCAACTTCTGACCAAACATACAGACTGCAAAATTCCAAATCAAATGTGTAATTTTCAATTCCAACGTAAACCCATAAACCCATTACTGCTGTGAGCTTCTTCTTCTATTGCGAGATACTTCTTCTTCTTCTCTCATTTTTTTTTTTTTTTTTTTTTTTTGTGTGTGTAATATATTTCTTTCTTCTTGTCTTTTGGGTGAAGAAGAAGAACTGTATTTTGGGTGAGGAAGAAGACTTGATGAAGAGACAAGATGGTGAGTGGAGGAAAAGAAAATATATTTGATGGGAATGGGGGAAGAAACAGGTGGATGAGAAAAAAGTGAAGGAAAAAAATAAAAATAAAGGTAGTGAGTGTAACATGTGTACATCATGTAAGGAAAATTACTAAATAAAAATTACAATTGTGATAAAACACAACTAATTTTCACAACAGTTGAGGTGTCAAATCTTTCATATGTCAAAATAAAATTAAATAAATTAATAAAATAATAGACTAGGATTGACCACAACTAAAAAAAAAGAGTATTGTGAAAATATTATGATATTTCATTATATCTCTAAACTTTATAAATTAGTATTATTTTTCTTTAGAAAAAAAAATAGTGCTCTTGACAGAATATTTTTATAACAATTTCATAATAAAGTTTACATGGTAAGTTGTTATTGGTTCTCATCTAGACCTACTAGTGACGTTATTTTTTTTTTTTCCCTACCATTAACAACTTGTCATATAGACTTTATTGTGAAATTTTTGTGAAAATATTGTGTCTATAACTTGCATTAAGAGAGGTAATTAAAACAAAGAATTCTCTTTATATATATCTTGTCTTTGTTGGTATTCTACAACTCAAACTGCCACTTTTATAAGTGTTAGCCAAACACTTAACTTTTTCAAAAAACATTTTTTTTTATAGTTTTTACCAAACACTCTGTTTTTTTTTAAAAGCTCAGTTGCATACCGCACTTTTTAAAACCGCCACTTTTTCAAAAGCACAGTTTGAAAAAACTGAACCAAACTAACCTATAGTAATAAAAGATCCCATCAGCCTTTCACAATGTGGGCTTGGAAGTTGGAACTAAGTTTTGTAAAAAAAGGAACCTAGGGGTCCTCCCTTACAAGTTACACCAATCTCATGGCCAGATCCCACCTAAAAACAACCCCTCTTAATAATGTCTTTGTTAGTTTGTTGTCCCATATGCCTTTCTACAACCATGAACAAGTTAGCTGCTCTAAAAAAGCTTCTACCTATTTGATATTATCATAGGATCCTTACCAATGGAAAGTTTTTAATAGTTACATCTTTACTATTATGTTATATGGATTATATGTTTCTCAAAAAAAAAAAAAAAAAAAAAAGTTAATTATATGGATTATATTGAACTAATTAGTATGCTATTTATAGTAAGCTAAATCCTAGATCAATACAAATTGAAATCGGATTTCTTTACTTGCACACTAAACAAGATTGGATATTAGACTTTTGATTTTCATTAATAAATTCCCAAAAAAATTAGGTTTGTAACAAATCAAACCTTCAATTAGTATTTTCTCTAAATCGTAAAGATTTATTTAATTACATAATATGTTAGGGTCTAAATGTTTAGAACAATTGGCAAATCGTGAACACAAACTTGTCTAGATATAGATCTTAGAGTCTATAGGTATTATTAGACAATGCTCAAGGTGATTCAAGTCAAGATTCAAGAACATATAAGCTGCAGGAAGAAGATTTCATAATCTGCCTAGTTCGATCGATCGAAGAATAGGCTCGACCAATCGAGATTCGTATCTGCAGAATTTTAATTAAGCCCAAACAACAATTTAAGCCCATTAAGGATTAGGGTTTCAGGTCTACTTCTTCTAGTATATAAAGGAAACCCTAAGCACGTTTTTAAAAGGCTTTTCAAAGAGAGAAGAGTGTGCCTCTTTTGTAGATCTAGGGTTTTGTACCCAAAAACTCTCTAGAGTCTTTGTTGAGTTGTGTGTTGAATCTTTTGTGAGATCTAGAGGTGTTTACCTTCATACACACACATTGAGCTATCAAGATCAAGATTCACATCAAGAACTTGATAGTTGTTTCAGTTGCTGCATAAAGAACATTCAAGAAGATTAAGATTCACAAGTAGGAGAACTTGTGGTTGCTGCAGATCAAAGAAAGAAGTAGCCTGTGGACTCGGAGCTATCATGAGGTCGTAGTAGTAAGTTTTCTACTCGAGGTAGTAATATAATGTTAGTGGTCTAAGTTCTATTGTACAAACTTCAATTCTTTCATAGTGGATTTGCTTTTTACCTTGAGGATAGATAGGTTAAATCCTCCCCGGGTCTTTTACCGATTTGGTTTTCTTGGGTCATCATATCATTGTGTTCTTTATATTTTCGCTGTTTTGCATGATATGATTGTTTTGTTTTAACCTAGATCTGAATAATAAACCTAAGTATTCACTTGGTTAATTAATTAGGTTAAACAATCTAGTTTTACAAGGGTCTAAAAACGTACAAGTGGTATCAGAGCCCGGTCATAGGTTCGAGTCATTGGAGCCGCATTGTGAGGGAGGGATTGTGAGGGATTTTCACAATTCGCTCCAATACCAATGGGCTTGGTCTGCGATCGAATGTTATAAAAGATTTGTGCCCCCTCATCCTTCACCAATTGATCGTTGGATGGATCGGTAAGGCACACGGTCTGATATAATACACTTTTGGTAATAATGAAATTTTTTTTTTATGATGTGATAGAAATTAAGAGAACATTACATGATTTTAAAAGTTAGAAATTAATAATAATAGAAAATACTAACATGATGTTTGGTTTATCAAAGACCTAATATGCAAAAGATTAATTGTTCAAAGAAAAAGTTCAAGGACTAGACCCAAATTAATAATTAGAAAAAAAAAAAATCTAATGACTAAATTGACACCCACATCAAAGTTTGACAATTAATTATAGGATTATGATCTTCTAAAGTTTTTAAAATTAATCTAACGTAGGAGTCTTAGACTGCTGCCCATAAGCATTTCAACAAACATTAACTAGTATCATCTTAATATATATTTAAATTATTGATGATTTAATATGGTAAAATATGAATTCAACAAAAAAAAAAAGTATAGTAAAATGCAATTCACACATTTTAAAATAGATAAATAAGATTTCAAAAATTTTATTGTGAAGTTATTCTAAAAACTCTTAAAGTTCCTCATCAATCCAAGGTGATCATACTTGTGAATAGGGACAGAGTCAGGATTTTGAGTTAGGGGGAGTAATTCTGTTGTTCGCTGTGTACGATAGCTCTAGCCTTTAACTCTACAACTTAACAACTAAGGATTTTTTTTTCCTTGTTGTCTTTGTTGCATGCGTGCTGGATAAGGAAAAAATTAGTTTTTTAAAAACTTTTTAGAGGGCCAGGTTGTTTATTTTGGGAAAAATCGGTTGATTAGACTTAATTTTTTTTTTTTTTAGTTTAACTATTGGTAATTTTTGTTGTTGAGCTAATTTTTTTGGACTTATATATTTTATTTTAAATTTAATCTATTAATTTTTTATGGTCTTTAAAAGGTGAAAAATGCTAAAACTATAAAATTTTTACAATTACTAATGTGGTGAGTAATTATTGGTAAATAAAAAATGATGTAAGTGTGAGAACTAATAAGAATTTGCTACCTCAATAGTTTGTAAAAATGCTATAAAAAAGTTTGTTGCTATAACATTACTCTTAAAAGAATTGATGACATTGTTAAGGAGGGAAAAATGTAATTTTATTGAACAAAATTGTTAAAATTAATATCTATTAGTTATACTAATATTTTTTTTTAAAAAAAAAAATTTGAGAGGGAGGAGGGACATTGCTCCCAAGTCCATATCTAGCTCTGACCATGCTTGTGAAGACCTTATCAAATCGATCTAGAAATTTAATTTAAGTTGGTGTCCAAATCTCTCTTTTTCTCTCTCCAAACAAGAATTTAAATTTAAATTTAAGTTGGTGTCTTATAGGTTAGTTTATTTAAT
The DNA here is from genome assembly GCA_019022515.1 of Quercus aquifolioides. Classification (NCBI taxonomy): domain Eukaryota; kingdom Viridiplantae; phylum Streptophyta; class Magnoliopsida; order Fagales; family Fagaceae; genus Quercus; species Quercus aquifolioides. The sequence continues at coordinate 37,870,531 of CM032330.1, forward strand.
TTATTTGACTTAGTATAGTTTTGTAAAATTTCACTATAGGTTAGATACACTTTTAATCAATTTTTTTTTTTTTTTAATTCAAAATAAGTTGGTGAATGGGATTTGAGAGACCGAGGGTTGAGACAACACAAATGACAGCCCTTACTTGGCTATCACTTCCAAAATCTGTCTCAAATCTCATTTTCTAATTGATGAATGAGTGTACTGTATGGTCACGCGTATTGCTCTCATAGTCTCATATAATTGGGCCCGCCTGTTAAGTTCATACTCTAGTTCGCTTTTTTATTTTTATATAATCAGAACGGTTTATTGAAGCCAGAAAGCTAAGAAACGAGTACAGAACATCAGAAAACAGCTCCACCTCTACTTCTCTCCATGCCAACATGCAAATTGTATAAATAAAAAGGGCAGGAAAATTATGATGATTACTGTCTGTACCTGTTATTATTTTTATTTTCTTACAATAAGAAGATTCTCTGGAACCAGCTGAAATTGCTGTTATCATTTTTAATCTAATTAATATCTATTGGCACAAACTATTTTACAACGTTTTTATAAACTATTGATATGATAAATTCTTACTAGTTATAATATAAATTTATTACTAACATCACATTTTTACTTACAAATAATTATTTAGAAAATGCTAAAGTCATATAAAAAATTTGTAAAAATACTGTAAAACAATTTGTATATGTTTACTCTAAAAAAGCAAAAAACAAAAAAGACGAACGATATCTTAACCAGAGTGAATTAATTGGTAATATATATTGCAAGTGTGTCAACATTTATTGCTAATAAAGAGTGAAATCAACATATTAATTTAATTATTACGTGCTCCACTCACCGCATGCGAAGGCACCTAGGAAAATGGTATTGGCGTGTCTGAACTTTTTATTAATAGAGCAGGGCATGCATGTGAAGTGATTTGCGCATGCGGGTAGCAATCAATATTAAATTTCCAATACAAATTCATCGTCCAAAGTTATTGCAATGAGTATATCCTGTCAAGCTAGCTAAATTTATGTACAATTATTTATTTAGGTGTAGTAAGTTTCTAATTTTTTTTTTCTATAGAAACATCTAAAAATAAAATAAAATAAATAAAATGTAACACATAATCTATTCACAAAATAATAATAATGCATTGAGTACCAATAATATTATCTTTTTTTTTTCAGAGAATTAAATTTAATTACGAAACCAAAAATACTACACTTAAATAATTTAATCTAAAATTTGTTCTATCTTCTATATATACATGTCTCTTTAGACCTACCACCACACACCATTCCTAGCTAGCTGGTTAGTGTTTTGAGTAATATTTAAAAGATCAAACACTTGGTGAAAATTTCATCAAAGTAGTGGTCTTCCAAGGCTGAAACACGACTTCAAGGGTTACATGACATTCAACATATATGACCCTCCTCCATTATCAAAAAAAAGGAAAAAAAGATAACCCTGCTCCATACTATAGAGAGTTACGTGACATTCAAAGCAACCCTCCTCCATACTATAGAGAGTTACGTGACATTCAAAGTAACCCTCCTCCATACTGTAGTGAGTTTGACATGTATGAATGACCATTAGAATTAGATTAAATTATGAGTGACCATTAGAATTAACAAAAAATTATATAGTAAAATGTCAGTTACAGTTGGAGATTTATCTTGAAAAAGTGAGGAATTTGTTACAAAAGGTCTTATGAAGGTTGGTATTCTATAACTTGAAATCAATTTGATATTTTAAAAATGGGTAGAGGGCGACTTGAGTTGGTGTCTTCCACCTAAGTGTGACCTTAGTAACATTCTACCCGTTGGGCCCATGTAACTTGAAATCAAATGACCAAACAATTGAGTATAAATATGTCAAAATTTAGGGTCAAGCGGGATCATGATCATATCGATCTCATAATTTGAATATAGATCCTATCCTGATCCTCTTAATTAAAGCTTATAATGCAATTTATATCATCAATGACAATCAAACTAGAGATCACTATATGTTAAGGGTGGTTAAAGGGGACAAGTAGAATTAGAGTATTCACATCAGTTCTTGTATAATAATAAATAAATAAAAATCGTATAGAATTTACACTGTTTTACTTTTACCCAAAAATGACCCACATCAATCTGTGTATAATTGTGTAAATTTACAAGCAGTTTGCTATAGTAACCATGTAATTTTACATTGACACTATTCATTTTTTATTTAATTATTTATTCTTTCTTTACGTATCTTAAGAATGAAGGAGGAGAGTGAATAGTGGTGGTTGTATGTGTGAAGAAAGAGAAACAATTAAAAAAAATTAAGAAAATTTGATATTTTAATAAAATGTAGTATAAAATAAATAATTTGATGTAGAGTGTTTTAAAAAATATGTAAAATAGAAAAAATAAGTTCTTATGTTAAAGTAGACAGAAATTTTTGTATAAATTGATACGAATGCTCTTAGAAAGGGTGAGTTTGGTTGTATTTGGTATGGGTGAAATTTCTGAGTTCTCTCTCTCTCCCTACTTTTATGATTTATATGAAAATGTGAAATTATGTATTGTGAATTATGATAATGTTGTATGGTTTATGATTGTGAATTTGTGATTGTGACTTGTGAGTACTAAGTTGTGAGAGTAAAGAATCAATAATAGATGGTGACATAGTGTTTAATTAACTATTTTGTTTTGTTTTAGAATACTAAGTATTTTTAACACGCACACATACAAGGAGAAGGAAGAAGGGAGAATGTTTTAAAGAAACTGAAAATAGTGTATATCTGAAAGAGCCTAATTGACTGTTTTGTTGGTAGTGAGGCATCAACCATTACAAAAAGAAAAAAACTCTTTAACTTATAGTTGAGGGTTGTGTATATATGAATTTTTCTAATGGCAATATAACTTCATCAAATTATGAATTTTACATTGACACTATTTATTTTTTATTTAGTTATTTATTCTTTCTTTATGTATTTTAAGAATGAAAAAAGAGAGTGAATGGCGGTCATTGTATGTGTGAAGAAAGAGAAACAATTAAAAAATCAAGAAAATTTGATATTTTAATGAAATGTAGTATAAAATAAATAATTTGATGTAGAGTGTTTTAAAAAATAAGTATGTAAAATAGAAAAAGTGAGTTCTTATGTTAAAGTAGACAGAAATTTTTGTATAAATTGATATGAATGCTCTTAGAAAAGGTGAGTTTGGTTGTATTTGGTATGGGTGGCATCACTGGCATGGTCTAGTTTGTGTGAAATTTATGAGTTCTCTCTCTCTCTCCTTACTTTTATGATTTATATGAAAATGTGAAATTATGTATTGTGAATTATGATAATGTTGTATGGTTTATGATTGTGAATTTGTAATCGTGACTTGTGAGTACTAAGTTGTGAGAGTAAAGAATTAATAATAGATGGTGACATAGTGTTTAATTGACTATTTTGTTTTGTTTTTTTGTTTTTTTATTTTATAGAATATTAAGTATTTTTAATACACTTACATACAGGGAGAAGGGAAAAGGTTTTAAAGAAATTGAAAATAGTGTATATCCAAAAGAGCCTAATTGACCGTTTTGTTGGTAGTGAGGCATCAACCATTACAAAAAGAAAAAACTCTTTAAGTTATAGTTGAGGGTTGTGTATATATGAATTTTTTTAATGGCAATATAAATTCAAATTATGAATTATTGCTCTTCTATATATTGGTAATTCAGTATTTTCTAATTAATTTGTGTTGAAAAATATAAAATAATTTGTGGTTATCGGAGATGTATATTATGTCAAAGTTATTATTATTTTATTATACTTTTAATGATTTTAATTTTAACAAATATTATTATTAGTGGCTTTTCATATTATTAATTATTTTTCTTCCTAAACATTTACTTCTCTGTATGGATAAATTGCGTTGAAAATAAGTTATAGCTATTTCCTTAGTATAGACATAGTGATGTATCTATACAAATTACAATATATTAATGCAAAACTTTGTTTTTTACAGATAATTTCATAATTTTAGTGATTGATAAAAAAATAAATTTAGTTTGTCTGCATTGTTGAGTGTTAGTTCTAGAACTAATAATTTGAGAAAAAATAAATTTATAAATTAAAAAATAATAAATTTATAAAGTGAGAGAAGTATACAATGATGAGTTACAGTGATGAGCTCTGACCTCCCATCAATCAAAATCCTAGTTTCGTCCTTGGGAGTGGACGATGGTAGCAACTAGGGTTTGGAGTGAGTAGAGAGAGTATAAGAAAGAGTGAATCAGATTGAGAGGTTAGAGTAAGAGGGAGTGATTTTGAGGAGGTGTTTGGTCACGCATTTTAAAACCTAGTGTTCAGTGTTTAAACACTGAACACTAGTGTCCAAAAACAAAAAATTGCGTTTGGTCACGCATTCCTATTCAGTTGATTTCTCAAAAACATTGTTCAAAAGCCCATGTTTTTAAAACATGCTCCGGCCTGTTTTTAAAACAACAAACACTATGTTTAGTGGCACTTCCGTAATAAACTTGAAAATTATTATGGGCCCACCTGGTCAGCCTTTTTTCAATTGCTGTCTCCTCTCTTCCTCTCATCTCTTCACGCCGAACCAAGCACCTGGTACCAAGCATCTCTTCTCTCTCCTGATTTAAAAAGTATTATTTTGTACTTTGCTCAGCTTTTTTTACAAAATTAAATACACATACCAAACACATTTTTTATGTTTTTTGAACACTGAAACATGTTATTTAAACCATGATACCAAACACATTTTTTTGTTTTATAAACACTAAAAACACGTTTTTCAACAACACTTTTTAAACTACAATTTTCACATCTTTTTAAACAACAATTTTTGAACTCTATGACCAAACGGGCCTGAATTTTAGGGTTCGGAACTTGTGTTTTTAATTGATGAGGGAAAGTAAAAAAATTTATTTTTTAGAAATAAGGGGAGATTTCCCACCAATAAAAAGAAGACACATAAGCAAAAAATCCAAAACTTATCACTACTTATCAAACTATATAAATATAAAATTTTATATATATATGATGAGGATCAATTAAGATTAACTTGTCCTTGGATGTCGTCCATGACTAGACCACGTCCAAAGAAAGCAATCTAAGAATGACAAAATGAGTGAACAACGCTCGTCCTTTAACAACGAAATGATCCAGTCAGGAATTCCTTCATGGACGATTAGATATATGGATGAGTATATCTATATGTATAGACGACTGAATTATACTTGTAAATCCTATAAAGAATTCTCCAAAAGTTCCACATAATCATACCACGACACATTGCTCTTATTACGTGGAAGGGACTCCTCAGACTTCGCTCCATATACCCCATTTTCTTCGTTAACCGCCAATTTCATCTATGATGATAATGGATCCAAACAAGTACACCCACTACTAGCTCTCTATAAAAGGAACAAGTCCTATTCGCCCAAGGGAAGTTCTAACCATTCACTATTTTCCATCCTTGTGTCTTAGAGAAAAAGCTGACTTAATAGTTAGAGGGTCCTTGGCCAAGTTACACCGGTCACCTTTGACAGTTCTTTCTTTTTAGGACTTATAGCCATCACCGTAGCATGAAACATTCCAGCCTACTGATCTTTGTGCGTCATCAATTTATATATATATATATATATAAAATTTGGCTGAGTTGGGTTTTTTTTGGTTGAAAATCTCATAACTCAATACCTAACCTGATTATTTGGTTCTTAAAGGACTCAACCCGTGACCAACCGTTCCTTCCACTCAGAGATGCCAACGGGCCTTCAGGTCGTCTGGGTCTATTCTTTCGAGTCACTGGACACCGCTAAATAGAACTTGCTTGCATGTAGGCTATAACAGTAAATTTCTCCTTTTCATGTCTATTTGTTTTTTTTTTTTTTTTTTTTTTGTGTTTTTTACTGTTTTGACCTGGTTGATGTTAGAACTTAGGACACAATAAAATGTTACAATAATTTTGCAACATTTTTAAATTAGCATACCAAAATTTTAGACTAGGGATTGTGGTGAGACCATATATATGTTGGTGTGCTAATTTAAGAATGTTGTAAAATTGTTGTAAATTTCTTTGTGTCCCAAACATTACTTTTTGAACCCATGCCACATAAAATAAAATAAAATAATCTATCTTTATTTGAATTTTCATATTTAGCCTTGGTTGAGATTCGAGGTTGAAATTTTCACATTTCAAGACTTTGGAAAAATATATAGTTTTTGTAATGCATATATTGGGTTATAAAATATTTCCTTTGCATCAAGTTTTTTTTTTATTGGTTTTTTTTTTTAATTCCGCAAAATCAGTGGCAGTTCCAAGAAATTTTTTTTTTAGTGGTCATTATGAAACTTAAATTATACAAAATCTAATAAAAAGAGAATATTATATATTGACAAAAAAAAAAAAAAAACACGAAAATACATAAAATCTTACAATTTCCTTTTGCGGGTTTTCTTACTTTGAAATTGTTGCATGATAGTCTCATTATCAATGCTACAACTTACATCTCTTTCAAAATTTTAGTTCAATAAAAAAAAAATTTAGGCTTTTCCTTTTTGTTTGTAAAGGCCTAATAAATTGTTAAGGGAACCAAAGTTTAAGGACAAAATTTGGCTACAAACTTAATTGTAGCTTTAGGCTATAACTTTCGCTAAACAAATTAACAAGCCTCCATATGTCAAATTTCATTCTTTATGTGAAAATTTAACAATTGAATTGTTAATTGTATTTTTTTATGATTTTAAAACACATGTCAAATTTCATTTCAATTGGATGTTATTTACTATTCAATCCATAAACTTATTTTTTATATATAATTTTAGACTACAAAAACTCAAAATTTAAACATTTAATTAATGACATAGTTATTGATTTTTTTATTTTATTTATATTTTGCAAGTATGGAGGATATAAGAAGAAAATGTAATCCAACGGTAGATTTGTCAAAATTCACATTTAATAATAATAATAAAATATTAAGTGGAGTTATAGCCTTAATCTAAAACCAAGTTTGTTGTCAAACTTTTTCCTAAGTTTATTTATGTTTGGCCTTAAAAAAAATTAGGGTGGTCACAAATTTTTTTTAAAGGTAAAAAATTCATAATTTTTTTTTAAATTTATATATATATAGAGGTCAAGGTGGTCCTGTGACCACCTTAGCATCAATGTAGAACCACCCCTGCACAAATATATGATAAGAACAAAGTTGTCAAAATCGAGATCTTACATAGGATTATTGAAGGTAAGTGGGATTGTAAATCGTAGGATCGGATTGTGAATCATAAGATCCTACATATTTTCATATTTAAAGCAAAAAACACATTAATAATGACTTTGTATGTTTAATAATCATGTATGTAGATGTGGAGAAAAGCGTTTTTTTTCTCCTTTACGTAGGAGCTCTTTCTCTCACGCTCAAGTGAGTCTTCCTTTCCACTGTGTACACACAGTGGACTTCCAAAACACATAACATGGACCAAGAATTCATTGACCGATTACAAAACATGCAACTCACAGAGGAAGAAGGTGAAGTAGTGCACATTCGGTCCACCAGTAGAGAGAAAACCATTGAAGACTATCCCTCACCTTATTAGGCCGTTTTCTTACTACTCGTCCTTACAACCAGAGGGCAGCAAAAGCACTATTAAGGACGGTGTGGAAACTAGGGAATGATTTGCGAATAGTGGACGTGGGAGAGGGGCTATTTTAGTTCAACTAACGTGGGTATTGAACAATGGTCCATGGAGCTTCGACAATATCTTGCTGGTCCTCCGATGGTGGGAAAGGGGTATGACAGCCAACTCAGTGATTTTTTCAGTTCTCCCTATATGGGTCCAAGTGTGGGGACTACCGTTCGACTTGATGAACGAAGAGGCTGGCTGGGAGATCAGTAAAGGTTTAGGGCACGTAGTGGAGGTGGACAAGAAAACATTCCTATCCGACCAAGCGCGCTTCATCAAGATCAGGGTCGAGCTTCCACTGGAGAAATCGATTCAGCGAGGAGGGTGGGTTGCTAACCCGGAGGGTGACCAAGTACGTGTGGGCTTTAAGTACGAGCATTTGGTGGGGTTGTGCTACCAATGTGGGAGATTCGGCCATGAGGAGAAGGACTGTCCATCTCCAGGACCCACACAGCAGACGGCGAGACCGTATGGGGAATGGTTGAAGGCTGGAGTACGGAGGAAGGAGAATGCATCGGATCGAATAACCAGCAGCCCACCGATGTAGCAAACGGTGCCGGAGAGTGATGAACAGACAAGGAGCCGAACCACAACCCACGTGGCGATTGCTGACGTCACCGGTATTAAAAGCAATTATGATTCCCATAGGTCGGTTACTTAGACAACCAAGCAATCAATGATTACGGCTGTAACGTCTGAGAATTTACTTGGAGTGCAATTTTAGGAAACCGACCACATCAATGCTCATGATTATGGGCGAACTGAAATCATGGGAATGGAGATTAATGGGTCCGAAATTATGGCAGCCGATTCATTGGACCCAAGCCTCATCAATGTGCCAGTTAAGTATGATGAAAAACAGGCACGTGACACACTCTCAACTCACTTAAACTAGCCACGTGACCCACTCCCAAGGCACTCAAACTAGCAGCCACGTGACCCACTCCAAACCCACGTAAACCAGCCACTCCCAACTCACTTAAACTAACCATATGACCCACTCCCAACTCATCTAACCCAGCCACATGACCCACTCCAAACTCACATCAACAAACCACGTGAAAGCCTACCATGCATGGGCAAGAAACACAAACCACGTACCTCAGGAAATAAAACTTCTGGGAACAAGATATCACGCCACAAAATAACCCAAACCCACACAGACCCTAAAGAAACTATAAGCCGCAACTTGAAAAGAGACAAGCCTAAGGACAACCTATCTTTGGAAGAAGAACTGAAACAGAATGAGAAGAGAAGTAAAGCCATGGAATGAAACCCAGAAAATATCATCATCAAAACGGTGGAGGCTGCTGGACAGCCCCGCTGAGAACAATGAAAATCATAAGCTAGAACTACCGAGTGCTTGGGAACCAACGTGCAGTGGATGTGCTCTCTCATCTTGTGAGGGAAAAAGCTCCCAAAATCTTATTTCTTATGGAAACAAAACAGTCTGTATCAGAGATGAAATAGATTCAAGATGGTTTACCATATCGATGTATGTTTGTGGTACCTAGTATTCGTCGTAGTGGAGGGTTGGCTTTACTATGGATGGAGGAAATTGAGTTGCATGTCCAAAATTTTTACCCTAAATCATATTGATGCGCTTATTATGGATGACCCAGCAAACCTATGGAGATTGACAGGTTTTTACAGATGGCTTGAGCAGCAACGAAAGCAGGATTCATGGAAACTCTTGAAACATCTCCACTTTAGATACTCAGCACCCTGGCTTTGCTTTGGGGACTCTAACGAGATCCTCCAATCAGACGAGAAGCAAGGTCGACTACCAAAGCCACTGGCCCCAATGCAGCACTTTCGGACGGCACTCCTACATTGTGGCTTGGCGGACCTGGGCTTCCAAGGTAATATCTTTACTTGGAATAAAGGTTGGGAGGGGGATGCTTATGTGCAGGAAAGATTGGACAGGGCATGCGCCACGACACTATGGAGAGATAATTTCCCCCACAGCCATGTCGCTTACCTATAAGCAGCATATTCTGATCATATACCAATCCTCATCACCATACAATCCCAGAGGGAGGCCAAAAAGAAAAAATACCACAGCGGTTTGAAGAGAGATGGGCCACTCACCCTGACTGTGTAAATGTCATCCAAATGGCTTGGGAGGCCGAGGTGACCCCTGGTAGCCTAATGGCGAGGCTGTTCGCAAAAATAAAAAAATGCAGGTTTGCTCTAGTTGATTGGGGCCGTGAGGTTTTTGGATCCTCTAACATGCAATTGCAGGAAAAACAAAAATTACTGGAGGAACTTTGCTAGCAAAATAATGCCGACTGTATCAGCTCAATCAAAGAACTCAAAGCTGACATTAGCAACTTGATTCACTAGGATAAGCTATTCTGGCAACAACGGTCTCGATCAATTTGGCTACCTGCTAGAGACAAGAACACGAAGTATTTCCATAATCGGGCTAGCCAACGTCGACGCAAAAACCATATCCATGGTGTATTCGATGGAGAGGGTCGGTGGTGCAATACGGAGTATGGTATAGCCAGGGTGGCCGAATCTTATTTCAAGGACCTGTTTGCAGCAACCCCAACAATCAATATTGAAGGTGTTGTACAAGATGTTGAAAGACGAGTCACCCCACAAATGAATGACAGACTCACCCAGCGGTACACTCCTGATGAAGTCCGTACTACCCTTTTCCAAATGCACCCATCAAAAGCACCGGGGCCAGATGGTATGTCTCCCTTTTTCTTTCAGAAATACTGGCATATTGTAGGTCATGATGTCACTAAAGCTGTCTTATCATTTTTGCACTCGGGTCATATGCTGAAGAAAATGAACCATACACACATTGTCCTAATTCCAAAAAAGAAGGACCCCACACACTTAGCGGACTATAGACCTATTAGTTTGAGTAATGTTGTCTCGCGGATAATTTCCAAGGTTATTGCAAATCGTTTAAAATATATTTTGCCTAATGTTGTTTCTGAATCTTAGAGTGCATTTGTGCCAAACCATTTTATTACTGACAATATAACAGTTGCATATGAGCTACTACACAGAATGAGAAACAGGAGAAGAGGCAAAGTGGGGCACATGGCGGTCAAGCTTGACATCAGCAAAGCCTATGATCGAGTAGATTGGATTTTTTTGCAGAATATTATGTGCAAACTGGCGTTTGACCACAGATGGGTGCAAGTAGCCATGGAGACTGTCACAACGGCCTCTTATTCAGTCCCAATTAATGGTGAACCAAGGGGCTTCATTACTCAATCTAGGGGTATTAGGCAAGGAGACCCATTATCTCCATACCTATTCCTCCTATGTGCTGAAGGCCTATCGGCATTGTTAAGGAAAACTGTTGAAACTCGAGTGTTACATGGAATCTTGTCAAGTCAACATGGGGTTTGCATATCCCACCTCCTATTCGTCGATGACAGCCTCATCTTCTGTAAAGCCACAGTAGGTGAATGCCAACAGCTGTTACATATTTTGGGCCAATATGAAGCGGCCTCGGGTCAAGCCATCAACCGCCAAAAGACGGCCTTGTTTTTTAGTAAGAATACAAAGCCGGAAGTTAGAACATTGATCCAGCAGATGTTGGGGGGAAGAATAATGACACAAACCAACAAGTACCTTGGCTTGCCTATGGCCAGTGGAAAATCAAAAGTGTTCACTTTCAAAGACCTACAAGAGAAGATTACAAAACGAGTGATGGGGTGGAATGAGAAGTTCATCTCAAAGGCTAGCCGAGAGGTTCTTGTTAGGACATATGTGGTTCACTTGTTAAGAACATATGTCATTCTTTTATGTAATTGACTAATCCTTTGACAAAACGCACTTTACTTGTAATTGGGTAGATCTAGGATGTGTTTAATACTTCAAGAAATATGTTATTCAAGTCTAGTATTAAAGCCATGAAGATTGGACCAAGAAACAAGTGAAGAAAAGCTGTTCATTAAAGCTGGACAGATAGCTCGACAGCTGCTCGACACCTCTCGATAGCTGGCTATCTATAGAGCTCTTCAATTGATTGTTATTGCAATCTCGACATCTTCTCGATAGCTGGTGGATCGATTGAGAAAGCTTCTGTCCTTTCGACACTTACTCGACACCTCCTCGATAGTTGTATCTGTTGAAGTTTAAATCTCGACACCTGCTCAACACTTGCTATCTATCGAGGTTACAGAAATCCGAATTTTCAGATCTGATTTTTGGCCCAGGCTTATGTATTTGTGTAAGGTTTCTTTTCTCACAACCCTAGACCTATATAAGGCTTATTTTAGAGGCTGTCACATGAGAGAATACAAGGAAAACGAATGCAAAATGTGACCGATGCCTTATTCTCTCTAAAAGAAGTTACTGCGTCTTTGCGCCTTAGGGTTTTGTAACCAAGTGCTTCTTGATCTTCATTGTTGATGAAGTGAAGAACTTTGTAGAAAACAATCTTCTTCTAATTGGTGATTGAAGTCATGTACTGGGATCCGTGCAATTGGTTAGTCACGTACTGGGATTCGTGCATCATCAAAGGGTGGCGTTCATATATTGAAGAGTTCAGAGGTTCTGAAGCGGTAGAAGGTTTCTGCTCTGAGTTCATCTATGGGGATTATAGAGTCTAGGGACAAAGGTTTTGTACTAGATCTAAAACTTCTCTTTACTATAGTGGATTGCTTTTCGGGAAGGTTTCCTCCCAGGTTTTTTACTGTGAAACTAGTTTGTTTCATTGGTTTCCCTGGGTCATCATATCTTGTCTTATTTATTTTTTCGCTGCATGATTTTGACATGATATTGATGTTTGTTTGTTTTAACAAGTTTTATTCATAATAAATCTAATTAACAACTTGGGTTTAAAACTTGCTAATTCTATCAACTGGGGTCTGAATTTCCCAACAGTTCTAATTAAAACGATGGCACAAGCAATCCTAACATATGCCATGAGCATCTTCAAATTGCCCAAATCCACGTGTGACAACATCAACTCTTTGCTAGCAAAGTATTGGTGGGGACAAACAAAAGAAGAAAGGAAGATCCACTGGATAAATTGGAAGAAACTTTGCACACAAAAAAAGGAGGGGGGAATGGGCTTTCGCGACCTCCATTCTTTTAACTTGGCAATGCTTTCCAAGCAAGCATGGAGACTAATCCATGACACCGACTCACTATTTTACAAGGTCTACAAGGCTCGATATTTTCCAAACAGCTCCTTCATGATGGCGAATGTAGGGAGAAATCCTTCCTTTGCTTGGAGAAGCCTTTTGGCAGCGAAGGACATAATTTTTAGAGGCTCAAAGTGGCAGGTGGGTAATGGCAGAACAATTGGAGTGTACACCCATAAATGGCTCACACACAAGCCAATACCACGAACAGAGGCAGTGTTGGATATGAGAGTTTGTGAACTCATAGACGAAGACACTCGGCAGTGGGACTGTGGGAAGCTTGATGCCATGTTCAGCTAGAGGACGAGGGAGGAGATTCTATCAATACCACTTGACCATTTGCAGTCTCAAGACACGCTTGTATGGATTGAAAACGCGGCCCAAAAATTCTCGGTAAAAACTGCATACCGAGTCGCTCTTCGCTCCAGTACGCAGAGTTGGGCGGAGCACTCTGGTGCTCGGGAGGATGGGCCAACCTGGAACAAAGTATGGGATCTGAAAGTGCCGCCGAAGGTCAGGATGTTCCTATGGAGAGCTGTTTCGAATTGTCTTCCAACTAGAGACAAGTTGCATCAACGCCGAGTGAATGTGGACACACGGTGCGAATTCTGCCTTCATAATACTGAGATTGTGCATCACATCTTATGGGAATGCCCTTTTGCTCAAAATGTGTGGGCTCTGTTCAGTGGCCGAACCCAAAAGTGCAGCAACGTTGTCAGCGACTTCTTCCTCTTATTTCGGCAAATGCGGAGCAAGCTCAGTCAGCAGGAGTTGGAGAAATGGGTAGTCACAGCATGGGCGATATGGGCCGCGAGGAACAAATTTTATTTCCAACACTACCAATCTCACCCAAAGGTGATAGCAGACATGGCGTGTGGACTGCTTGAAGAGTATCAGAGGTTCATGGACACACAGGGACAGGACTAGGCTTCTACGTTTTGTTTCATTGTGTTTGCACGTGTTATGTTTCTATAATTTACTGTAGCCATTTCTGTTTTGGGCTGCTCCCTGGGCCCACCTTTGTATGTATTTCTTTACCATATAAATGCAATTCTATCGTTTGGATTTAAAAAAATAATCATGTAAATTATAAATTCATCCATAAAAAAACTAAGATTTGCATCATATGATGTAATTTGCATGTCATATATCGATAAGTCTATACTAACAAAACAAATATATTTAAGTTTTGACCCAATGTATCTAAAAAGTTCAATAAATGTTTAATTAGCAACCAAATACCAAAATATTTATCAAAACATATGGAAAATATTTTTCAAGTTCTAAGTTCCAAGTTTGAAATCCAAAATAAGTTAGCAAATGGAAACTAGCTAACTACAATATGAAATCCAAAAGTAAGATGAATATTAAGGTGAAGTGAACATTTAATTATTCTCATTCTAAGATTCTTATAACCACCGTCCTAAATTCCTAATCATCATCATCTATGTAGACATTATAGATTTGTATACTAGAGCTGCAAAAGACATCAAGATACAATTTCACACTCAACTATTCAAGTTATACCACTCAGCAACAATTAAAGAGCATGCTCAAAAAAATCAATCAATCAATATACAAATACAACTGTACAAGCATAATTGATAAAATTATATATAAAAAAAAATATTTTAGTAATATTAAAACACAAATAAGTATATTGATCAAACAAATTTAACAACATTATAGCTTAAAAGGCAACAAAGTCAACGTCAAATTCTTCATTAAGAAATGAAGAAGCATTCCTTCATTTTGATTACAAGTGAACTAGAAATTAGAAAACATTTGCTTAGTTTAACATAATTTTATAAAAATAAAATAAAAAGTCATATCATCACAACATGAAAAAATAAAAACCCTTAAAGCTTCACCAAAACAAAAAATTTATCCTATAAAAAAAAAAAACCAAAAATTTATGTTTTTGGTAGGATCGATAGGATCCCATAAGATCCTATAAGATCCTACACGATCCTACGTACGATCCTACCATTTTTACGATCCTAGTGCGATCCTAAACGTTTTGGTGAGGTGGGATCGTAAAATCGTGCGATCCTACGATCCAGATCGCGATTTTGACAACCATGGATAAAAACATGTACAAACAATTGATTTTATTAACATATGCCCTTATGGCATACATTAGCAAATTATTTTAGGGAATTTTTCATGGGAAAATGAAAATGTAACTAACTTCTTTTTACCATTATTTATATTTTTCATGAAAAGTTTCCTGAAATTGATGATTAAATGTATGCGATTAGAGCATACATTAACCGACCCCAAAAAAAAAAAATGCTCGGCCACTGTAGTACTGTACAACAGAGACGATGGAGAGTGGAAGAGAGTTTATTTAACATTTATTGCTAATAAAGAGTAAAATCAACCTATTAATTTAATTATGCAAAGGCACCTAGGAAAATGGTATTAGTGTGCCTGAACTTCTATTAATGGGGCAGGGCATGATGAAAATTTTTTAAAGATCATATGATCTTAATATCTATGATCATCAAAATTTCATATGGCATGATGAAAAAAGCACCCAAGTCCAATGGATGCTAAAATGTCTATCTATCATCTATCTATAGTCTATACTACTACAGTACTATTTAAGAGACTTCTTCTATTTGGGATCTTCATTTTAGATACCCAAAATACCCTTAAATGCATCTGTTTGAATATTTTAAATAATAGAATTAAACATGTAAAATTACTAATTGAAAAACTCCTAAATTTTAGCTAAATTTAAATATTAAAAAAAGTTATTTCTAATCACATTTCTCCCTCGCCACATCTCTTTGCCAATTTTTTTTTTTTTTTAATTTAAAGAAAATAGTTTTTTTTTTCCACTCCCTCTTTTTCTCACATTTAAGGATGATTTCCAAGTAGTTAAAATTCCACCCAAACCCATTATGAAACAGTTATCCAAATTCAAAACTCAAAACTCCACCTCCAAACTCACTACTACAGTTATCCAAATTCAAAACTTACCAAGAGAAGTTGTATAAGAAAATGATCAAGTAGTTTTTTTCCTTATCATTTGTGTGCCAGTGGCACTTGCTTTCCATCAGAGAATTACATCTTGATTCAACTCTTACAAGTACAGTTATCCAAATTCAAAACTTACCAAGAGAAGTTGTATACGAAAATGATCGAGTAGTTTTTTTCCTTATCATATGTGTGCTAGTGCCACTTGCTTTCCATCAGAGAATTGCATCTCGACTCAACTCTTATAGGTAAACATAAAAAATAAAAAAATAATAAAAAAATCAGTATATTTTGTTGGAAATATACATGTACGCAGCGGAAAAATAACGGATTTACTTCATTCAGAATTGATAACATGCATTATGTAAGTTTCAGAATATAGAACAAGAGAGTGTACCTTGGTGCAGTGAATTTCAAAACCAAAGATCAGAAGTTCTCAGGAACACTTTCAATCTTCACTTCAATTCCACTAACGCCCAAGATGTGTGGTCTCTCAATCAGTTTCCAAGGGAGAGTAATTGAGTGGCTTCACTCACACATACACACCACTTCACAAACTTGTTATGTGTTACTCCTTTTTCTTCTTATGAAAAATTCTGTATGTGTCTCCCTTTACATTTAACTGATTATCTAATTGGGCTGGCCTATTAGGCCTTTCCAATTGGGCTTTAGTATGTGGCTTGGAGTGGGACCAAAAGTGACCAATAAGACACTAGCTCCAATGAGCCTTGGGCTTTTCTGTCAATTCTTGACAAGTCCAAAATTACCATTAATTATATTTAATACCATTATATAAATATAATTGCACTCTAGGCCTTATTAATAAATTATATCCCAAGACTTTATTATACATGCAACCCCTTCATAAAATATTCGTAGTAATACAAAGTTATGAAAGTAGACTGCCACTTTGTAAATTACTACATCTTAATCCTTGAGTATTTGATTTAATTCTTTTAAGTTATTCACCATATATTTATGAAATCCAATTTCATAAATATATATATTTTAGTAATTTCTTACTAAAATGGTTAGGCCTAACTCTCTGAATAACTGAACCCATTAAATTTATCTCAAGGGAATATTTTATATCTCCGTTAAGAGAATATGAATTCCATCTTGAGAATATATGTTCTATCAACACTAAATGTGGCTGCCCAACATACTGAGGTTTTGACTGTAACTTTAGATCTCACTCTTGATATATCAAAGTAACCTACACTTCATGATCAGGTCCATTATTCTCTCAGGATTAAGAGTTCATGCAAATATAAGTCGTGAGATTTATTATTCAGTTGACAGTCATTAGGAGAATAATAAATCTCACAGCGGTCCAGTTCAATATGTCTTAACTCTTAAAACATATCAACATATCAACTAGAAGTCACCACTTC
This sequence comes from Quercus aquifolioides, assembly GCA_019022515.1. Taxonomy (NCBI): domain Eukaryota; kingdom Viridiplantae; phylum Streptophyta; class Magnoliopsida; order Fagales; family Fagaceae; genus Quercus; species Quercus aquifolioides. The sequence goes on from CM032330.1 coordinate 37,887,702, forward strand.
CATGATTAAGACAAATCATCTTAGTTGACATGTTATAGTCTTCGCAGATGAAATGCCCAATTTCATCACCAACTGCGAACTAAAATTCTGAGTTTACAAAGAACCTGTGATTTATATCTTCTGTGACTTTTCACATAAATCACATACTATGCATCTCATGGACTATATGATAATGTCTGAATATTCATGTTACCAATACTTCAGATAATAATAAAACAACTTTATTAATCAGAATATTAAGTCATACATCATGTCATACATAATGTCATACATAATATCATATATAGCATCATACAATAGGATTTAAGGGCACTAATCCTAATAATCTCTCACTTGCCCTAAAGACTATTGTGCACTAATCTAACTCCCATTCCCTCCAAATGTGACTCAAAGGTCATTTGAGGCAAGACTTTGGTAAAGGGATCTGCTAGATTATTTACACTTTCAATCTTTGCTACCACCACATCTCCACAAGCAATAATATCTCTAATGATGTGGTACTTTCTCTTAATGTGCTTTCCTTTCTTGTGATTCCTTGGATCTTTTGATTGTGCAATTGCATCACTGTTGTCGCAAAACAATGTGATGGGAACTTGTTCCATTCTCATTACAGCAAGGTTAGAAAGGAATTCCTTGAGCCATACAGCTTCTTTTGCCGCTTCACAAGCAGTGACATACTCAGCCTCCATGGTGGAGTCCGCAATACAAGATTGCTTTACACTCCTCCATGTTATGGCTCCACCTCCCAAGGTGAAAACACATCCTGATGTGGACTTTCTGAAATCTAGATTCGATTGAAAGTCTGAATCTGTATAGCCAATGGGAATCAAATCCTCACAATGGTAAACTAGCATATAATCTCTTGTTCTCCGTAGATACTTGAGAATATGCTTTACAGCATGCCAATGTTGTGGTCCTGGATTTGATTGATATCGACTGATTATGCCAACTGAATAATAGACATCTAGTCTAGTACAAAGCATGGCATACATGAGACTTCCTACTGCTGAAGCATAAAAAACTTGTCTCATCATATTTTCTTCCTCTTGAGTCTTAGGCCGTTGGTCATCAGACAGAGGAGCTCCATGTCTGAAAGGAAGTAATCCTTTCTTGGAGTTTTGCATGCTAAACCATTTTAAAACTTTATCTATATATCCAGCTTGTGATAAGTTTAACATCTTATTCTTGCGATCTCGTCAAAGCTTGATCCCTAGAATAAAGTTAGCCTTACCCAAGTCCTTCATATTAAATTGGCTTGACAACCAAACCTTTACTGATGACATTACCCCTACATTATTTCCAATGAGTAGAATATCATCAACATAAAGCACTAGGAACATAACCACTTTATCTTGATGTCTTTTGTACACACATGGTTCATCAAGATTTTGTTCAAAACCAAATGACTTGATTGCTTGATCAAATCTGATGTTCCATGACCTAGATGCTTGCTTGCATACCATATACTATTGGTTCTTTGCTATGAAACCTTCCGGTTGCATCATATAGATTTTCTCTTCAAGATTGCCATTAAGAAATGCAGTTTTGACATCCATTTGCCAAATCTCATCATCATAATGAGCAGTAATGGATAAGAGAATTCTGATAGATTTAAGCATGGCTACTGGTGAAAAGGTTTCTTCATAATCAATACCTTCTTTTTGAGTATACCCCTTTCGCCACTAGCCTTGCTTTAAAGGTTTCAACCTTTTCATCTATCTCTCTCTTTCTCTTGTAAACCTATTTGCAACCAACAGGTTTAATGTCGTTAGGCATCTCTACAAGATCCCAAATTTGATTGGAATATATGGAATCTAATTCAGATTTCATAACTTTGACCCAATGATGTGCATCTATATCATTTATTGCCTCTTCATAAGTGTAGGGATCCAATTCAGCCTCTTCTGAAATAACTTCATAAGTTTCTCCCAAACCTATGAATCTTATAGGAGGCCGAACAATTCTCCCACTACGACGAGGCACCTATGTACTAGACATCTCATGAGTAGTATCTTGTGGTGTATCTAATACATCCACATCATCCCTAGTCTCATCCATTGGTTGTTCTATTACATATTCATTTATTTCAGCCAACACAACTCTACTTCTAAAAGTATAATTATTCATATAGTCATTTTCCAAGAATTTAGCATTTGTGCTAACAAACACTTTATTATCTTTATGACTATAGAATAAACCTCCAACAGTTCCTTTTGGATACCCTACAAAGAAAACCACTTCTATTTTAGATTGTAACTTGTCAGACTTTCCCTTCAACACATGTGCTGGACAACCCCAAATATAGAGATGTCTCATACTAGGCTTACGCCCATTCCATAACTCAACAGGTGTTTTAGGAACAGACTTTGAAGGTACTAAATTCAGAAGATACATTGCAATATTTAAGGCATATCCCCAAAAAGAAATTGGTAGAGTTGAATAACTCATCATGGATCTAACCATATCTAAAAGAGTCCTATTCCTTCTTTCTGCTACACCATTTTGTTGTGGAGTTCCAGGTGCAGTCAATTGGGATACAATCCCATTTTCAGTTAAGTAATCCTTAAAATCCCCAAGAAGGTAGTCGCCACCACGATCAGATCGAATGGGCTTTATGCGTTTGCCTAATTGATTCTCAACTTCAGCCCTAAATTCTTTGCACTTTTCAAAAGTTTTGGACTTCCGTTTCATTAGGTACACATAACCAAATCTAGAGTAATCATCAGTGAAAGTAATGAAATACTCATAGCCACCTCTTGCCTGGATTGACATAGGACCACATACATCTGAATGTACTAGTTCTAGCAAATCTTGAGCTCTTCTTCCTTTTGCATTAAAAGGTCGTTTGGTCATTTTACCTTCCAAACAAGATTCACAAACTGGAATTTCATCAAAGTCCATAGGCTGTAAGAGTCCATCTTTGATCAGTCTTTGAATCCTATTTGAATTAATATGACCTAAATGCAAGTGCCAAAGATATGCATCACTAGTAAAAGGAAATTTTCTCTTTAATGATTTCATATGAGAGTCATGATCTAATTCAGAATTGTATAATTCATGTTTATCAGGAGTTAAAATATAAAGATCATCTACAATATTGCCAGAACAGATAAACACTTTACCCTTCTTTATTACAACATTGTCTTTAAGGATAACACAATATCTATGTTTACCTAAATAAGTTGCAAAAATTAAATTCCTATGAACATTAGATACATATAGACAGTCTTCCAATACTAAAACTCTTGACTCAAAACATAAATTAAAAACACCAACAGCTACAACTGGAATCCTGCTCCCATTAGCCAAATTAAGAAACAATTCTCCTTCATTAAGTTTTCTGGTCTCTTGGAACCCCTGCAAAGAATTGCAGATATGATTAGTACAACCTAAATCCACACACCAAGAATCCGTGGGATTTTGTACCAAACATATTTCAAGGAGGAATGAACTATTCATACCCTTATTATTGGCAAGCTTGAATTTTGGACAATTCCTCTTCTAATGTCCTTTCTCACCACAATGGAAACATTTTCCTTTGAGCTTCTTTCCTTTGTCGGCAACCCCTAAGGCAATTTGTTTACCCTCTTGCTTGGTGAAGTCCTTCTTCTTCTTCTTCTTCTTACCCTTGCCTTTCGACTTAGGTTGAGAAGTAGAAACTTCAGCCATGTTAGCATCAACACTAGAAGTACCAAGAATGCCTTCTGCCGCTACCAACTCATTCATTAATTCAGACAATGTATAAATCTTTTTGTTCATATTATAATTGAGTCTGAATTCCTTGAATGATTCCGGTAGTGACTGGAGTATCATATCCACTTGGGATTCTCCATCAATGTCGGCACCTAAAACCTCTAATGTATTCAGATTAGAGATCATTGTGAGACATGCTCCCTTACTTAACCGCCTTCAGCCATTTTGGTATTATAAATTTGCCTCATGGTTTCTTGCCTTGCAGAACGGCCTTGCTCACCAAACATCTCCTTCAGACTTAGCATTATGTCCGAAGCTAGTTCTACATCCTGCATTTGATGTTGTAGAACATTTGAGATAGATGCTAGGATGTAGCACTTGGTCATTTCATTAGATTTCTGCCAACGATCATATCGTTGTTTTTCCTCAGGAGGAGCATCTAATGAAGGAAAGCTAGGACATGGTTTAGTAAGCACATATTTATGCTCTTCAGCTGTGAGAACTATGTCTAAATTTCTTTTCCAGTCAACATAGTTGGATCCAGTCAGTTTGTTTTGATTAAGAATAGTAACAAGTGGGCTAAATGATGCCATATTCAAATCTGAAAACAATAAACATGAATATAATAAGTAACTGGACATTATCAATTTAGCATGTAAACATATAATATGGAACCTTAATAAAACCATAGTATAATTTACGCAACAACAATCCAATCCCATATTCAATATCCCTCAGCATAGAGTGGACATTAAATACTATGATTGATTGAGAACTCTTCTCATTTTTAGTGCTATCATGATAACTCTTATCATACACTAATAATATGCTGTTATACTTTTGGCCTCTAAATAATAATAGTAAGAACTCAGCATAGAGGATACTATAATATTTAGTTTAGTGTAAACCATTGTCTAGAATCATGTGTAGCCACATTTCATCCCCTTAACAGGCTTATTTTGTAGTACCATGATACAAGACACCCTCCGCATGGAATGCAAAGCTCGAAGCTAAGACAAGGTGTTTGATCAAACTACTATAAACCAAGTAATTCAAACTTGTAGGACCATGAAATAAATACTCTCCGCATGGAATGCTAAGCTCGAGGCAAAGACAAAGTATGTATTTCACACTACTATGAACCAACAATGGAGGTCGTGAGATCCAACCCTTGTATCTCTCTCCCACTAGATGTTTTAAAAGAAAGGTTTTTAATTGTTTAATACATATATAAACTAATTACACATAGCCTTGCACTTTATACATGTAATAAACAGGTGTCAGAATTTTTTGGTGACTGGTTTTGGCAACTCGTCCCAGTCACGAGTTTTGGCGACTTGCCCAGTCGCGAGATTCCAGTCGCGAGTTCATCCAGAAACTTTGGCGACTCACTGGCGACTTAACTCGCGACTCGCCAGTCGCGAAAAAACCCAGAAATAGCCGTTTTTCTGTTTAACCGTTTTTTACGTTTCCAATGAACAAAACACATTCTTAATGATAAAAAACGATGAGATTAAGATTAAAACTTGAATTTCATTGATGTTAAAGTGTTAAAATTCAATTTTACATGGTCAAAATCAAACTTAAACAACATCATAACATCAAAATCAGTTTTAATCAAACAATAGTTTCTGTTGGGAAATTTAGACCCCGGTTGATAGAATTAACAAGTTTTAAACCCAAGTTGTTAATTAGATTTATTATGAATAAAACTTTTTAAAACAAACAAACATCAATATCAAGTCAAAATCATGCAGCGGAAAAATAAATAAGACAAGATATGATGACCCAGGAAAACCAATGAAACAAACTAGTTTCACAGTAAAAAACCTAGGGGGAAACCTTCCCGAAAAGCAATTCACTATAGTAAAGAGAAGTTTCAGATCTAGTACAAAACCTTTGTCCCTAGATTCTACAATCCCCGTAGATGAACTCACAGCAGAAACCTTCTACCGCTTCAGAACTTCTGAACTTTTCAATATATGAACGCCACCCTTTGATGATGCACGAATCCCAGTACGTGACTAACCAATTGCACGGATCCCAGTACGCGACTTCAATCACCAACTAGAAGAAGATGTTGGTCGCAAAGTTCTTCACTTCATCAACAATGAAGATCAAGAAGCACTTGGTTACAAAACCCTAAGGCGCAAAGACGCAGTAGCTTCTTTCAGAGAAAATAAGGCATTGGTCACTTTTTGCATATGTTCTCATTATATTCTCTTATGTGACGGCCTCTAAAATAAGCCTTATATAGGTCTAGGGTTGTGAGAAAAGAAACCCTATACAAATATATAAGCCTGGCCCAAAAATCAGATCTGAAAATTCTGATTTCCCGTAACCTCGATCGATTGGGAGGTGTCGAGTTTTAAACCTCGATAGATAGCTAGGTGTCGAGGAGGTGTCGAAAAGGTGTCGAGGGGACAGAAGCTTTCTCAATCGATCCACCAGTTGTCGAGAAGGTATCGAGATTGCGATAAAAATCAGCTGAAGAGCTCGATAGATAGCCAGCTGTCGAAAGGTGTTGAGTAGCTATCGAGATATCTGTCTGCAGGTGTCGAGCTATCTGTCCAGCTTTATTAAATACCTTTTCTTCACTTGTTTCTTGGTCTAATCTTCATGGCTTTAATACTAGACTTGAACAACATGTTTCTTGAAGTATTAAACACTTCTTAAATCTACCCAATTACAAGTAAAGTGCGTTTTGTCAAAGGATTAGCCAACTACATAAAATAGTGACATATGTTCTTAACAAGTGAAACACATATGTCCTAACAGTTTCAAAAACTATAATATGCAGAAAAATGACTGCAAAATTTTCACAACTATGAAAATAGTTTTCTCTAATTCTAAAATTCACTAAACATATTATACAGATTCGAAAATGAAAACTTGGCTCTTATACCAATTGTTGGAAATATACATGTACGCAGTGGAAAAATAACGGATCTACTTCATTCAGAAACATGCATTATGTAAGTTTTAGAATATAGAACAAGAGAGTGTACCTTGGTGCAGTGAATTTCAAAACCAAAGATCAGAAGTTCTCAGGAACACTTTCAATTTTCACTCCAATTTCGCTAACACCCAAGATATGTGGTCTCTCAATCAGTTTCCAAGGGAGAGTAATTGAGTGGCTTCACTCACACATACACACCACTTCACAAACTTGTTGTGTGTTACTCCTTTTTCTTCTTATGAAAAATTTTGTATGTGTCTCCCTTTACATTTAACTGGTTATCTAATTGGGCTAGCTTATTGGGTCTTTCCAATTGGGCTTTAGTATGTGGCTTGGAGTGGGACCAAAAGGGACCAATAAGACACTAGCTACAATGGGCCTTGGGCTTTTCTGTCAACTCTTGACAAGTCCAAAGTTACCATTAATTATATTTAATACCACTATATAAATATAATTGCACTCTAGGCCTTATTAATAAATTATATCTCAAGACTTTATTATACATGCAACTCCTTCATAAAATATTCGTAGTAATACAAAATTATGAAAGTAGACTGCCACTTTGTAAATTACTACATCTTAATCCTTGAGTACCTAGTTTAATTCTTTTAAGTTATTCACCATATATTTATGAAATCCAATTTCATAAATATATATACTTTAGTAATTTCTTACTAAAGTGGTTAGGCCTAACTCTCTGAATAACTGAACCCATTAAACTTATCTCAATAGAATATTTTATATCTCCGTTAAGAGACTATGAATTCCATCTTGAGAATATATGTTCCATCAACACTAAATGTGGCTGCCCAACATACTGGGGTTTTGACCGTAACTTTAGATCTCACTCCTGATATATCAAAGCAACCTACACTTCTTGATCAGGTCCATTATTCTCTCAGGATTAAGAGTTCATGCAAATATAAGTCATGAGATTTATTATTCAGTTGACAGTTATTAGGAGAATAATAAATCTCACAGCGGTCCAGTTCAATATGTCTTAACTCTTAAAACATATCAATATATCAACTAGAAGTCACCACTTCCATGATCAAGGCAAATAATCTTAGTTGACATGTTATAGTCTTCGCAAATGAAATGCCCAATTTCATTACCGACTATGAACTAAAATTTTGAGTTTACAAAGAACCTGTGATTTATATCTTCTATGACTTTTCACATAAATCACATACTATGCATCTCATGGATTATATGATAATGTCTAAATATTCATGTTGCCAATACTTCAGATAATAATAAAACAACTTTATTAATCAGAATATTAAGTCATACATCATGTCATACATAATGTCATACATAATATCATATATAGCATCATACAATAGGATTTAAGGGCACTAATCCTAATATATTTTTCCTTATATACATGCCGATGAAATTGCAACAATTTTTGTATTTAGGTATTATGTTCAAAGCAAATTCCATGGGTAATTTTTTTTTTCCACCAAATCCATATATATTGACTAGGTATGGTCATTTCAAAATGAAATTACATTTTTAATTTTACTGAAAAAAATGAAATTATGTATATGTTACTCAATGTAAATATTTTTTATTATATTCTTTCTTTATTCCTTTGCTCGGTTAAATTTACTTTGGGTTAGGTTTATGGTCGATATTTTGATTTCTTTGTATTTCTTTTGCTTTTTATACCTTTTAAGGTAATAATCTTAATTTTTTTACCAGATGAAGAACTCAGGCTATGGGTTTTTGAAGAACCAAAATAACCAAAGAAGTACGTTGTCAATTATCAAATAGATGAAGTGTAGATGAAGTGTGGTATTCTGATTATGTAATATATTATAAGCTTGTTTAAAAAACTCTATTTACTACTTTTGTGTTCGTGTGTTCTAATAAGTATTACTGTTTCAAAAAAAAAAAAAAAATGAAGTGTAGTGTATATAGGATTTTGATGTGGCTATAATTGAATAGAAAATTATAACACTAAATCCAAAAACAAAAAAAAAGCTCCATCAACTTCATGAACTAGTATCTATAAATACTATAAAATTGAAGTCATTGACTTTTTATAGACCTTTTGTGAGTGTACCACATAAGGTTTGTAACTCTCACAATTTTTCACGTCATACTTTTTTGTTTTTTTTAAATAATAATAATAACTTTGGCTTTTTAATATCTTTTATTTGTTGTTTCTTAAAAAATCATATATCTATACTACTATAGTACAATTTAAGAGACTTTTCCCATTTGGACTCCTATTTTTTGATGCCCAAAGTACCTTCACATTCATCGTCTTAGGAGGTTTAAATAGTAGGGTTACACATGTAAAATTCCTAACTTCAAAAATCCTAAATTTTAGCTAAACTTTTTTAAAAATAGTTTTTCCTAACTACCTTTTAGCCTCCTTTTCTCTCTCTCTCTCTTTCTGTCTTTTTTTTTTTTTTTAATTTTTTTTATAAACTCTTTTTTTTAAAAATATATATATATATATATATATATATATAAAATAGTTCTTTTTTTTCTCTCACTCTCTCTGAGGTTGTTTTATTTATTTATTTTTTTATAAAGTCATGTTGTTTTATTATTATTTTTTGAGATTTTTTTTGTTTTTTGAGCTAAATTTTTTGAGAAATTTAAGTTGCCTACTTATAGTTTGAAATTTGACACTTTACCCACCATTCCTATATTTGTGAGATTGTTCTATTCGAACCAAACCATTATTGAAGCCAAAAGTCGGTCCAAATTTAAATTATAATACGTCACTAGCTGCCGTAGTCAAAGAACTCTGAAGAAAGCCACAACCCCAACATTTACCGCTCCATCATCTCTTTCATAAGCAGGTTAGGGATCTATTAGCTTGCCTTATTGCCTCATACTAGCTGTCATCTGAATTCTGATTTAAAGGCTTCCGTGTGTGTTATGTAAATGTTTGTTAAAATTCCTATGAAACATGAGTCCTATGGCTATTAGTTTTGAATTAATATAAGAACTCCCAAAGCCAATCAACCCAGGATGTTTCAAATTTAACAATGAGCCCAGCCCAATGACCTGTTCGCATGGCAATCATCTTCTAGTTTCATGTCTTGTTAAGTAATAGGCTTAGTAGTGACACTGGGGATGACTTGGGTTGCATATTCTGCTTCCAAGTCCAGCCCAAGGCTTAGTCAACTTAGGCCATTGCCTGGGGGCCCTGCTACAGGAAGTCCCCGAAATGTGGGGGCAAAAATGATTTTTTTTCTTTCAAAAAATGTATTTTGTAGATGTAAAAAAAAAAATTAGTTTCATATTTTTTTTTCTCCACTTTTAAGAAGGCCCAAAAAAATTGAGTAATGCTAGAGATAATACATAGGTCTTACAAATAAATGTGTCATCAATCATAAGAAGTAATTCAAATAAAAAAAAAATTCTAGAAATACTATAAATTTTATAGCATAGCTTTTACAAATTGATATGACATTAAATATGATTAGTGGATTTCAACAATTTTTTATTTTTTATTTATTATTATATAAGACTTCAACAACCTATTAAATGCATATTTAAATTACTTCAACAACCTATCAAATGCTCCTTTATCACTTTCTTGAAGTGTTGATTACATTCATTACTATATTAATTTGTAAGTTTTTTGTAGTAAAGTTTGTTATACTATTAGCATTTTCCCAATACCAAAACTCAAAAATAATAATAATTGATGGGACTACAAAACACTCCAGATTCGTCCTTGAGGCTCGTCCACATAACAGAGCATGCCCGTTAAAATGCTCGTCCAGGAAGAGACCGTCCTGGTAGTGTCCTGGTCAATCTCGTCCTGGAGAGCACGTCTTGGACAAGCTCGTCCTGGGTAAGATCATAACTCTACATTGCGAACCGTTGCCAGCCACGGTTAGAGAAAATAAAACCAAGCAATATAACTTCCATGGCAGTTACGGAAGTTATCTCCGAGTTTTCTAGACTCCGCGCAACAACGGGGGAAGTTACATAAAAAAATAACCACTTGTATACACTATATAAGCATTCTATGAGAAGGTAAATGTATTCAGTTCTTTCTTTCAATATACTTGGAATCACTCAAAATACTAACTTTGCCATCGGAGGTTTCTTGGCCGGCCTCCACCGGTCTCCTCTGATTTTCTTGTGTGTTTTTTCAGAATTCGCCAATAGCCTTTAGATCGTTAGTGCCCGAGACTTTCAGCCTACTAATTTCTGAGGAATTATCAGTTGGCGCCATCTGTGGGAAAGTATTAGTCGCGTTCGAACTTTATTTGTTAAGTTTTGCGATTTCTTTCTCTGACAAAGGGCTGAAATGGTCCGGACAAGATCAAGGGCTACTAGTCCAGGCCCTCAACAGAGCAGGGACGCCTCCAGTAACCCTCATCGTGACCGTCAATCGGTGCCCACCATGCAACCATCTTCTGTCCAACACGTGCAATCCATGGCCGCTGCTATGGCGGAGTTAACCCGCCAGAACCAGGAGTTAGTCAGAGAACTTAATTTAAGGAGGCAGCGTCACGAATGGAACACTAAAGGACAGGCCTAGAGTCAAGAAGATGGAAGGAATGTTGAACCTGAAAGCCAGTCAAGGGGTACCGCTCCACGGAGGGTGCCTCATTTGGAAAGGGAAATGGACCAAATGAGAAGAGTTATGGATGAGATGAGGGAGAATATGAGGAAGATGAACCCTGTAGAAGATTTGGTTCACATAATTGATTCCCCCTTCGTGGCTTCCATCAATGCCCACCCTTTGCCACCCAAGTTCAAGATGCCTTCTTTAGATTCGTATGATGGGACGTGGGATCCTTTTGATCATATTGCCACCTTCAAAACTACCATGCACCTTCAAGGGGTTCTAGATGAAATAATGTGCAGAGCTTTCCCTACTACCCTCAAAGGACCTGCACAAGTGTGGTTTAGCAAAATACCTCCTAACACAGTGATGTCCTTCGAGGAGTTAAGCAAGTTGTTTGTCAATAATTTTATCGGAGGGCAGAGGCACAAACATTCTTCGTACAGCTTGCTAACCATAGAGCAGGGAGAGAATGAAAGTTTGCGGTCCTTCATCACGTGGTTCAACAGGGACGCCTTGGCAGTGGACGAGATGGATGATAAGCTCCTTTTGGCGGCTTTCCATAATGGGGTTCATTCTGACTTGTTCATCCATAAGTTATATGAGCAGGAGCCTCAGACCATGGCTGAACTAGTCCATTCAGCCCAGAACTTTATGAATGCGAAGGATGCTATCATAGCCAAGAAGGGGAAGAGAGTTGAGAAAATGGAAGCCAACCCAACGCGTCATTCGGAACAAGGTCCTCATCCTAAGAATGGACGAACAGAAGATAGGAAAGACCGAGACAAGAAGGCAGGTCCTTCAGCGCGGAATCAACAGTACACGCCGTTAAACATGCCGCTTGAACAAGTCCTCATGCAAATCAAGGACGACCCTACTTTGAAGTGGCCAGAGAAACTGAAGGGAGATCCCAACAAGCGCAACAGGAACAAGTATTGTCGCTTCCATAGAGACCATGGGCATAACACAGATGAATGTTTCGATTTAAAACAGCAAATTGAGAATCTCATTAGGCAAGGAAATTGAGGAATTTCCTTGGACGAGATCACAAAGACGAGAAGTTGAAAGGGAAAATAGAAGAGTCGTCGTGACCCCCACTTGGAGAAATAAGAGTAATTATAGGTGGTTCAATAGGTCAGTCGTCTAAGTCAAGAAAGACATACCTGAAGGTAGTTTAGAATGTTCAACTCTCAGGACGATCTCCCAGGACGAGAAACACAGACGAGCAGGCGATCACCTTTACAGACGAGGATGCGGAGAGAATTCACCACCCTCATGACGACGCTATTGTCATCACCTTAGTTATTGCTGACTACACAACCAGAAGAGTATTGATAGACAATGGAAGCTTAGCAGACATTTTGTATTATCCAGCTTTTCAGCAAATGAGGATTGGACGAGACCAGCTCCGTCCAGTACACTCACCTCTAGTGGGTTTCGGAGGAATGAAGGTACAGCCTGTGGGCACCGTTACGTTGCCAGTGGTAGTGGGGGCATATCCACAGCAAGTAACCAAAGATGTAAATTTCCTTGTGGTAGATTGTTCGTCCTCTTACAATGCCATAATTGGAAGACCAACTCTAAATAGTTGGAAGGCAGTCACGTCCACTTACCACCTGTCAATCAAGTTCCTTACAGAACACGGGGTAGGACAAGTGCAGGGAGACCAACTGGCAGCAAGGGAGTGTTATTTGGCCATGCTCGCCATGGATGAGCAATAGCAGACGATGAGCATCGAAGAAAGGAGAATTGTGGCTGAACCCACCGAAGTGTTAGAAGATATTTCCTTAGATGAGAACAACCCTGAGAGATGTACCAGGATTGGGGTAGATTTAGAAGAATAGATTAGGAAGGACCTCGTCCAGTTTTTGAAGAAAAACACTAATGTATTTGCTTGGAGTCATGAAGATATGCCGGGTATAGATCCTAGCGTCATCACCCACCGTCTAAACGTATGTCTTTCCTCCAAGCCAGTGCGACAAAAGAAAAGGGTGTTTGCCCTTGAGAGAGATAATGCTATTAAAGACGAAGTTCAGAAGTTTATGGCGGCGAAGTTTATACGAGAAGTGTACTATCCAAATTGGTTGGCCAATGTAGTAATGGTCAAAAAGGCGAGCAGCAAATGGAGGATATGTGTAGATTTTACTGATCTAAACAAAGCTTGCCCCAAGAATAGCTATCCATTGCTGCGTATTGATTAAGTAGTGGATTCTACCGCAGGCCACAAATTACTTAGTTTTATGGATGCTTTCTCAGGGTATAACCAAATAAGGATGGACGAGGCCGACCAGGAGAAGACATCCTTTGTTACTAGTCAAGGCTTATTCTGTTATGAAGTAATGCCCTTTGGCTTGAAAAATGCTGGAGCAACATACCAACGACTGGTCAACCACATGTTCCGTCCTCAGATTGGACGAAACGTAGAAGTTTATGTGGACGACATGTTGGTGAAAAGCCTGGACGAGGGAAAACATCTGGACAACCTGCAAGAGACCTTTAATACATTCAGGCAGTACAATATGAAGTTGAATCCCAGCAAGTGCGCTTTTGGAGTAGTGTCAGGAAAACTTCTTGGATTTATGGTTTCACACAGAGGGATTGAGGCAAACTCGGAAAAGATTAAAGCAATTCTAGATATGAAGCCTCCGCAGAATATCAAAGAAGTCCAATCTCTTACCGGGCAAGTTGTTGCCCTCAACAGGTTTGTTTCTAAAGCTACTGACAAGTGTTTACCATTTCTCAAGGTTCTAAAGAAAGCATTTGAGTGGACGGACGAGTGCCAAAGAGCCTTTCAGGATTTGAAGACGTACCTCGTTATGGCCCCGTTGTTGAGTCCGTCCGTGATGGGAAAAGAGTTGTTTTTATACCTGGCAGTGACCCCGCATGTCGTAAGCTCAGCACTGATAAGAGAAGAAGGAAAAGTACAAAAGCCCGTGTACTATACTAGCAAGGCATTGAGGGGAGTGGAAGGACGATATCCGCTAATGGAAAAGCTAGCTTTTGCACTTATAACAACCTCCAAGAAGTTGAGGCACTACTTCCAAGCCCATGTAATCAATCTTATGACAGACCACCCGCTTAAGAAAGCTATGAACAAGTTGGAAGCCGCAGGACGATTGATCCAGTGGAATGTCGAACTCAGTGAGTTTGACATCCGATACCAGCCAAGGCATGCTATAAAGGCTCAGGCCTTGGCAAACTTTATTGCGGAGTTCACACCAAACTGCGATGACGTAGTTAGAATGGAAGACAGTAAAAAATGGGTCGTCCATGTAGATGGCTCATCCACGCAACATGCGGGAGGAATAAGAGTGGTTCTGCAATCCCCTGAAGGGGATAAGTTGAAGCATAAAATCCGTTTGCAATACCAAACAACCAACAATGAAGTTGAGTATGAAGCCTTCCTTAAAGGGTTGGAGCTGGCTAAGTCTGTGGAAGCGAAGTCAATACTTGTCCTAGGAGATTCTCAGTTAGTCATGGGTCAAATAAATGGGACGTGTGAGGCGAAGGAAGAACGAATGAAAAAATACCAGGAAAAAGTGCTACGGCTTGTAAAGAAATTCAAGGAAGCTAACTTTGTTCAAATCCCAAGGGAGGAGAACGTGGAAGCAGATATTTTAGCGAAGGAAGCCTCAGCTATTGGAGCCATGGACAAGTTCGATGAAGTTCAGTACGTCCCAAGTATAGATCTTCCCGAAGTGCAGCAAATAGGGAATGAAGAAAATTGGATGACTCCAATAGTATCGTACTTGAAGGACGGAAAGCTTCCGAAATGGAAAGATGAGGCCAGAAAACTCAGGGTTAGAGCAGCCAGGTATGTCCCTATGGACGAAGTTCTGTACAAGAGAGGTTTTTCTCAACCTTATCTCAGGTGTCTAGCTCCGGACGAGGTGAACTATATCTTAAAGGAAGTTCATGAAGGAGCCTGTGGAAATCATTCGGGAGCCAGATCACTCATCCACAAGGTCGTCCGTGCAGGGTACTGTTGGCCAACTGTCCAAGCAGATGCAAAATCTTATGTCAAGGTATGTGACCAATGCCAACAATTTAGTAATGTCCCCAGACAACCATCAGAGTATCTCACCCCGATGATGGCCCCGTGGCCATTTGCTCAATGGGGCCTAGATATCTTAAGTCCTTTTCCCCTTGGAACTAGACAGATGAAATTCTTGGTGGTAAGGATAGACTATTTCACCAAATGGGTGGAGGCAGAACCCTTAGCAAATATCACGCAGCAGAATGTAAAGAACTTCGTCTAGAAGAACATCCTGTGCAGGTTTGGGGTGCCCAGAGTGTTGGTGTCTGATAACGGATGACAATTTGACAATGCCCTTTTCAGGGACTTTTGTGAACACTTTGGAATCCAAAATCACTATTCCTCCCCCGCCCACCCTCAAGCCAACGGTCAAGCCGAGGTTGCAAACCAATCCTTGTTGAAAATCATCAAGACTCAGCTTGAGGGGGAAAATGGAGTATGGCCAGATGAGCTACCTGGTGTCTTATGGGCGTACAAAACGACGGTGAGAACCCCTACAGGGGAAACTCCTTTCATGTTAGCCTATGGGAGTGAGGCAGTTATACCTGCGAAAGTGCACATGGCCAACCACAGGGTGACAATGTATCAAGATAAAGATAACGAAGAACAACTCCATGTAAACCTCGATCTGATAGACGAGGTAAGGACGGACGCAGAACAAAGGATGGTAAGGTACAAGAACCTCATGGCTAGACAGTATGATGCAATGGTGAAGCCGAGACGATTCAACATAGGCGACCTCATCCTGAAAAGAATTTCTTTAGCCACCAAGAACCCAGCTCATGGGAAATTGGGACCTAATTGGGAGGGACCCTACAGAGTTATCAACTGGAAAAGACAAGGATCCTACTACTTGGAGGCCCTGGACGGGAGGAAATTGGAACATCCTTGGAATGTTGAACACCTGAGGAGATATTACCAGTAGTGCCAACCTGGATGATTGTTATCCTGGATGAGCCTATTGAGCTTGTTTATCTACATATCTTCAGTATTATTTTATAATGTTATTTTATTGCTATTATGATGTGGTTATAGACAAAGCTATGGATTTGCTTGTATTTGTTTAACTCTTTAGAAGGCACCAGCTCATGAGCATGTGCCTCGTCCGTGAACAATATTTATGCTATGTACATAATGTTTGTATAAATTCCTGATTTCCTTACTACTTTTGTTCTAATCAACCCATAAGAAGGCTAAAAAACCCAAGCCGAGAAAATTCTCTGGACGCGGAGAATTAACGTCAATAAGCTTTCCCAAAAGCAAAGCGAAGTATGCTCGTCTAAGTAAAGGACGAGGTAAAACTCGCTTCACTGAATAACAGAGTTCAGAGGATATCCGTCCATATAATGGATGAGTTAAAGTGTAATGCATGTCCAACCCATGGATGAGGAAATGCATGAGCACGTTTGTTAAAATGCCTATTGAAACAATTCAATCAGTGGACGAGTGAAAGGTTGTCTTATCTTCATAAAAGGTGAAAACCAGCTAAGTTTAAGGACGAGTAATGCTGGCAATCACCATTTCACAAAGACGATGTTATACTTGCAAAATTCTAAGTATGACAAGAAAATGCATGGCATTGCCCCTATGGACGAGTAAAAATTCAACAATATATAAAAAAGAAATCTCGTCCATATAGTAATAGAAAAGAAAATCCACTATTTAAGGGCGGATAACCAATGTCCAAACACCCTAACAAAAATAATTGTTTAGTAGCTCGTTCTAAAAACCATAGACGAGCTTAATGTACTTGAGTTACATTTAAAACAAAAAACAATAATAAATAAATACAACTTAAATCTTGTTTTTAAGCAGGAGAGGCATTGTCCTTAGGTTCGTTCTGGGGAGGTAGTGTGCTAGCATCATCTTCAATGTTAACGTCTTCTGAGCTCGTCTGGATGAAGGAGCTTGTGGTAGCACCAAGATTGAGCTTTATAGAACTGAAGTCAAGGTTAGGGAAGTTCTCAAAGGCGTCTAGCCTGAAGTCCTCAAACCCAGCTGCATAATTCTTGTCCAGCATATCAGTAAATTGCTTGGACGACTGAAATTCTGCAACTGCGTCTCCCTTGGCCTTCTCAACAAGGGCACTCAGCTTGTTGTTCCTCTTTTGGAGGTCGTCCAGACAAGTGTCCTTCTCAAGGACGTCACTCTTTAGCTCTTCATTAAGATTCCTCAGCTCTTTTGCCTCGTCCATAGCTTTAGCAGCCACCTCAGCCCATTTCTTGTTCTCGTCCTTCACCTCTTTGATCCTCTTCTCCAACAAAACCCTCGTCTTGTCTAGATCAGTTGCCTGCCTAGACGCAACAATAAACTTGGACATTGCCTACAAGGGTTAAGACTTAGTTAGAACCAAACAAATACATATTCTAGTAGTTGATGAAGACGAGACGAAAAATGTCTACTTACCTTGAAAAGATCATGAACACCAGAGTGCTCAAAATCCTTCAGGGACATGTTGTAACAGGCTGCCACGTCCGCGTCAGTCACTGCTGCTGTAAACCTCTCCCAAGCCAGGTCCTCGTTCCCAAGAAAGTGCTGAGGAACTTCTTTCAAAGGTTGAGATGAGGAGGTTGCGTGAACTGTGGACGGGATCTTTTTAGACGAAGGGTCCTTGGGCTCTGAGCTAAGTATCTGCACTGGGGGCTCTGGATCAGGGACGAGAGGAGTAGGTTGAACGTCTTGATGCTTGGATGACTTACTTTTCTTCTCCCTACTGCGCCTACTTGGGAGATCACCTAAATCAACCCTCGACGATATGTTTTTCCGCTTTTCGCCTGCCAATGGACGAGTCTGAGGTTGCACTCCCTGCTTAGTTACCTCGTCCATCACCCCATTGTTTTTGTTTTCTTTCATCGTTGCCATTCCTAAATAAGTAAGGACGTCAATTACCAAAAAAAAAAGAAAAAGGGAGAGCTTACTTTTACGGGTTGTAGTCTCGTGTGCAAGAGCTTCGACAGAAGGCTCAGGACCTAAACCCTAGATAGCAAGACGTTGAAGACTTACTAGAGAATGGAACGCCCTATCAGTGTACAGACGAACCTTTTGGACGCGTTCAACGTAAAGTTTACTTAAATGAGGTCGTCTAGCACCTGTAAAAAAAAGAGGAGACGAAGAGCTTAGAGTTAGAATTTTTAAACAATTACGAATAGAAATGAAGACAATGAATACCAAAGATAGGACAAGCATATCTTCAGGACGAAGGTTCCCTAACTCCCCTGTGTAGGGAGGAAATGGGTCCCTGTCAACCTCAGTAGGGTGTCCAGCCCAGAAACCTGAGACGAAGAAGAACTCCGTCTTCCAGTTCCTATCTAAGGAGACTAAAGACTTAATTAATCTATAATCTCTTCCCCTGGCAGTGAATTGATAAAAGCCAAGGGATTGGTTAATTTCGGAGGGCTTGTAGCAATAAAGGAACTCGTCCACAGTAAGAGGACAGTTCCCCTCAAACACCTCCTTCCACAAAACTTGCATGGAGACGACTAACCTCCATGCGTTAGGATTAAATTGACAAACTCCTAAACCTAGCCTAGTCAACATCTCCCTAGCAAAAGTATTCAGAGGTAACCTAAGACCCCCTAGAAGATAAGCCTCGTAAATACCTATCCCAAGACGCGACTGACAACACCACTCTCCCTTGACGGCTAACCTAGGGTTAAGCTCGTCTGGGATTTGGTACCATTTCTTAAGTAAATTTAACTTACTATCATCCGTCTTTGAAGCTACCCCTATGGCACAACTATAAACTACCTCAACCTCGTCTTGAACAGTAGACGAGGGAGCATTCATCCCAACCTTAGAGCCTGACTCAGATCTCGTCCTAAGCTCTTCCTGCAAAACTTCCAAGGGAATTCCAGGGACCCCAGACTCATACTCGTCTATAGTGTTCCCTTCACTACTGCTATCACTATCACTAGAACCACTAAAACTACTAGGATTATTATACTCGTCTATAGCCTTATCCACACTATCACTAGACGAGGAAAGCACAACCTCGGCCATCTTTAAAGAAAACTTAACTAAGGACGAAGATAAGGAAAATACCTGGATCTAGGATGAGGGAAGGCTATAGACGCAAGAAGCTTCTAGACGAAGATCTAGGACGGGGAAGGATGAGGAAGGAAATTTTAGAAATGGGGAGGGTAACAGAGGTATTCTACTATTTATAGGCAGCAAACCCTGGCACCTGAAGCAACATAACCAATCAACAAAAGACACGTGGCATGCTCTTTGGTTAGATCAATCGACATGATTTTTCACCAATGAGCTCATGACACGTGGCATACCAATTCACAAATAAAGGCATACATGTCCTACATTTCCCTGGACGACCCATGGACAAGGGGGCAACTGATGGGACTACAAAACACTCCAAATTCGTCCTTGAGGCTTGTCCACATAACAGAGCATGCCCGTTAAAATGCTCGTCCAGGAAGAGACCATCCTGGTAGTGCCCTGGTCAATCTCGTCCTGGAGAGCACGTCTTGGACAAGCTTGTCCTGGGTAAGATTATAACTCTACACTGCGAACCGTTGCCAGCCACGGTTAGAGAAAATAAAACCAAGCAATATAACTTCCATGGCAGTTACGGAAGTTATCTCTGAGTTTTCTGGACTCCGCAACAACGGGGGAAGTTACATAAAAAAATAACCGCTTGTATACACTATATAAGCATTCTACGAGAAGGTAAATGTATTCAATTCTTTCTTCCAATATACTTGGAATCACTCAAAATACTGACTTTGCCATCGGAGGTTTCTTGGCCGGCCTCCACCGGTCTCCTCTGATTTTCTTGTTTGTTTTTTCAGAATTCGCCAACAGCCTTTAGATCGTTAGCGCCCGAGACTTTCAGCCTACTAATTTCTGAGGAATTATCAATAATAATAATAAATAAATCATATTAAAAAGTAAGAGTAAGGTGAATTTTTGTATAATATATATATATATATATATATATATAAGTATTTAATTTTAATTATTTATTAATATTCAACTATAATATTTTTATTTCCTTAGTATTTAAATTTTAATCAAATTTTTGATCAGCCATATATCTTTTTTAAATAATTTTTTTAAATCCCTAAATAAATAATGGTTTTGTGCACCATAAATAGCTTGTCAACATTTAAATGGTGAGTTTGTAAACTAATAAATTGACTGTTCAATATATGTTATTTCTGCTTAAGTTTATTCGCTTAACAACAATTGAAATAAACACTAACAAAACAGTGAACACACACGCACAAAAAATTAATAATATTGTTAAGCTAAAAATAAACATTTTCACATGTGTGAGCATGTGAGTCAGTTATCCACTAAGTCAGAGTGCAATAGAAGTTAACAAAATATAAGGAGGAGTGCAGTAACTGTTTTTGTCTACTATAAATAAAGATTAAAGGTATTATCAAGGACAACAACAAAAATCTGACAAACTAGATTTACATACCCGGTCAACAGAAGGATAACTTCATGTTTGAAAGTGCGCTTGCCTCACATGAATTATCTAAGTATAGTTTTTGTAATTTAACTTAGGAGTTTGTGTGATTTGAATCTTTCTTATTTGTATGAACTTGAATTCTGAATTAAGATATCTACATATTGTGATTACATTGCTTGTTCCCTTATTTTTCTTAGTTGAATATTTTATACTTTTGAAGTCCTATTAGTTTAGGCAGTGGCAGAGCCCATCAATTTGTTGCGAAGTCTTGTCTTGCAAGTAGTTCTTTCCAAGATAGTTTGTATTCTCACAAACAAATGCACACGCAATGACAAATAAAGAAAAAAAAGTATGTGGTTAAATTAATCAAAATAATTAAATGGTTTAAAATTTTTTTTTTTTTTTGAGAAGAATGCTTTTAAGTTCATTCAAAGAAGATAGTTCATACGCATGATATGCATGAATTATAAAGATAATGTTTTACAATATATATTTATATGAACTTAAAATATACTGATATCCATTCGGCTAGTGTATTAGTAAGAAACAAGTGTGGAGCAAGACCTCTAGGGAATAAGAAAATGAAAAAAATACTCCATTTTTTTTTTTTTTTTTTTGAGAAAGAAGAAGACTCCTTTTTTGGTGCAGCGAAAATGAATTCGAAAAAAAAAAAAAAATCGAATCTATGTCTATATTTATATATTATATAATAATTAATAGTAGAAACGTTTGACTCTTTGTTGACATTTCCTCGTTGTGCCACGTGTTTATATAAATTAATGCCACATTTACATTTAAAAACACCGAAACATTATATCTTTTCGTTTGGAGGAATAAAATAAACGTTTTAGTGATAGTTTCACTTTTCAGAACCGTTGTGTCCAAACGCCTGTTGTAAATTAGGGTCCGTTTGGTAGAGATTTCTAGTAATATTGTTTTAAATTTTGTGAAAATTCATGTGGTGAAAAAGTGTGCGAAAATACGTGATGTGATATTTAAACAATAGTTTTCATTGTTTAAACACCGTTACCAAACTGAGCCTTAGAGACACAATATTCTATCTCTAGGATAGTAGTTACAAAATATCAATCAAACATTTCCTTCTGGCAGTCTATAAATTTTGCCAAACTTGAGTTGCATCCTTTCATGTTTACATGGGCAGTTACAAAAACTACCGTTTCTTCTCATTTTTTTACCTCTTTCTGTAACCTTTTTTTGATAAAAGGGAATCCTCTTTCCGTAACTTTACTTCCTGTAAAAACTCCAAAAAAAATTATAAAAACAAGTTTTGGCTTATTTGAAATAAGAATTATTCAAGAAGCAAATATTACGATTACCACAAGAAAAGTCACCAAAGAAGTTCAAAGGTCAGTTACCCCAAATGTTTCCCTTCTCTCATGTTTTATTTTTTAATCAAATGTCTTCTTCATTTGCTATTGCTTGATTAATGCATATGATTGACACATAAACAAAACTAATCCTAAAGTATCTGAACTTTTTTCCCAAAATAAGCACTACGTTTGAATTGAAGTTGATAATTAATATTATTAGTTTACTAACAGATTAAGAAGTTATTTAAATTTTTTCCCAGACTCTTTCACATCCCGCAAATTGCTATTGCTACCCCAATTTCCTTTTCAAACCACAAAAGGCACCAAAGTGGAGAAGAAGTGAAGAACACATTCAAAATAACCAATTAACCACTCCAAATTTATCTCAATAATTAAAAAAAAAAACATTCATCACTCACCAGTACTTTCTAAGTCCGGCAGTCTGAAAGTGGTTGATGGAGTGGATTAGGCCGAACTTCTAAGCCCCAATCTCTCTCTCTTTCTTCTAAGCCCCAGAACTACTCATCTTTTAAAAATCTTTGTAAGATATTATCATATCACTACTTATTACTTGCTTTCTCCCAACAGCCCCACGTGAGTCTATTTGCCAAAGTCTATTCCCTACTTAACTCACCTTTAGGCAACACGTTAGCCTACATAACTACACATGCTTTTGTCATTTTATTAGTTATTTTTTCACAGCAACATTTCACATTTCATTAGTTCGTCATTGATTCTTTAGCAGTTGGTATGAAGTTGAACATTTAATATAAAGAGTAATATTATGACTTACAAATTTTACTGCATTGCTTATGTATTATTTATCACTAAAAAAGTAAATTAATCTTCAATTAAACAAGTAAACATATTCATTGTCACATTTTTTTTTTTTTGAGTAATTATATTCACTGGCACATTAGTTTGTAAAAATTACTTAAAATTTTTTGTAGCATTACAATCATAGTAAATAGCTTATGGTGCAAAATCATTAGAAAGTAAATACCAAGTCATGAATCCATAATGTGGAAACTACAACCATGGTTTTCAGAACCGGACCGGACCGGCAGGTCGGACCGTGAGAATTGAGAATCGGGATGAAAATCGATTTTTTAAGCCTAAAGAACCGGACTTTTTGTTAATTTCGTGAACCCCTAAAACTGGGGTTAGACTGCACGAACCGGTGAGAACCGTGTGGTCCAACCCCTTAGCAATTTTTTTTTTTTTTTTAAAACAACTTAACACAATTTAATTCTACTTAATTAAATTATCCATCTCTTACAAGGAATAAAAAAAATTATAATTAAAACCCTTCAAAGATATTCAACTTTACTTCAAAATTTAATCATAAATTTTAATGTTTTCATAGTTATTATTTTATTTTGTTAACTTTCTTATTTAATTATTAAATATATGCTTAAAAATCATTAAATTTCCCTTACATATATAGATATATTAGTCAATTTTGCTAGTTTTATAAATTTAATATCTATATTTAGGCTTTAATTAATTATTAAATTAATTATGACGTCATCACGGTTCGACCTCAAAAACCTTGAACCTCTCCTTTTTACGGTTCAATGAACGGTCCGGGTCTAAAAACCTTGACTACAACTAGACATTAGTAAAAATTTATACTGTACATGACAAATAGATCATTATTAATTGAAAATTTTTATGAGTATTAGGCTGCGTTTGAATCGGTGGTAATGCATTTCCGGAAATCAATTTCCACATTTTCCGCGCGTTTGGCAGTTCCGGAAAATTTCATTTTCCGGAAATTCACTTCCTATTTTCCCTTAAACAACGGAAATGCATTTCCGTTCCTATTTTCACTTCAAATCTCATTTTCCGGAAAACCCAGAAGCAGAGAGCACGAAGAGGGAGAGGGAGAAAGAAACAGAGAGCACGAAGAGGGAGAGGGAGAAAGAAAGAGAGAGCCCAGCGCCGGAGTCGATCCAAGCCCAGCGCCCAGCGCCCATCGCCGGCGGACTTGAACCCACGAACCGCCGATCCAAGCCGAGAGACCATCGTCGGCGACCACGAACCCTCGAACCCAGTCCCCATCGCACCGCGCCGATCCAGTCACGAGCAGATCCAGTTCCGGAAAATCGATCGCACCGCGCTGTCGATCGTCGATCGTCGAACTCCTTCGAACCCGGCGCTCTTCGCACCGGCGAGTCGCGCCGCGCCGCGCCGTCGATCTTCGTCTTCCTCGATCTCTCCGGTTTTTTTTTTTTTTTTTTTTTTTTTTTTTTTTTTTTTTTAAGTTTGATTGTTGTTTTTGTTTTTTTTTTGAGGAACTGATTGTTGTTGCTGTGGTTGTTGTGTTGTTGTTGTTGCCGGAATTTGGTGGTGTTGTTGTTGTTGTTGTTGTTGTGGTGTGGTTGCCGGAATTTTTGTTGCCGGAATTTTTTGTTGTTGTTGTTGTTGTCGTTGTGTTGTGTTTTTATTGCCGGAATTTGTTGTTGAATTAGTTGTAATATTGAAATTTTTTGTAATAAAATTTGTTTGGATGCTGAGAAAATGTGAAAATTTTTCCAGAAAATAGCATTTTTAGAATACATCCAAACACATAAAAATATTTTCCACAACAATTTTCATAATTCACCCAAACACTTAAACATATTTTCTTTTTCCGGAAAATAACATTTCCGAAAAATATGTATTTTCCGGAAAACGTTTTACACGAAACAAACACAGCCTTAGATGTTTATTGCATTTTATTTTTGTTTTGATACATGGAGAAACTGAATTTAGTGGGAAAATTATAGTACAATAAATGTACAAAAATGTTTTGACACAAAGAAGATACAAAAATGTATTGGCAATTGTACAAATTCTACGTGGAATCTTTCAAATGTTTTATTAAATGGAAAAATGATTTTGTTAGTTTATTATTTGTTAACTCCTATATTTACAAGAATTTATGCATGCATGCTAACCATTTAAGCTCAAATATAATATTATTTTCTTCAAAATGCTTTCAATAGCTTTTTCGGTGTATCGCACGGGTTAGCGATTTGTTTATATCTATATAATATAATAACTAATAGCTGAAATGTTTGACTTTTTGTTGACCACTCCTTACTGCACCACGTGACTACATAAATTAATATCACGTATACATTTAGAAACACCGAACAATTATGCATTTTGAACGAAAAGGTGCATGTTAACCGAAAATGTGCCTATTGAATGAAAAAGTGTCTGTTGACTGAAAATGTACCTATTGAATGAAAAAATGTTTATTAAATGAAAACATGTCTATTAACCGAAAATGTGCATATTAAATGAAAAAGTGTCTGTTGAAGAGTCATAATCATTTGGGTATAAATAGTGGTTTATATTCATTTGATAACTTCTTCTCAACTTCTTATCTTTCATCTTTCTTAGAAACACTAGAAACTTGTGGATATTCTTCAAAATTGCTATTTGGAAGTTCTGTTTTTTTTTTTTTTTGTTAAATAGTGAAAAGGTCCCGAAATCATGCCACACCAATACTAACAACAATAATACTGAATGATTTCTTTACACGTTTTGTGATTGTTGCATGATAGCATTAGGTTCTGTGGCTGTCGCAATTGCTGACTATTTATGTCACATAAAAATAAAATAAAAAACAAACAAACAAACAAACACAAAATCAACAAGCAATCATAGAGTTTTCTAAATAAAAGTTAGACCAATCAACGAGTAAAGTATTGAATTCATTCCAACAACATCACAGAAGCCAAACCAAATTAGAAAAACAAATACTTTCGGACTCAAAGCGTAAACGATTTTATGTTATAACTACTAACATTATCTGAAAATCAAGTATGTTACTGAACCAAACAGAATCACAGAAATACAAAGTAAAAAAACAAGAATATAAACACAGGCCATCCATACGTAAATGTATGATAATGATACATAGTGTGATAACTGTTTAAGAGTCTTCCCGGCCCTAACATCACAACCCTATATTAAAGAAAAAAAAGCAAGTATTCACAAAGTTTCAAACGTGGGTTTATTCAAAATCAAACTATCATATTCATATCACCCCCTCAAAATAACATATCAAACCCTAACTTTGCAAACACGTGAAAATAATTAATAACAGCCCTAAATCAATAAATTGATTACAAACTTAAAAAACAATTTTCTTTTAAAAAATATATTTGAAAATATATAAATATAAATAAATAAACTCACCTTCATTTTGTCACCGTCTCTCTTTTTTTATCTATGCTACTGCGTTGCAGTTTTTTTAAGGTTTTGATCAAAGGTAATAATAATAATTAAAAAAAAAAAAGAAAAAAAAAAGAGGTTGATCTATCTATATATAATCATTCGATATGCACATTTTGGTATATCCAGTATGAAAAATTATGACATTTCAATAGACACTTTTTAGTATATCAAAATTGAAGGGTTATACCTTTTCAATAGACACCTTTTGACATATATATTACAACCTATCTTTTACATATATATATATATATATATATATATATATATATTCAACATAAGCTAAACTAGAGGCACAACATTTGGTCTCTTATTTCTTCCCACAAAAAACTAATAAATAAAACAACATTGCTTTATTCTGCCTAACTAATAAAACTTTGTGTTATTTCCTTCAATATCAAATTTTTTTTTATGCATTTTTGCTTACTACTGCAACTTAAAAATAATGACTTTTTTTTTCCTAAAACACATTCAGTAGCTATTCCTGTGTATCGCACGGGTTAACGACTAATAAAAGTAAAAACCAAAAAGGCCTACTCCCTCATTAACTAGATATGTGACTATCGTTTCTCAAAGGATAAAATATATAAATAAAAAAAGTGACTATGTGACTCTATATGAGTGAAATGAGAGATGTTACGTCCACAACATTTTTACAATAAATCGCAGGTGGTTAGTTGTTATTGGTTCAAATTTGGACCTATCACTAAGATTACTTTTTTGCCTCAACAATAACAACCAGTAACAAACCTGTCATTTAGAATTTGTTATAAAAATGTTGTGAAAATGTTGTGGACATATCATTTCTCTGAGTGAAAGAGAGATGCTACGTCCACAACATGTTTACAATAATACATAACAACCAAAGCGTGAATTGCTCTTTGTCTATTAATTACTCCTAATTTCCAGCTTATTTCTGATCTCTTAATTATATAACAAACATAGGAATAACGAATAATAGGAACAAACTAAGAACGAATGGGGTACAAAAATTTCAAGACCTTATAGCATAGTTTATAAATTTCTCTCACAGAGCTGTATTGCATGTAAGAGTATCGTTTAGCATATCAAAACCTTTTGCAAACTCATGTCCTTCGACTCTATATTCATGGTTTTTTCCATTTTCTTCATTATCTGGCTAGGAGTTGCATTTCGAGTCCTTCCCTCTACATTGAACACTGAGATGTGGTTGAGGAAGAAGAAGACTAATATATCAATAGACTCAATACCAGAACTGCCTTGTATAATACTAATGGATATTTTATCCAGACTTCCCATTACGAGCATCCTTCAATATAAGTGCGTTTGTAAGACCTGGTTCAATATAATCTCAGACCCTTATTTCGCTAAGCTGCACTTCGCAAGAGCACCCGTCAGCCTTCTTTTCAGCAACACAGCCGATTTAAGTATCTTAGATAAGAGATTGTATGTGCTTGAGCTTGAAGGTTGGGACACACGTGATTCTTTTGCTCCGTTGAAACAATAGCCAAGAGAGATTAACCATCTAGGTGGGGTACTGCAATTTCAATCTTCCTGCAATGGCTTCTTGTGCATCAGTGCAGTTTGTCGCAGGAAACCTGTTACGTATGTGTGTAATGTAATTACCGGAGAGTACATGGCCCTTCCACAACCCAAGAATGACGGATTCAAAAGAAGAATACTGGGGTTTTGTTTCAGCCAAACCACTAAACGATACAAGCTGATTCCAGAAATTTGTGATAATAGGTGGTCTTTTGCTACACAGGAGCATCGATCACATCAGATTGAGGTATACACACTTGGTACAGAGAAACGGAGAAATATTGGAGATTTCCCATATTCATTTCCTAAATCAGAATACCAAAGTTTTTGTGACTCCTTGAATGGTGCTCTGCATTGGTTGGTTCGGCCTCATAACAATACCACATTCATATGTCATTTTGACATTGAGAATGAGCAATTTAAACCATTTCCCGGACCCCCTGTTCAAGACCTTTCGAGGATCAGGCATATGCATTTGGGAGTGTCAGGAGGTTTCCTCTATATATATATGTGAGAAATTTTTGACTTCTTATTCTGTTGAAATTTGGGTTATGAAGGATTATGGTGTCGAACAGTCTTGGACGAAAGAGATTGTTATCTCTAATGCGGAATGGATTAATTCAATATGGAATCGTGGACCTGTACAGATTTTGAACTATGGTCTATACACAAAAATGGAAACAATGGAAGGTGCTGAATTATTCATTTTGCATAATTCTGAGTTGTCTGCCTATAATGCCAAAAGACATGAGCGGAAAATTCAGGTTTGTGGTATTGATCCATTCCACTTTGTGATTCCTTACGTGCCAAGCCTTGTTTCACTCAAGGAAGCTGTGATTGGGGAAAGTTCACAGGTAATTTGTATCAAATCAGAATTGTCTTAAATTTTTTTCCATTTAATTTTTCATCCTCTTCAGTTAGTAATCACAGGTTTAAAATTTAATAAAGAAAAATATCTTCTTAGGCTGTATAGCGCACATACATGACATAATTTTCTTTATATGGTAAGTAGCAACAGCATGTAAACGTTGACATGTCATGTTTGATAATATAATTCTTGTTGCGTGCATCTGTTGTTGTCAAAAAATTCATGTTTGATAATAATGTCGTAATACTAACGGTTATGCTTTGCTCACTAATCAGCATTCCTCAATAAACATTTAGTTCCTTAGAATGATAAAAATATGAATTTCGTGTTGAAAATCATTACTGCTCCAACTTTTTATTCAACTTACACTTCTGACTATTTTGCGAAATTACACATCTTTTTTATGGTAAGCAATATAACAAAGTTGGATGTACTTTCAGCCATTTTCATTAAAATTGACATAGTTGTTTTTTCACCCGCAGCTCATCAAGACCATCCAATCTCTTAAAGTGAGTAGACTATATTCCTTGTTGATTTCAGTGACTGATAAACTTGATTCAGCGTTGTGTAAGCTGGCTTATCTGCTTTTTTTTATGGGTGCTACGCCGGGAATTAAACTGAAGCCTAATCCTTGGTTCATTAAAAATTACATTTGCCGTTTAAAACAAAGATGACAAGAAAATATGCAAACCGGAAGTACAGCCAACCAGTGAAATGTGGAAATGCACTGCTTGAGAACTTCTGGGTTTCTCTAATTGGCAAAGTTTCACTCAATCATTCGTATTGTGCCCAGTTACCATTTCTCATTGGTGCTGATCCAGTGTATATGGCAACATCAAGAATAGATTATAGATCCATGGCAACACCAATTAAGAGACTACTTCTTCGTTTAATTGAATCTAGTGATATGCAAGAAATATATACAATAAAATACTCACATATTTACATATTTAGCTTTACTTTTATGTTATTTTGTGACTGATTATGTAATATCTTTGTGTTGCAGGTAACAAGGGCTTTACATGCAAAGTGGGGCTAGGCCAATTGAATCAAGCCAACTTACATCCAGCCAGGCATGAATATTAAATTTAAGTCTAATTGGCAACACCAATTAAGAGACTACTTCTTCGTTCAATTGAATCTAGTGATATGCAAGAAATATATACAATAAAATACTCACATATTTACATATTTAGCTTTACTTTTATGTTATTTTGTGACTAATTATGTAATATCTTTGTGTTGCAGGTAACAAGGGCTTTACATGCAAAGTGGGGCTAGGCCAATTGAATCAAGCCAACTTACATCCAGCCAGACATGAATATTAAATTGAAGTCTTATTGGAGTAAGGAATCAAAGGAAATTTGCACCAAATCCAAGTCCAATTCGGATTAGGATTCCAGCCTGCACATTAGTTAGTATTTTTGGCATAACTTTCGGCTCAGATGTCCAATCGAGATGATTCAAGTTGGGCTGGAAAGTTAACTTAAAGGGCTACAACTTTGTAGTTTACCAGAAGCCCGAATTCTGACGTTAGGTGGGCCTAAATAGTCGGTTAAGTGAAGCCTAAAAATCTGGGATTTTCTCCAAACGGGAATTCAACTTGTAATAGGATTCATTGACCTATTTAAAGGCTTTTTAGGGCAAAATTCAGGGGAGGAGGCTAGTGCTGGGGCTGAGATGCAAAACAGAAAATCGGAGCAAGAGGCAGTGCCGCATGTGGCTTCTCTGTAACTTTTCTCCATGATAGCATTCTGACTATTTCTTTCTTTATTTTATTTGTCTAGTTTAATGTTTAGTATTTTATTCTTTTGTTTTATTTCAATTACCATGAGTAGCTAAATTTATAATTAAGGTTGAGAATGAAACCTTGTTAAGGATTATCAGTAATATTTATGTGATTTAATTTTTCCCACAATAGTTGTTCTTTAATGATTTAAATTGTTCTTGATATGAGATTCTAGATATGAGTTTAATCATGTTTTTCTCATGATTTAGGATTTCTCTTAATTAATTGAATACTTGGTTTATTAATTCTTGATTATAAAATTGGATATCGTTTGTGATTTGTCTGTCAATGGATACAAGTCATGATTTGATTTTTAGAATTGGATATATCTTGTGATTTGTTTGGCTACGGATACAATTGATGATTTGATTTTATACTTAAGAAGCGAAGAAGAACATGGTTTTGATTTTTAAAATAAGGATTTTAATGAGAATATTTTCCATGATAGCAAGATTGATTTCTAGATTATCATGTAGTGAGTTGGGAAAAATTAATGATCATAAATATATGCTGATATGACTTACAAGGCGGATTCCAAAACCTTAATTCCTTTCACTTGATTGTTTACATCTTTTTATTACTTTATATCTTTTGCTTAGTTTAACTTTTTGCTTAATTTTATTATTTGCTTAGTTTATTTAATTTCAAAACAACCAATTTTTATTAAATTAGATTAGGATTAATTTGGTTAAGATTTGATTAATTTTCCTACGTTCATTCAAGTCCCTGTGGGTTCGGCCTCGTTCTTGTCAAACTATACTTCGGTACGGTTCGTACACTTGCGAGTACTTTAAAATTTCACAACAAGTTTTTGGCGCCGTTGCCGGGGACTTGGTTAGGAAAATAAATTAGGTCTTAATTGAATTTTTTCCTTCTACTAGTTGTAGTTGAAATTTATTGTTTTCAATAAAAAGAAAAAAAAATTTGTGCTTGGTGTATGAGAACTTGGATACGTGATAAAGAAAATTGTCTTGTTAGTTTTGATTATTCATCCACAATGGGAGAAACAGGAGATGATTCAAAAACTCTTAGGGAATTGTTCTCACCCATAACCACCAACCCTCCATCTTGCATAGTATTGCCTGCAACCACTGCTGCACATTTTGAGTTGAAACCACAGATAATCCATCTTCTTCCTACTTTTCATGGATTGGATAGAGAAGATCCTTATATGCATGTGAAAGATTTTCTTGAGATTTGTGCTACTTGTAAGTTCCAGAATTTTACTGATGACTCAGTTCGCTTGCGTTTATTCCCTTTTTCCTTGAAGGATAAGGCAAAAGCATGGCTTAATTCTTTGTCACCTGGATCTATCACTTCATGGGAAGTGTTGGTCACAAAATTCCTCTCTAAATTTTTCCCAATGGCCAAGACCAATGCTTTGAGGAGAGAAATTGCAGATTTTTATCAAGATGAACAAGAGAAATTTTATGAGAGTTGGGAGAGATTTAAGTACTTGATCTTAAAGTGTCCTCATCATGGTTTTGAAACATGGAGACTAGTACAATATTTTTATAATGGTTTGACTCAGACAAATCGTAACATGATTGAGTCCATGAATGGTGGTGGATTTTTGAGCCTTGTAGATGATGAGGCATACAAATTTCTTGAGAATTTATCAGAAAGCTCACAACAATGGGATTTTTCCAATCGTAGAGAGAGATCTGCCCCTGCAATTAAGAAAGGAGGATTGTATGAAGTCAGTGAAGATTTAGACATAAAAGCTAGGTTGGACAATCTCACTCGTAAGGTTGAAGCTTTAGCTTTAGGTAGAGGGATGAATTCTGTCAATCAAGTTCAAAGTGAAACATGCTCTATTTGTGCAAGTCCTATGCATTCAACACAAATGTGTCCTTCCACAGTTGGTTACCCTGAATACTATACTGAGCAAGCAAATGCACTGAATAATTATGGAAGGCCACTTGCTAGTCCACTTTCAGAGACATACAATCCAAATTGGCAAAATCATCCTAATCTCTCTTGGAGGCAGAACCATTCCCCCACAAATATAGGTGGACAACAAGTGCATCAACAAAGTCAATTTCGTCCACCTACTCAAGCATATCCTCCCATTCCTCAATCAACACCTCAGTTTGTAGCACCACCAAGACAACAACCATCTTTGGAGGAGTCTCTCAAAACTTTCATGCAATCAACAAGCCAAGCCATTCAAGAGATAAAAAGTTCCACCCATTTGAATACTCAAGCTATTTCAAAGTTGGAAAATCAAGTTGGCCAGTTAGCAACCCAAGTTGGAGAGAGGGAAAAAGGAAAGTTTCCTAGTCAACCCATACCTAACCCAAAAGGACAGTATGCCATCAATGGTTCTTCTAGTTCTACTCATGGACAAGAACATGTTCAGTCTATTACTACCCTTAGGTTTGGTAAGAAAGTTGATAATCAAGTGAAAATGCCAGAAGTGGATGATGATGAAAATATTGTGTTAAAGGAAAAATGAATTCACAGTTCACAGGATGATCATAAAGAAAAGAAGGGCAACTCAACCTCAATTCCAATTTAGGATCTTAGTTCCCCCCTTGATAAGAGGTTTGTTCCTAAAGCTCCATTTCCTCAAAGGTTAATCAGTCCTCAGAAAAGTGCACAATTTGGAGACATTTTAGAGGTTTTTAAGCAAGTGCAAATAAACATTCCATTTCTTGATGCAATTCAGCAAGTTCCTGCTTATGCCAAGTTTCTAAAAGATCTTGTGACAATGAAGAGAAAGACAAATGTCCCTAAAAAGGCATTTTTGACAGAGCAAGTCAGTTCAATCATTCAGAATAAATATCCAGTGAAATGTAAGGACCCTGGATCTCCTACAATTTCATGCAAGATTGGGGATAGTCTCATTGAGCGAGCTTTGCTAGATTTGGGGGCAAGTGTGAACCTAATGCCATATTCAGTTTATTTACAGCTAGGTTTGGGGAAGTTGAAACCCACAACCATGACACTTCAATTAGCTGATAGGTCTGTGAAAATCCCTAGAGGTATTGTTGAGGATGTGCTGATTAAGGTGGATGCATTCTACTTTCCTGTTGATTTTGTTGTGTTAGACACTGAGCCTGCTCTGAATGCCAGTACACAAATCCATGTCATTTTGGGTCGCCCTTTCTTAGCCACATCCAATGCTTTGATCAATTGTCGGAGTGGTGTGATGAAGATTTCTTTTGGAAATATGACGGTTGAGCTTAATATCTTTGACATAAGTAAGCAAGACCTAGACAATGAGGATATATGTGAGGTTAACATGATTGGGAGCCTAGTCCATGACACTTTCCTACAATCAAGTTGTGAGGATCCCCTAAACGATTGCTTAACCCATTTTGATTGCAATTTGGATATTGAAAAATCAATTAAGGAGGTCAATGCATTGTTGGATTCTGTTCCTCTCTTAAGTATTATTAGCTGGCAGCCAAAAGTTGTCCATTTTCCACTTTCTTCATTCCCATTCTTATCTATTGTAGAACCACCAAAGTGGGATGACTTTTGGGAACACCAATTGATAAGTATACTTCAAGAGCATAAGGAAGCTATAGGTTGGAAAATTGCTGATATTAAGGGTATTAGTGCTTCTGTGGTTATGCAAAGAATTCACTTGGAAGACACTGCAAAAGCTTCTCAACATGTTTTTGACCTAGGTAAGTTACAATCTCATTGGACTAGTCCGTTCATAATATACATTATTTATCTCCATGGTGTTGTTGAGGTTTGGATGGTCCTGTTTATTAGGATTGATCTCCAATTGTGTTAAATCTTTTTGCAAAAAAAAAAAAAAAAAAATCTTTTTTCTTGTTTATTTTCTACTTCTAGATTAGACTTTGTGTTTATTTTCTTGTTTAGTTTTATTTTCTTTTGTTCTAGCTGATATTTGATAGAAATTAAAATTTATAACAATCAGCTTGATCAAGGTACGTCTCCTCCTTCTCCTTACCTTACTTGTTTCTACTTAGTTCTCATGTTGCATATTACTATTTTGCTCTCTTTTCATTCAAAACATATATTTGAGAGTATCATTTTTAACATTGAGGACAATGTTTGGTTTAGGTTTGGGGGGGATGTATATAGATTTCTATCTTTTTGTCTTGTTTTTGTTTTGTTGTGTTAAAAAAAAAAAAAAAAAAAAATCTTTTGCCTAGCTTGAGGTTTATGTTTTGAGTTCGTTATAATACTCTTGCTTAAAGAATTTCATTGCTTTCATGCTCAATTCATTGCACATGCACGTAGCCACTCAGACACAACTTCTTGTTGAAGGATAAAAATGATTAGAAAATCTTGATGATAACAATGTGGAGACTATAATCCCTGTGAGTTTTGAGCCAATCATTATTTTTGGAGGGTTATTTATTGTTTATAATCTTAAAGTTCATTTGGAAGTGCGTAACATATTTCCCTTGTTGTAGTCTCATTATTCTTTCTTTTGGCCAAGAAAAAAAAATGATTTTATGCCACACTTGAATTTTTTGAAGTCATTGATGTTGAATGAACTATACTAGTATTTGAGAGATGAGATTAGGCCATTTTTGTCTACTTTGAGCCATATATGTGTTTTTCTTTTTTGAAACATTATCGCTAGTCACCCCGTTGAGCCTTTTAATTAGCCTTTCTTTCTTAAAGCCCTTATCCATAGTGTTTCAAGATAGAATTTGATCAATTTGTTTCAATGTGGTGGTTTGTGCGAGAATTCAAAGAAGAAAGAAAAAAAGAATTGAAAAAAAAAAGAGAAAAAAAAAAGTGTCAAAAAGAAGAAAATAAAAAGGGTTCTTATCAAATTTTGAGAAGTGAAATGGAAGGAAGGATTACTGCTTTGAAAAAGAAGAGTTGAAAAAAAATTGTTGAATGGAAATTTCAAAAAGAGTTGACACTCTGACAAATCTTGAAAACACTTCTTATTATTTACCTTCACCCATATTTATTTCATTCCCTTTACTTTTACCCTACATTACGTCCTAATAAAGTCTTTATTTGATCTTGAAGATTGTATAGTTCAGATATTGATATGACTGAGAAGAAAAAGGTGTGGTATAAATTCTTTTTGGCATCCTTTCATGAGACTACTTGTTCTTTCTTGATGAAGCGTTTTTCATGTGATTTATATGTGAGATGTTTGATTTTGCTTACATTATTCCGCTCACATATACTGTTGAGAGTGTTACACCCCATTTCAGAGTGATTTCATTTGTTGAGTGATAACACCAGAAAGATTTGAGTTGAAGCATACTTTCAAATAGAGATTCGAGTCAAGTTTATTCTAAAACTAAGAGTATGTTTGGATTGGCTACCACTTTTCACTCACAGTGAGTTTTGATGGCATGAGAAATTTCTTTAGCATTTGTAGTGTTTTTGAACTTGAACTAATCCTCTTTGCAAAAGGCAACTAAAAAAAAAAAAATTTGATTTTCTTTGTTTTGTTTATTTTAGTATTCATTCTCAGAATTTTGTGGGTATATTCCCTGCAAACCCTCACGAGACTATAACTCGTCCACTAGTGTAAGCTAGGGGTTTAAAGGCTTGTTGCATACGCTAAATGCAATCGAAAATTCCAGCGAAAGTGGATTAGTTAGAATTTCCTTTTTCTTTGTTTTAATTTCATTGGTTTGTTTTACTCTTTATCTGTTTTGCTCGAGGACTAGCAAAATGTAGGTTTGGGGGTATTTGATATGCAAGAAATATATACAATAAAATACTCACATATTTACATATTTAGCTTTACTTTTATGTTATTTTGTGACTGATTATGTAATATCTTTGTGTTGCAGGTAACAAGGGCTTTACATGCAAAGTGGGGCTAGGCCAATTGAATCAAGCCAACTTACATCCAGCCAGACATGAATATTAAATTTAAGTCAAATTGGAGTAAGGAATCAAATGAAATTTGCACCAAATCCAAGTCCAATTTGGATTAGGATTCCAGCCTGCACATCAGTTAGTATTTTTGGCATAACTTTTGGCTCAGATGTCCAATCGAGATGATTCAAGTTGTGCTGGAAATTTAACTTAAAGGGCTACAACTTTGTAGTTTACCAGAAGCCCGAATTCTGACGTTAAGTGGGCCTAAATAGTCAGTTAAGTAAAGCCTAAAAATCTGGGATTTTCTCCAAACGGGAATTCAACTTGTAATAGGATTCATTGACCTATTTAAAGGCTTTTTAGGGCAAAATTCAGGGGAGGAGGCTAGTGCTGGGGCTGAGATGCAAAACAGAAAATCGGAGCAAGAGGCAGTGCCGCATGTGGCTTCTCTGTAGCTTTTCTCCATGATAGCATTGTGACTATTTCTTTCTTTATTTTATTTGTCTAGTTTAATGTTTAGTATTTTATTCTTTTGTTTTATTTCAATTACCATGAGTAGCTAAATTTATAATTAGGGTTGAGAATGAAACCTTGTTAAGGATTATCAGTAATATTTATGTGATTTAATTTTTCCCACAATAGTTGTTCTTTAATGATTTAAATTGTTCTTGATATGGGATTCTAGATATGAGTTTAATCATGTTTTTCTCATGATCTAGGATTTGTCTTAATTAATTGAATGCTTGGTTTATTAATTCTTGATTATAAAATTGGATATCGTTTGTGATTTGTCTGTCAATGGATACAAGTTATGATTTGATTTTTAGAATTGGATATATCTTGTGATTTGTTTGGCTACGGATACAATTGATGATTTGATTTTATACTTAAGAAGCGAAGAAGAACATGGTTTTGATTTTTAAAATAAGGATTTTAATGAGAATATTTTCCATGATAGCAAGATTGATTTCTAGATTATCATGTAGTGAGTTGGGAAAAATTAATGATCATAAATATATGCTGATATGACTTACAAGGCGGATTCCAAAACCTTAATTCCTTTCACTTGATTGTTTACATCTTTTTATTGCTTTATATCTTTTGCTTAGTTTAACTTTTTGCTTAATTTTATTATTTGCTTAGTTTATTTAATTTCAAAACAACCAATTTTTATTAAACTAGATTAGGATTAATTTGGTTAAGATTTGATTTAATTTTCCTACGTTCATTCAAGTCCCTGTGGGTTCGACCTTGTTCTTGTCAAACTATACTTCGGTACGGTTCATACACTTGCGAGTACTTTAAAATTTCACAACATCTAGAAAACACTACTATACTTATTGCTTATTTGCTTCCACTTATTCCGCAATTTGTTTTACTTTTTTGGCTAGGTACAATTTTTAAAGTTTTATTTTTATTTTTAGGGATTGCTGTATTAACCTTTCTTTTTTACTAAATAAGTAATCATAAAAGCATACTTAGTCTATGGAGTTACCAAGATGAAGACATCAAATTTGAGGAGCGCATAGATCATAGAAATCATTAATGGCCTGTTTGGATGGAGGGGAGAAGGAGGGGGAGTGAAGAGGAGTAAAGTAGAGTTGGCTAAAAATAAGCTAATTTTGTACTAAATCTACTCTACTCCCCCTCCCTCCTCCATAATCCAAACAGACCATAAATTGCAGAAGTAGGCGAGTGAGATAAAGAGTGGCATGTACTTTAAACTCTTAGTTCTAATTACCCTACCCTTCCAAAATACTAACGGTTATGCTAGAAAGAGTGCAATTAGAATGTGATCATGAACTCTTTCCTTGCTCCCAACAATCTGCCACAATTTAACGTCTAGTGCTTTACAATTTACCTACATAGGGTTCGTTTGGATACAACTTAATTTTGCTGAAAATTAAAAACACTATAGTAAAATAATTTTTAAATGTGTGAATAGTACCATGGGACCCATTTTTAATGAAAAAGTGGCTGAAAAGTAAAGTTTGTGGAACCTGTGAACAGTGCACGAGTGCACTGTTTACAGGAGAATAGTCAAAAGTTGCGGCTTGCAAAAAAAAAAAAATAAATAAATAAAGAGAAAACGCACAAGTGCTAAACGCAGACGCCAATAAGTTGGATCCAAACGGGCAATTAGTGACAGATTTTGAGGGATTATTCCTCATTCATTGTATGTGTGATCATAAATGTCTAATGGCCATGGCAATTAAACAAATAAAAAAATGGAAATGGTATAAGAACAAAACCTCAGGATACTTGGATGAAATTAAATGACACAAGATGAAAAATTCCCCAATAAAAGTGAAATAAAAAAAAATAAAAAATAAAATAGTTCTTGAGAATAGGAACATTAAATTCTTGTAATATATATGGTGAAGTTTTAACTTTTAAGGTACTAACCAATGATGCCCACAATGGTTCTACTTGTGTCAGTGTTAACCATAGTTGTTGTGGGGGGGTGAAAAGCCCAACCCAACACATTGGGCCTAAGGCCCTATTTGAGGACTACTGTTTGTCCGAAGAGAGGAAAGTATTTGGGAAGAAACCCATATGAAAGAAACATACCTGGAGATGAACATGGGGCATGGTCCGAGAAGATATTCAATTGTCCGAAGATGCCATTATCC
Organism: Quercus aquifolioides; assembly: GCA_019022515.1. NCBI lineage: Eukaryota > Viridiplantae > Streptophyta > Magnoliopsida > Fagales > Fagaceae > Quercus > Quercus aquifolioides. The sequence continues at coordinate 37,926,532 of CM032330.1, forward strand.
TCGGATTCAAAGAAGCTTGGTCAAACAGATGCCTGGGAAGTTCAAGTAATCCTCCTGACGATTCTAATGATAAAGATGAACCTCAGGCGTGCATGGAGATGATAGGAACGGAGAAATATCTAGAAGACAAACTTCAACCACCACATTAAATGCACTGCAGCTACTTTTCTGGCCGTATTAATGTGGAGAAGACCCCTGAACAGCACAATCTCAGCTACCGCCACTCACACAAGGCTAAAGAAGATACATGATGGGACATGCACTCAAGTGGATGTTTAGATGATGAACAAGTGGACGATGAAGATGAAGGGAGAGGGTGCTATATAAGGGGGAGGGGCCTCTGATAAAGAGAGACGAAACAAAAAAGAGAGAGAAGAAGAGAATAACTTTACTGTAACTCTAAGAACTGTAACCAACTTTCATTCAATAAAATGCCTCTTCGGACTTTCACCTTTGCCTTTGTCCAAGTATGAATGCATGTTAGTTCATCCGTAAATACCATAATCAACTCTTGTTTAATTTACATCCAGCCCAGTTCTTTCACCCACGCTCTACAAATTCATTGTCTTGGGTTCATTGGGCTCATAATCCATACCTGTTGGACTTGGGCTACAAAAGTTGACCCCACAATTGGCGCCGTCTGTGGGAAGAGCTTGTGTAAGGGTGAAAACAACAGTTGGTGATGGCAGGACGAGGTCAACAACAAGCAGAATCTAGGGCATCCCAACATGTGGATCCTTTTCTTAACTTAGAGAGGAGACAGGATCATGAGGATAGTGCGCACACTACGCATACTAGTCACAGTCAGTCACATGGTGGAAGTCATGCATCCCATGCAGAAAAGAATCGGGATTTGCAACTGGAGGTAGAAAAACTAAAAAGGGAGTTGTGCCATGCAAAGAGAAAACGAATTTCCTCGTATTCTGATGAAGATCCTGATGATGAGCAGGATGTCACTTATCAACAGAAATCTCGGACACCAGCCAGTGAATCCTATACCTATGAAGAAGAGTCTCATCGCAAGAGGCAACACAGAAGCCCATCATGTGGAGACGTAGGGAACGATGCCATGAGCAGGGCTCTGAATCAGATTTCTAGGTCACCTTTTACGCGCAGGATTGAGGAAGCGAGACTTCCTCGGCGCTTTAACCAACCAATGTTCACCATCTACAATGATAAAACAGACCCCGTGGAGCACGTGAGTCATTTTAACCAAAGGATGGCTGTCTACTCCAGAGATGAAGCTCTGATGTGTAAGGTTTTTCCTTCCAGTCTTGGGCCAGTTGCAATGAGGTGGTTTGACGGTCTGAAAGCAGACTCCATCAACTCCTTCAAAGAGCTCACTCAAGCATTCGGCTCCTGTTTTGTCACATACCGAAGAGTGGCCAGGCCCTTATCTTCACTGCTATCCTTGAACATGCAGGAGGGTGAGACCTTGAAGGCATATTCGGATAGATACTGGGAGATGTTCAATGATATGAAGGGCAACTCTGATGCAATGGCCCTCAGCACATTCAAGCTCGGCCTCCCTACTGACCATGGTTTGAGGACGTCCTTATCTGGTAAACCGGTTACTAACATGCGTCAACTCATGGACCGTATAGAAAAGTACAAAAGAGTTGAAGAAGACCAGCAGCAGGGGAAGGGAAAGGACAAGGTTATCCCCCAGGAAAGGAGGGATTTCAGGTCGGACCGCTACAATAGCAATAAACCAAGGAGAGATTTCGCTGGGCAATCGGGATCAATAAATCCCCAAGCGGTCAACACTGTATTCAAAGAGCCAGTACACCAAGTCTTGGAAAAGATCAAGAATGAACCATTCTTCAGGTGGCCGAACAAGATGGTGGGAAACCCTGAGAGGCGCAATCATAATCTTTACTGCCAGTACCATCAAGACTATGGGCATACCACGGAGGATTGTAGGAGCCTGTGGGATCACTTGGACCAACTGTGATGAGAATCAATAAGCATTCAAGGATCCATTGCATGTTCCAGTTGAGCCTATTACTAAAGCAAGATCCAAGAAGATCAAAGAAGCACTTAATGGGCTGATTCAAGAGATTTGGGCTGATTCTAACACAGGACATTCCAAGCTTGGCCCAAAGGAAGATGAAGGCGTAATAAATTTAATCCAAGCTATTGAGGGCTGATCTGGCTTAATTGGGCGTGATTTATGGCATGGATTAATGGTTGATTGATTTTCCAGCTCCATATCAGTTAATAATTATTTTTCCTAGTCTGGAGCATCTATTTTTGGACTAGATCTACCTTAATTTTAGGCTTTTATTATTTAGAACGTTTTTAGCTATTTTTCCTATTTGGGATATGCTAATTTCAGACTAAATCAACTTTTATTTAGGGTTTTATTATTTAGTACGTTTTTTATATTTTTCTATTTTCAGTCATGCCTTAT